>CM070821.1:17107575-17628034 GCA_036326025.1 Chrosomus eos
TTGACCCTCCCTTTGTTTACAGACTCATTATTCCATTTCTGTTTGTCAAATGTCTGTAAAAGATTTTCAGTTCATGTTTTAGTTGTTGAATCTTGTTCATAAAAAAATTACACAATAAGTAATTTGCTGGGAAAAAATCAGTTGAAAGTGGGAGGAAGTTTTTTAGCGAAGTAAATTGAACTGAAATCATTCGACAATAATAAACGATGGTTCAACCAATACCAATGGGTAATTCCAACCCGATCTCACGACCAATTCGTACGAATTTGTACGAGTGGCTAATTCGTAACAATTCATACGACCTGATTCATATAAAATACGAATTTATAGGATTTTTGCTAAATCGTACGTATTTTACGAATTCCAAATTCGTATGAATTCATACGAATGACCTACCCCTGACCCCGCCCCTAAACCTACCCATCACGTGGGTTTAGACAAATCGTACAAATCCGTACGAGTGAGGTCGTATGAATTCGTACGAATTAGCCAGCTTTTAATCACTCGTACAAATTCATACGAATTGGTCGTGAGATAGCGTTGGTAATTCCTATTAGAGCCCAGGCATTTACACTTAATTATGAATTAAGTTTATCAGAATGAAACCTGAGAAGATGAAAATAAAGAGCTGAAGTTAGATATTTTTCAGAAATAAACTGCTGAAACTAGCTCATGTGTGTGCTGCTGTTTTCCCCTCAAAAAATGATGGGACTCAAAACATGTCTTAGTTAAAGAGACATTCCAAAAGACACGACTGAATGTGATTGAAACTTTTATTTAAAACACGGGGGAAAAGTTAATTACCAATTTTTTTTTTTTTTTAATATTGTAATATCAACAAGAAAACATGTTTGTTTTGAACATTTCCAGTAAAACAAAACAAAATAAAATAAAAAAATGCCTGGAATAGTTGTAAACAAATTGCTGAATAAATGTTACTTCATGACCTGGGGCAAAAATAGCAACATCCGATAAGAAAGTTCACGTTATTGTGGTAATGTTAAAAATACAGCTAATATGATTTCCATCTTAAAAAATGGAAAGTTTAATATTTTTATCCAATATATTAAGACATATATGATGGGGGAAGGAAAGCATACTACATATTAGAAATGACCCAAATACTATTACTTGCTTGCACCAAATATTTATATTTCCACATGGAGTCAGATCAATAATAGTGCAGGTACTTTTGAATTTTTATTGACCTTTTTATGTTATTTGCACTGTTTTATAGCTCAGGGAAGGACTCAGAGTAATTGAGGAAATCTGTCCTCCTTTTGCAGTAAAACACAGCAGGTGTCCAATGTTTGGGATAAATTTGACTTCTCCTCCGTGATTATTTGTGTTGGTTAGAAAAGAACAGCTCTGTGGTTGGAGGAGGAGACAAGGCCGTGGACAGCCACGTCTCCATGGGACTCTGCTGACAGAGGACTTATAGGGATTGAAAATGAACCAATGGAGGATTTCATGAAGGTGAGCTTCGCCTCCAGGTTCGATTCCTGCTGTTTCCATTAAGTTGAGACCAGCCGTTGTTGATGCAGTCCACCTGATATCACTTAGTTTAGTCCTACCTGCCCTCCCTGACAAAGGCTCCGGATGCTAGTTATGCCAGCTCTCAACACAAACACAGACAGCTGTAATGATTGGGCACGCTGGAGGCTGAAAAGAATTATGGAGCCATGTGTGTGTGTGTGTGGATGTAAGAGCCGCCCAAGCCGGCAAAGCTGAAAGAAACAAGGTGGGGGCATCTTCTGTATAGTTCGCCGTTCACTGGGAAGGAAGCTGCAATTTTGACAATTCCAGAAAAATTCAAACCCTTTTAGTCAGTACAATCTGTGCAGTCCTTGTAAAAAAGGCTCCGAAAATCAAAATTAATGTGGCATGAGCTTTTGATTGACGTATATTATAGCTCAACCATGGCTGATCACAGCTCACACCAGAAGCAAACGAGGTTAAGGGGTGACCTACAGAGAGAGACGAGAGAAAGAGACATGTAATTTACCAAAAGAGCTTGAAAGAGTGGAAGCAGGATTCTGTTTTACTTTGGTATAATTTAATCTCCTTTGCCTTGGACTGATTATGTGTTTAAGGTTTAGGCGAGGCTTCTTGTCTTTGGCTCTCTCTTTTTCTTTCAGCCTTTCTCTATCCTGTTAAGTATTATAAGATTGATAAATTCATTCCACCAGTTTAGGTTCAGTGGCCAAACTATTACAAGTGAACAACAAATTATCATCTGTATACTTTAGAAGTAAGTCTCACTGTTAGCTTAACTTGCTTTTTGTCATTTTAATACGCTTTAATATTCTCTTATATGCAGTACAAATAGTTGGCTTGTGTGTCCCTTTGCACACCACAAAATCTTACTTGGGCTTAATGCAATGCCTTCAACCAGGTCTGTTCTATTACTGTAAAGACCATCACTAGAAGTGCCTTGCAGTGCACTATACTTTATATCTCCACAACTGCAGTCCATTAATTCACTGAGATGTGAGACTGACAAGAATAGTCAGTAACTCAAAATGCCAAAAAGTCCATCACATAAAATGACACATCTTTGTTATAAATTATACATAAATCAACATTTGAATGAAGCGGTTTGAACTGAATTATTAATATAATATTGGAAAGTATTGGAGGTGGCAAGTATAAAACTTGCAGACACAATGTATTTATTTTATGACATTTTTGCTACATTATTTGAGGACCACAAGGCTAACGACTGAGAAAGAGAGATAGAAAAGAAAGAGACAGAGTGAGTGAGTTTATGGAAAGTATGGCAGCACTATGCGTTCATGCTGCCAGAAATGAAAGCACAGAAGGAGGACATGAGGCAATAAAACCAGTATCACCTAAAAGTATGGTAGGGAATGAGGAGAAGAGATGAGGATTTCAGGAATGTAGGCGAGAGAGAGAGAGAAAGAGTGTGAGTTAGAGAGAAACAGAAGGAAATTAAAGTATTTCCCCCCTCCGACCACATGAATGCATTTACTGTATATTAGTCAATGATTTAGATGAGCTCATTTGATCTTTGTGCCCAACTACAGGTCGCAAAGGCAAGTGAGTAACCCCTATATGACACTCATACTGCTGGGCAGCTTGTGATACATTAGATTACGAACAAAACTACATTCCCACAAATGTGCACAATGGCCAACATGATAATTATGCAGTGTTAAAGGATGTCATTTCATATATTTATTAGGCCTGTATGCAAAACTCTAAAAATTTTAGGAGAATTCATTGCATGTTAGTTATTAGCTAAATATTTTAGTTACTGTTTTTAAATGCTTTTATACCAATGAGAGTGTAAGAGCTTTCCTGTAGCTCAAACAGTAGAGTGTTGGCGCTTGCAATGACAAAATCATAGGTTCGATTCCCAGGGAAAGCAAGAACTGATAAGAATGTAAAAATGTTGAAATGCAATGTAAGTCGCTTTGGAAAAAAGCGTCTGCCAAATGCATAAATGAAAAAAACATACTCTCAGCTAAATTGAACCCATTTTTCTAACAATAAGTTCAGAAAATGTGGGGTAAAACTCCCCTATGTGGGCCTACAATATTTATCACCCAGAAATAACCTAATTATTAAAAGTGGAGCTGAAAATTCTGATTTGGTGCTCAAGAAACATTTCTTCTTATTAATTTTGAAAACAGTTGTACTGCTTTATTTTTGTGGAAACTGCCATACATTTCTTCCGTGTCTTTGATGGACAGAAAGTTTCAAAAAACATTTATTTGAAGTTGTAATGTAAAAGTCTTTATTGTCACGTTTTATTAATTTGATGTGTCTTTGCTGAATAGAATTTTTTTTTTTTTACTGACCCTAAACTTTGAACCGTTTAATGCAATTATTCAACGCAGTCTCAAGAAAGTGCGTATCAATACCACGAATGTTATTTCTCGTGGCATTTATACGGCAAAAATGGTTTTGGCGTGCATATGCTACGCACTGAAAATCCCTTGGGTAGGATTAGGGGGAGGGGGAGGGGGATGGGGTGCGTGCGTATTACACGCCATAAAGTGCGTATCATATGCACGCGAAAACTGCGTATCATATACACGCCAAAACTGATTTTGGCGTATAATGCCACGAGAAATAACATTTGTGGTATTCATACGCACTTTCATGAGATCAGGCTCAATTATTAGAAGCTTTAAGAGAACCGTGAACACTCGGGTTCTCTTAAAGTGGATATTTTTATACATACTTTATAGTTGTATAGGCTACTGCAAACCTGAACACCTTGTATAGGGCACTGGACACAACCATTTCCTCTCCACTCTAGGGGAGGACAGGGGAAGCCAGAAGGTCATGGAATATTCCAACAAAGTGGATGGGGAGCAGATAAAAAGGAGGAATACATGGAGTTCGTTCTTCTAACTGAGTGCATCTAGTCTCATACTGTTTCCAGCATACCTAACCATAACTACAAAATTCAATGAGCAAAAAACACCAGATAACGCATGTAGCAGAAAGGTCTTTAAATACTACTTATCTGGAAAATTGAAACGATGTGAATTCGATTATTTGTGCAATGACGAAGAAAATATTTACACCATTTGGTGATCAAACACAAGCAGTTGCGTTTAAATGAGTCTGTTTGAAGAGAATCCATCTAACTTTCATGACTTTGTTGCCTCAGGATTTGGGACTTTTATTCACTCTGCCACAACTTTGATGCTTCATAAACACACGAAACTGTTAATTAATGATGCACAGAGGATGCCTTCATCTGGATGTCAGCTTCAAGAGCACATTTAACGTGTGCAGAGAAAAGCCAAGGTGAATAAACACTCTTGAGTGTGCACACAAACGTTTGCCCACCAATGAAAATCTGTCATTATCTACTCACCCACTTTCTTTCTTCTGTTTTGATAAATACCCAGGTCAAACATTTTCAAATAATTAAAAGCCAATGGGGTTGGAGCCTGCAAAACTAAAAATAAAATAAAGCACCATAAAAAAAAGCTTATTAAATGTTGCACTCAATATTCTAAATCTTCTGATACCATACGATAGCAATCCTGCTGGGAAAAAAAAACCTAAACCAGTCTAAGCTGGTTTTCTGGTCTCATTTGGTCTCCCGGCCTGGTTTGTTGGCCAAAGAATGAGGCTTTTTCTTCAACAGGCCATTTATCAGTCAGTCAGAATCACCATTTTCAATTCTTCAAACTCTTTCTACTGGGAGCACTTTACCCAGCCTTGTCTGTTGGCTGGTTTTAGAGGGGTTTTGAACAGTTTTCAGCAGGCCAGGCTATAGCAGGTGCTTAACCCAATTGTTTTAAATAGATTTAGGCAGAGATTTTTAGCGGGCAAGGCTCAGAATCAATTACACAGTGGTGCAAAAAATGCATTCATTAGCTATAACTATTTTATAAATGGATCGCAAGACCTCACAAAGGTTTGTTTACTGAGAAAACTGTCTTTAAAATATGGTGTTTGATCTCTACACATTGAATACATTAGATATAGTCTTCATTTTAAGTGTCATGATAACCTCATGTCCTCAGAAGCCTCACTAATTTAGATATAAAAGGCCAAGGAATGAGGCTTGTTCTTCAACATGCCATTTATCAGTCATTCTGAGAATCACCACAATTTTTCGAACTCTATCTACTGGGAGCACTTTGCCCAGACCTGCGTTCTGCTGGAAAAATGTCTTGCTGAAAAGCTATTAGTCGCTCCCTTCCCCCTTTCTGCAGTGTTCCAGTCGGGAAAATTTGTCAGGGAGTGAGCTGAACTCTACGTCTGCAGAGAACATTACCTCCCCCTTTCTTTCTCTCTTTCTCAGGCTCTTGACTTCTGAAATGCGCAGAAAAGAAAAGACTAATGTTGTGAGAATAATGGTCATGGATAGGAAATTGTCAACAACTTCCAGGTGCATTTAGTTATATATTACTGGTAAACAACCATATGCAACTGGTTTTACAAATATATCCCAGAAGACAAAGGTGATGCGGAGCAGAACGCTCAAGGGTAAATGCAGACCATGAAGAACCAGGCCGTCACTATCCCTTTAGGGAAAAGCATAAACGTTGCTAGATAGTGTTTCACTCTCCAGCTAAAGGAATTCCTTCCCATAGGCTAGTTTATCTGACTTGAGAGGCTGTCTGGCACTGAAGTCCTCCTCATACTCTGGAGGGGGAGAGTGGGTGATTCATTTCACGAATATGTACACACATTTTCTCTCTCCTGCTGATCCATTATAGAGTGCTGGGTTAAAAAAAAATAAAAATAAACGCAAACTTTAGGAGGAGCCAGGAACAATTCACTTTGTTAATAGAAGTTGCTCATTAAAGCTTTTATACTATTTATTTTTCTTCATTATATCTAAAAAAAATGGATTTTGCAAGTTGGTCCTGTATAGCTGAGAGTAAGTGTGAAAGGTTAAATATTTTAAATTTAAGACAATGAGACTCTGCAACAGTGTTGGTTAATTTCAGAGTGTAAAAATGGTCTTCCTTTTGATTAATGTGTTTAAATGAATGACAATGACATTCTCATTTTTCACATTTGATATGACCAATCGTCATAAAACTGTAAACAAAGCCATCAACACGAGGTTAAATAAGAATTAAGTGTACATTGTGTATAAAATCAAGTAAAAAGTATTGTAAATGAATGAATGTGTAGTATTTTAAGCAATGTTTGTGAGTTTTAATTTGTGTACGAAATGTGCAAAACGTCATATAGATGAAGAGGCTTCAATAACGATGCCACATAAAAGCTGAAGAGCTGCTATTTCCTGTGTATTTAACAACTTGTCTGACTGTTTTGAGTTTCATTGGAGGATCTGTTTAGATCCGTGTGGCGCCTCAGACTCTTTAAAGCAAAACTTTGAGAGCCATCTTAAAATTAAGAAGTAGAGAGTGAAGTTAACAACAGGAAAGAAAAATGACTGAATAGCCGCTAGTAGCTGTTTGCAGGAATATATTGGAAATACAGCACATGCATTGTTGAAAAGGCATTCAGCTTATTAAACCAATGATAAATCAATAGTTAATAGGTTCACTACACTTTGTGATAAGTGTGGCTGTTCTCTCTGGTCGTTTTGATCTGTTTGGCACATTATTAGGGTCTATTTTTTAACCTGTTTCCTAAACAACTCTTTGATCCTGGTTGACCTTTGACCTTAGGCCAACTGGGACACTGACAACAATATTTAGAGAGAGAGAGAGAGAGAGAGAGAGAGAGAGAGAGAGAGAGAGAGAGAGAGAGAGAGAGAGAGAGAGAGAGAGAGAGAGAGAGAGAGAGAGAGAGAGAGAGAGAGAGAGAGAGAGAGAGAGAGAGAGGAGAGAGGAGAGAGAGAGAGAGAGAGAGAGGAAACTTGATCCAAGAATCAGGACGGTGAATCTCAACATGTGTAAATCTAAAAGCTCAGGTTAAATGGGAGGGAGGGAAGCTCACGATCTATATAACTGTGAAATCATCATAAGCCATCCAATTTAGGACAGGATTATCTGGATTATTTCCTTTTAAAGGTATAACCTAATCTTTAGTGCAGTAAAGCCTGCAGTGCAACCCCAACATATCACGTATGGAGAAAGTTAGGCTTACTTCCTCTGTCAAGCCCACTCTTTCCTTTGTGTCTCATTCGGTCCATCACCCCTTCAGCGCAAGCAACATTCTCCATTCTGCAGTGGCCATTACATCAGCTGTCAGGAGGCTGTTGAGTCAGCTTTAAGTCAAGCCCAAGTCTCTGTGTGTTAGAGAGAGAGTATGAGGGTTTGTTATTTCCTCTCAATCCCCATTTCTCGTACAGAGAGAAATGTTAATTGGTGCTAGCTGTACAAAAGGTAAAGTAGGTGAATAGGCGTAAGAGAGGGTAAAGAAGGAAGAAAATGGATAAACAAAACCCAATATCTTTTTTTTTAACTCAAAGAAATGTTTTAGAATTTCAGAGATGATTTCTGTATTTCCTAATGTTTATTTTCAGACTTTTTTTGATGGTAAGAGGAAATGTTTGCTCCCTTTGGACTGGAATCTCACCTAAGATGAAGGAACTTCACAGTCTACTTACAGTCGAATGGAACGCATTCTCTTGATAAAATAAAGCATTGCGCTTTTCTAAGAGGGTAAAATGGATAACTATATTGTATGGCAGAATACCATAGCAAGTGCTTGGGTGCACTTTGACTCGGCGCAGTAATATCATCTCTCGTGAAAAGTCCACTCCCATTGAAATGAGAGGGAGGAGGAGAGGGAGCGGACTTTTCACAAGAGATGATATTACTGCGCCGAGTCGAAGTGCTCCCAAGCACTTGCTATGGTATTCTGCCATACAATATAGTTATCCATTTTACACGCTTAGAAACGCGCAACGTTTTATTTTGTGTCACCGTTCTTGGTCGAGTTACACTACTCTAGTAACTGTATTTAAATAGGGAAACGTGGAGGTGTTTGGTCACTTCTCTTCTTGGCACGTATTGAATGAACAGGGCTGAGATAACATCTAACAAAGGTTCGCGGCAAGACAGCGATTTAGTGCGCGCACTGAGACGAGAGAGGTATGTATCAACATAGTTTAATATGAAAAACCAGTAGAGTATCCCTTTAAGGAAAAATAACAGGAAAGGAAAGAGAAAAATTGAGAGAGTGAAAATTTAAATGTGTCACATTACTTGCTCCAAGATTTAGCTTCTCTCAGGGCATTTAGGAATATGTCCCACCTATAAAAGCCATAGGCCCCACCCACTTCTCCGCCCAGCCCTCTGCGGCAGAAGCCTTACAGGAAGCAGCATTCTGGGCTAAGATCCTTCTGTAGCCACGTCTCGATTGGCTGAAGCCCAGGCTCACAGGCGGCCGACAATAGCAGGTTTCAATCTCAAAAAGTTACCATTTACAGTCCCTTTTCCTTCTCCCTAACTGGATCTGTAACTCAGAGATAGTCTAAATCTCAGCAGGTGTTTGAAAAGGGATCTAGCAAGGCCTGTAGCCTCCATATCTATGAGTACATCACACTAGCTTTAATACAGTTTTTCCTCACTCTATTTTTCAACGCACATCTGTTTGTGCTTAGAGCGACGTTTCCAAGGTGATCCTCCAGTGCTAAAGAATAGAATAAATCTCATCCCTCTCTTCAGCCACATGTGAGATCCAGGCAAAAGGCATGATGGGAAGAGGGCCATCAGATGTCTGGTAGGGGGGGGGGGGAGAATTAAGAGGAAGAATGGGTGGGATTTGCTAAAAGCCAGGGTCAAAGTTCATCCCCTTGAAGGTCAACGTTGGCAGCTGCTACAGTGGCCTGGGTGGCTTTCTTACCCTTAAAAATGTGCAGTGCACCATCCCATAATAAACTAGTTAATTTTACCATAACTGTAAAAAAATGATTGTGCAAAGATCATTAGAGTATGTTTCACAAGAAAGTGAAAATGTTTCTACACAAGGGGTGTCCAATCCTGCCCCTGGAGGGCAACTGTCCAACCCCAATTAAACACACCTGAACCAGCTAATCTATACTAGAAACTTACTAGAAGCTAAACTCTGCAGGACCGAGTTTGGACACACATGTTCTACAACAATTTTTATTTTTATTTCAGTGTAGGAGGAAAAGTTTGAAATGTATTCAGCCACTTCATAAACAAATGCAATTACCTCTCTCAAACCAGGTCCAGGATCAATCTTTCCTCTATTTTGTTGAAGGTTGAAGATGTGAGAAACCTGGTCACAGACTTTGTGGATCTTCCCAGAGAGCTGTAAATTTCAGACTGAGATGCAGATGTTTTCTCCATTAGACCCTGGCTCCTCCTTTCCATGGGTGATGACCCTGCACATGGCAGAATACATACAATCAAGGGTTGAGTGCTAACATGCCAGCCCAAGCTTGGGCAACATGGCATAAAGTGGTCACTCTTGGCTGCAACAGCATGCCACTTGCTTTAATTCTTTATAGGCCACAATCAAAGACAGCTAAAGGCTTCTTGGTCTACGCCCTTAAAATTTGTTTTAGCTGAACCCGGCATGCAAATTATATAGTGAAAGTCAAGCAAAATACATTCAATTTATGTTTACTAAATGTGCTAACATTTCAATAAAGCATATGCAATTAGATGCAACAAAAACGGGCTCAAATGGAATAATCCCAATAAAATGGAAAATTATTTGTCACTTTAATGATAACTACAAAGTCACTTGTTAAATTGCTGTAATATGTGACCATTACATGTTCCATGAAAATATTTGGTAAATTTTCTACCGTAAATGTATAAAACATCTATTTTTGTGAGTGAATGCAGCACAATCGCCAACATAAATGGACAACTTTAAAGGTGATTTTCTCAATGTTTCGATTTTTTTGCACCCTCAGATTCCAGATTTTCAAATAGTTGTATCTCGGCCAAATAGTGTCCTATCCTAACAAACCATACACCAATGGAAAGCTTATTTATTCAACTTTCATGTGATGTCACATATTTCATACAAATATATTCATACATACATGTACTGTATCTTTGTGGAATATTACACTAATCATTTTTTTAATTATAGTTATTTTTTTATAAATATAATATAACACTTATAAAGGTCTCCTTTGTAAACATTAGTTAATGCACAAGGCTAACAACAACAAATAATATATTTATAAAGCATTCTTTTTTTTATTTATGCTAGCTAATAATAATATAATTGTTCAATGTTTCTTCAGTGCATTAACTAATGTTAACAAATACAACTTTTTTTTAAAATGTATGAGATGGAGAACTATTTAACTTAATGGAGTCGTATAAATAATTTTTACGTGTTGCATGGCTGAAATGTAGTGGCACGGGTAAAGGAAGAAATTGCTACACGTGTCACGTGTTAGCAGCATTACGGGACTCTATAGTTCAAGGTTAGTTTCTGCTTTTTGTTGTCCTGACCTGCAATCATGAATAAACAGTCTCGGGCCATTACAGACCGAGAGCAGGAGACCGTGAGAGAGAGGGATTTGCTAAAAAAAAATAAAAAAATTCCACTTTCTTTAACATTACGTCTAAAATGGGGAGACCTTCTCCTGACCACACCACAAAAATGTAAGGCACGCCTTGTTCCTTTAGAATAGACGTTCTCTCTGCCACTTTCCTCTCTTTTTCTCTTCTCAAGATGCGACAGAGTATACAAAAAGCACACAACCATATTAATGCAGGCACCATTTTAAGGCGCCTGAAGTGAAGACTATTCCAAAAGTTCATTACCTAAGATACCTCAATTTATTAAGACTGCATCCCAGATTGCTCAGTGGAAAAAAAATCTATCCAAAATAGCAGATAAAACTAAGTATTTACTTGTATTATAACTATTCTAAATTATATATACAAATATTCTACATTCATATTCTATATTTCTCTTTAAATATCACGATTCTGAATAAAAACATCCAATTAATTACTGAAATATTAAAAAATCTTAAAATGATTAAAAACTGACAATTCACCCCAAATTTTTGGGCAATATGTAGATTTAAGCTTATTATATTTTGTCATTCATCTCATGCCACCTGTATTGAAATAAAATGAGAATAGAGATAACTTAGGCTACGTACATGTCAGATCTATGGTAGAAGGATAAAAAATGTATGGATTTTAAGTGAAAAGTGACTCAAAAACATCTAGTTTTGTACAAACTGTGGGTGAAATGATTCACACAGACTAGGATTCCTCCAAATGGTACAAATTTAACCAATCATGACCATATTCAGATTGTTTTTCCAAGAGTATGTTCTGGCCAGCAGAAGCAATGCAGAAACCAAGAGACAAAGTGAGAAAATATGGCTTTCCGATAACGTGGCAGTGACACGTACTGAGTCTTGAGGAAAATCCACACTGCTGAAGCTAATGTAGACTAGACACAGATAGAGAGAGAGATGAAGACAAAACCATAACTGTGATACAATGCAAAACACAGTGAAATTGCTTTTAAACTCATATTCTCCAGAAGGAGAGAGAAAGCGAGAGAGGAAGGAAAGGTTCAGTGTCACTTTAGACACATATTGCTTGAATTAAACTGCAGAGAAAGGGAGGGGGAAGAGGCTTTGAATTCTTTTCCATTGAGATCAGCTCTTTACTGCCTCTCTGACCAGTCTGAGACAGAAACCTCTTCAGCCAAGCAACTCCCATCCACCAGCAACGGTGCTGCAGGAGAATTCAGAGAAAAAGGACAGTTAGAAATTGTTCCACTGATCCAAGAAATCTCAGAGCTCAAGCTGAATATGACACATCACATCCCTTTTTTGTGTGTACCTGATTTAATTTAAAAAGCTTTTCTTTTAGGAACTGTAACTAAAGCTTCTAAACAGGCTATAATAGTTTCTTCTGGATTTCAGACTCTGTTTCAATAACTATAACATCTTATTCTGTGGTCATGAGTCATCATTATACTCTGTAGGGAAGAGATCCCAACTAACAAAAATATATTATCATGTTTTGAAAATGTTATTTTTGAATGTTCTCTGAACTTTCGAAATGTCCAGATTTTAAAAGGTTTCAAAAACGTATTTTCTTGGTTATATGAATGATAAGGGAATATTAAATTTGATCATCCTGCACACATTATGGGAATGTTACTTTTGAATGTTCTCTAAACATTCTGAAACAAGTAGTACATCTTTAAATGATAAACTTTGTTTTTGTGCTAATGTTTTGAGAACGTTAAAGTGCCCCTATTATGGTTTTTCAATTACCTTTCATACAGTGTAATACAGATTTTTTAATTTAAAAGGTCTGCACAGTTTCAAAGATCAAAGTGCACAACAAATAAAGTTATTGTCTCCAAAAAGAAATAATCAAATATAAACTGCTGAAAACAAGTCCTCTGCAATTCCAGTCTCACGTCCACATGTAACAATGTAAGACATTTGCATAATACCACCCTATGGTCTTCATTTGGTGCCCGCGAATTCCATTAATGTAAGAATTTCTGAACAATTTTAAATGTTCTCTGGGGGGGCGATACATTTAATGGGTGATATGACATATGTATAATTGTTCTTCACTGTTGATCCAAGGCCACTGGTTTATTTGGCTTTCCTGGGCCTGCCAAACCCTTTAACTCCTCCTTAAATGTTGTGGACATCACCAGTGAAGACATGGAAGACAAAAACATGAGAACAAAGACAAAACATTTGGCTCACTTAAAACCTTGCAAACTGACTTTATTCACATAGACAGCATCCCATCCGACATGGAATAAGTGAATCATGTGGAGATCACTTTATGGGAAGCAACTCAAGTGAGGCAAGAAACACAATTCTGATGTTTGCATAGCAGCTAGCTGATCCTCTACATACACAGCAAACATAACTACATTTTTCACCCAATATCAGCATAATTCTTCCCACACAAGAGAATGTTTTTAATAGCTTTTCCTTTTAGGGGAAAAAAATGCTAAGCTTGCAGATAGAAAGTCTGCAGTGAAATTACAATAAATTCAAACAAATTCTCACAAAACTAAATTACTTCTGGTATGCAATCTACTTTAGCTCTGTAAGCTAACTGTAGGCCTACATCTATAATTGTCTAATTTGTGTATAATTCTATAATATGCTGGGACAAAAATCTGAGACAAAGTTGATACTTAAAATGAAACATACTTGAGAAATCCATTAGATCTCCTGGAGCTAAAAAAAGAGAAGGTAAAACCTTGAGGTAAAACCTTGAAGAGCAAAATTTCAACCATATTGTGGAGGAACCTTAAATCTATTTTATATATATATATGCCTACAATTTACTGAGTGCATCAGGAGCGAGTCTATGATTAATAACAGGCTAAATGTGAAGGCAATGTGCCTGTGCATTGAGCTATAAAAACATTAAAAAAAAAAGAAAAAACTAAATTACTCAAATAGAATATAATAAAAAATACCATATTAATAAAACTACAATAGTGTCACAATGATAATAAACCGACAGGTTGAGGTGTTTGGACTTGCTATTAGGGAAGTCCATTAGATCTCCTAAGGCTAAAAAAGAGAAGGTAAAACCTTGAGGTAAAACCTCTCCCCTGTGTACCTATTATTACTAAATGAAGAGTAAAATTTCAACCATATTGTAGAGGAACCTTAAACTACAATAGTGTCACAATAATAATAAACCGACAGGCTGAGGTGTTTGGACTTGCTATAAGGGGGATCAGGAACATGAGCTGAAATCCAAAAACACTCCACTCTTCTATGTCTCAGGCCAGCACCCCAATGCTTATGTAAACACATGCAGACGTTTAGGAATATTCACACAACACACACACACACACACCACACACACAAACACACACACACACACACACACACACACACACACACACACACACACACACACACACACACACACACACACACACACACACACCCCACACAACACACACACACACACACACACACACACACACACACACACACACACACACACACACACACACACACACACACACACACACCCCTCACCCACACTTAAACACCTCAATTCCAAAAGTCTCTTTCCTTGTCATTTGATTATAAAATCTCAACCAAAAAGGGTTTAGTATTCTATTGGTCAGCTTTTGAGCCTTTAGCCCTGTATAAAAATGACCAGCAGTCGCATAAAGCACTGTTTACCATGCTTAAGGGTACAGTTTTCACTCCATAAGCCTCACACTCTGTATAAACAGCATCATCACGCAGCTCTGCATTAAAGTAACTGTTTACATTACTTCAAGTAGCATACTTCAGCCAAGCCGGGTGAATCCAATAGTCCTAAAAACTGTTATTTTCAGTAAATGCTGTCTCTGTATGGTTGACTGGTCTGGTGTGGGGAGCAGTCTCAACACTGTTTTGGGTATTGAACTGAATTATAACTCTGGAAAATTCCGCAGACAAACTGAATGACTGTTAATATGGGCTTCTTTTTCTTTCTTTCTTTTTTTTTGAGTATTGAAGAAGTTCGCTCTTTGGTATTCGATTTATAGTAAGGCGTTTCTGTTCCATGAATCATCAGCCAAACTTTAACTTACTGAGAGCGACAATAACTTGAGAGCTACCAACCAGGAATCGAAAAAAAAAGGGAGCCTGCATGGACATTTAATCTCTTTTCTGTCTACGGTTCCTTCCGTTTTCGTCTGTCCCATTGCACTGCGCTATAGAGTTCATCAGCCATTCTATCTCCCTGAAAATTTGCATTTATATTTCCCAAAATGGCTATCCCTTTTTTGTACTTCACTTTCTCCCACACAACATACACATATCTCTGCTTATTTGTCAGAGCGTGCAGTGGAAAGGGCATTGAGTCTGGATTTTGTTTACATGAGGAAGTGACGGAGTGCTGCCGTCTGGCCTTCCAGAGCAGGAAGTGGCAGTCGCACGACTTTACATGTTCTCTGGCCATAAAGACACTCATTAAACTCTTTCACACTATCCGCACAAACAGATTAGTACTAGGGCGGTTTCTAAACCTTTTTATGTTTTATTGTGGATACTTGTACTGTTCAAAAGCTGCTACTAAAGGTATTAAAGGGATACTCCACTTTTTTTGGAAATAGTCTCATTTTACAACTCCCCCCGAGTTAAACAGTTGAGTTTTACCGTTTTCGAATCCATTCAGCCGATTTTCTGATATTTAGATGAATATCAGTAAGCAGACAGTTTCTGTTCTCATTGACTCCCATAGTAGGAAAAAATATATACTATGGGAGTCAATGAGACCAGAAACTGTCTGCTTACTGATATTCTTCTAAATATCAGAAAATCGGCTGAATGGATTCGAAAACGGTAAAACTCAACTGTTTAACTCAGGGGGAGTTGTAAAATGAGCCTATTTCCAAAAAAAGTGGAGTATCCCTTTAAGAGATATTTTTTCAACAAAGAAAAAAAATTCTGCCGTTTACTCACCCTTGTGTTGTTACAAACTACTGCAGAAAAGATTTACAGCTGTTTTTGTCCATATGATGAGAATTTATATTTCTTGTAATTTACGTAAATCTAAACCTCCTTTTCTTTAAGGTATGTTCACACCAAGAATGATACTGTCAGTTACAATTAAAAAAAAAAAGAGATAAATAAACAGATCTAAATGCAGCACCAATAGATTTATTAAACAAAAAACTCAGAACACTAGAAAACTAGGAAACAGAACAACCGATTATAACAAAGAAAGAACAAAAAATGAACAGAAAGAAACCCAGAGCTTACACAGACAAACCAATCAACAAAATGAATAACAGGTGCGCAAATTAATCAAACCAAGAAAAGAAAGAAAAAAACGTAGAAACAAACAAAAAACGAGGACACAGATCTAAAACACGTGACAAACCCACTCAAAACATAAACAAACTCAGATTATCCCTTACACATAAAAAATTATAATGTTTTAAAACCGCTCTTACTCTAACAAAATAGCTGAGTTCACACCACAAATAATGATAAGGGAAAGATTTCACTGAAATAATTTTTCCATCTTACGTTGGCAGAACAGCTGCATGTGCTTAACGTGATACAGGGTTGAATTATTGTTATAGTTTCTGATCTAGGAGTGAACGAGACTTTCTTAAGTCCTATTTGCCAGATAGTTAAGAGTGTCGTACACATTTTGGGAGGCAGCTTTTCATCTGTCAAGAACTATAAAGCGTTTTTCTTTCTTGTTAAACAACTTGTAAAAAATGACTTCTGTTTTTTTTAGACAAAATGTGACATTTAGGCAGTTAAAAAATGCATTTTTACTAGCAAACACCTATACCGAAACCCTGTCATTTTGCAGAAGAGCAGACTGTCTCAGATAATTAAAGCTTTAGGAGAGAGGAAAGGGATGCTAGTACAGACTGTTCAGTGCAAATTCAGATGTTATGTGACTATATATCATTCTTACAGGTCACAGAAATGCAGTGTCTTGTACTACATGCAGTAAAAGTTTCACTCAATCAGGCCAAAAAAGAGTGATAATGAAGAGATTACTTACTAGTTCAGCATCACTGAACACTAAGTTCCAAACAAGAAAGACTGTAATACCTGGAGAAAGCTATCCGAATACCTGACTACAACAGAGAAATATGCTTTTATGAACCAGCCTTGACCCCTTGCTTCCAAACAGCATAAATAATAATACTTAATAAAGTGGAATACATGTTAAGGTCACTCCAAACCTGGATGGTAATTAAATAATAGCAAATAAAAGGACCCTTTGAAACAAATGTTTTCATTGGGTTCAACTGACAGACAACTTGCTAACTAGATTTTTTTGTACTGCATCAGAAACTCCTATAGTTTGGTGTCGCCAAGTTTTGCCAAACGTAAACTAAATTAAACCTGCTGCACCTGGTTGTGTAAACAAAGCTGTGAAAACCTTTGATCTCTGATTTATCAAAGTCTTTAATTACTAATATAAACCTTTTTAAAATCCTGTAATTTTGTTGTTACTGGTTACTGATGTTATAAATTTACAGTGAATGTCTTTGATCCATTATAAAAGTTGAAAAAAGTACACATTTCATTTATGTAATATTTGTGTGTATGTGTGTGTGTGTGTGTGTGTGTGTGTGTGTGTGTGTGTGTGTGTGTGTGTGTGTGTGTGTGTGTGTGTGTGTGTGTGTGTGTGTGTGTGTGTGTGTGTGTGTGTAATACATACTAAATATACACAAAATTCTGTCATGAAACTCTAGTTGGCGCAGACTGATACTGTAGGTCCTTCACTCAATCTTTTTGCAATCACATCATTCTCTATAGGGCACAGCTGATTGGTTCATGCTGTATCAGTAGCCAATTACGAAGCTAAACCTTGAAATAATTAGTTACCATTTGCATTTCAGAAACCCTCCACCTTCCCCAGCTCCACCTGTATCTGCTACTGGTAATTGCTATTATTGTACAGCAGTAGCATGTCTTACTTGCTCACAGCAGCGTGTCATGTTTTTTATTGACAGCAGCCAGTCAATAACCAACAGCAGCAGTGTAACAGATCTATTCCGCCAAAACCAAATATATCACCACTATTTGGACTGAAAGTGTCTGGTATGGCACTTTCTTTCATGGCTGAATGAACCGATTTATCACTTCCAGATTACCACATCTTGGCTTGACATGACAACTGTCAAATGCCAAACTCTTTACAGATTGAACAATGATAAGAAATTAAGATTGAATGACATAATTGTGGCCTAATCAATGCATTCCTGAACCACACAAATTCTTTGATTCTACTAGTGTTTATTTACAGGATAGAGTTTATTAAAGGGAATAAACTCTCACCCTCACCCTCATGTCGTTCCAACCCCGTAAGACCTTCTTCGGAACACAAATGAATATATTATTGATTAATAATGAGAGCTGGATCACTCCTCCATAGGCTTCTAAAGGATTGAAACTTGCCAGCACCGAAAAGTTATTAAAGACATTGTTAAAATAGTCCAAGGGACTACAGTGCTCAATCTTAAGTTTATCAAGTGACGCGAATACTTTTTGTGTGCAAAAAAACAAAAAAATACAGACTTTATTCAACTATTCATTTCCTTCTCTGTGGGCCTCGAGTCAGTTCACGTAGTGTAACAGCGCAGTGCTTCTGTGTTGTACGTCATACGTAGGCTCACTATTGGCCGACGCTGGTCATGTGTGTGTTGCGTGTGACGTCTTACGGGTGATTACTGACAGAATTTTCATTTTGGGGTGAACTATCCCTTTAATGCCAGATCTTCCAAAAGAGGTAGACATAGCTATAAGTCAGGGATGGGAAACGCCATTGTCCTGCAGAGTTTAGCTCCAACCCTAATTAAACCTGAACAAGCTAATCAATGTTTTCAGGATTACTAAAAAATATTTTTTGTCAGGGTTGGAGCTAAACTCTGCAGAACAATGGCCCTCCAGGACCGGAGGTGCCCATCCCTGCTATAAGTCATCATGCAAGAGGCATTGAAAAAACTACAAAAAGCAGTACAAAAGTATATATCCAATCTAACCTGGAAACTTCACACTGAAGGTTTTCATTTCAATATTCCAAAAAAGACATTAATATGGACTAATATATAATAACAGAACTGGGAGAAATAGCAACAACAACATAAAACAGCTGGGACTTACTGTATAAGAAAAGGTAAACTGATCTGAAACCAAAGAAAATCCATCCCAAAAATGCTCTACCTCAAAGGATTGGAGGATTGAAATTCAGTGGAAATTCCAGTACCCTTTCTTTCTGACAAAAAGAAGAAGTGGAAAGCTGGCAGATCTTCTCAGTAGCACTTGGAAATGCATCGATTGAACTGATCACAACTGCTCTCTGGATATGTCCTTTAAAGCAGAGCCTCTTTCTTTTTTGATGAAAAATATCTCAAAAAGTGAGAATGCGAACTAGGGAGAGGCTTATTTCTGTGCTATAGCAAAAAGTAATGCTGATAAAGGAACTTCATTTTTCAGCTAATTTAAATCAGTACAGCCAAACCAAGTGAATGCGATGTGTTCTCTCATTACAAAACAAGAGAGGTTTTGAACACCTTGTATGTGTAGTGTCTGCTATTCTATTCTACAGTGACACACAATAGGGGGAAACCTAAAATGTATAAACTCTGAAAGGTCATCTTGTGTTGAAGCTGAAATGCATTCGGAACATTCCTGTCTTAAATGAGGGTTGAGATGTGGATCCCTCCAATTTTTTACAACTGCACACCTGGAATAAAAAGGTGGTGATTACAGCCCTCCACAAACTTATAGCTGCATGGGTATCAGGTGTACAGTAGTGGTCTTATTTCATGGCTCTATCTACCTACACACACACACACACACACACACACATGATTGCAAATTACACATTAGTTCTTTACTCCACATTGCTGTTGAGTTACAATGCTTCTGCAATTTATCTTTCAAATCAAGAATTTACCTCATTAAAATCATACTGATGTAGCCTTTGAAGTCATCGCGACTTAAGTAGCCAATGGTCCTGGGATAGAAAAGAGCACATAGTAATTGTTGAGGAATTGTCTTTGCCTTGGCAGAGGGAAACTCTGTCCAATAAAGGGATGAAAATAAACCGTAAATGAAAGGCTTCACAGACGTGGCTGGACTTCATAGCCTGAAACAGAGCCTACAGACATCCTGACCACCAGAGCCCTCAGTGCTCTCTCCCTCACGCTCTCTCCCTCACTTTAGCTGCTTTTATCATGAAAGTCTATTATAGCCTATACCTGGAGAAAGCTAAGACATACTATAGAGGGTCTGCATGTGACGTCTGAGTGACTGCAGTTACGCCCATTGAGTGGCAGCATTGGTTTTCAGTGTGAAATCTGTGAATGCCACGAAGAAAACATATCTAAAATGAAAAAGAGCTTTGAGATTGACTTTATGTATTTATTTGTGTTAAGTGTTTTCCCCGGCATCGAAATCAGGCACATATAAATGTCAGGAAATTCCTGGCTGCATGCCAATATCCATGGATCACTGGATTTTTGGTAAGTTGTAAGCTGGCACAGGACCCCCAGAGATTTGTTCATCATGGGTCCACAAGACAATTTTTTTTTTAATTTAAAGAAAATTACGCATGATAGCCCAAGAACTAGTTTCAAGCCCAAAAGTAAATAGGCCACTATTTATAAATACACAAACACACATAAGTTGTGGGTCAGTAAGATTTTTTTGAATACTTACTTACAAGGGTGTATTAAAATTAAATAGCAAAGATATGTATAATTTTTTATACATTTATCAAAGAATTCCCCCCAAAAAATATTATTACGTATAAATTGAAATATTTTTTTATATAAATATTATAATAGAAAACAGATTGTAATAATATTTTGTGTTTAGATTATTGTGTTTAGATTGTAATAATATTTGACACTTGAATAGTTTACTGAATTTCCAAAACTATAAATTAAAATCAGACTGTTTTTATTGAATTTCTGCACAGCATAATATCCAACTGACGCCATTATCTATGAAAGTTTGCCAAGACTCTCTCTCTCTGTTAACTTCCCTTCCGTTTTAAATAGGCCTCCTTATATCTTAAATCTGAACTATGCTGAAACTCCCAACATCCTGAGTAACACTCAACCCAGATGACAATGGTTGGTAATCCCGCAAAGAGAAAAAGCCAGATCTCATCTGTGTGGTTTTCCAGGTGGATCTGCAGCATGTCACCTTACATTTGTCCTTCGTCACCAGTCCTGGCCTAGAAGTCTGGATGAGCAGCTAATGAAAATAACAGGGTAAAACAGAAATATCTCAAAGTCCAGAGCATGAGCATTCAGCTTCAATTTAGGAAGATTCCAGAAACGTTGGAAGCTGGAGGCAGAGAAATATGCATCAATCTTCCAAATGTTTTTTTGCACCTGGACGGAAAAGTCTTCAAAATTGCTGTTGGATCATGAAACTAATATTTTTTTTATTGTCTAATTCAACTATATATATTCATAATGTGTTTCTAAAAGTACAGAGAGCACATAAACAGTACCAAAAACAGACCACCTTAAAGTCAAGCCTGGAACTCTTAAATTACCAGAAGGAAAAATACAATTCCGTTTTAATACTCCTAAATCTAGATTTTGCATCTTATATGGATGTCTAGTTAAAGGGCACCTATTATGGAATTATGAAATTATGAAATTACCTTTCATGTAGTGTGTAACATAGATCTAAGTGAACGAAAACATCCTGCAAAGTTTAAAATATGAAAGTTCATCGTATACAAAGTTATTGTCTCTCAAAAGTAAGAGTAGACTCTGAGTCGCTGATATGAATCGATAGATGAACGATGCTTTTTCTCTATCTAGATGATGTCAACTTGACAAGTTATTTGAATAAGATACGCCCACTTATTGTGCTCGTAGACACCAGGGAATCATGGCGACAAGACGCTGTGTTCTGAAGTGCGAATCAAAAGCGAACTTTTTTTTCACTGTCCAGGGACGAGCATGTGAAGAATCAGTGGCTCGAGTTTATTTTTACAACTATACCACACAAGTATAGCCGAACCTTGAGCTGTGTTCGCGTCATTTTAATGACGATCGCTTTACAAACATTAATGCTTTCAAGTGTGGACTCGCGAGTCGGCTGATACTGAAGGAAGGTTCAGTGTTTATTTGGATCAGCTTCCTCCTCCGAATCACAAACTGTAAGTATTATTAATAATTGTTGTTTTTATGTGTTTTGTAGTATGCTCAATAATTATTTGTGTGTGTTGTGTAAGTTACGCTCAGCGCAGCTTCTAGGTCTCCAATGTAAAAAAAATTTGAAATATGTGAAATGTTTGTCGTTGTTATTGGAGTTGTCATAAAGAATAGAGCAATACCTTGTAGTACTGCAGTGCTTTGTTTATGCACTGTGTTTATGTTATCAATATGTTTATGCATTGGGCTAACGCAAACAAAAACTGACAGGGTCGTCTGACCAATCACTGCAGATTAGCGAGGCCAAAGGAGGGTTTGGAAAAATGAGTGGGTGAACGAATCATTAGGGAGTCGGTGAGCAAATCAGGTAAAAATAAATGCATATTATAAGACAACAAAAGTGTTTTTTGTCATTGCATGCATGTAAAACTGTTGTTGGGGACTCCCAGAACAATATTAGGAACACTTTAAATGCCATAATAGGTGCCCTTTAAGTCCATTAAGTGAGTAAGGTATAGTTAAGTATCTTAGTGCTGGTTGGTGGGCTTGGTTTGGCTTATCCCAGCTCTTCTATAGCGTTCAAAGTGACTCCAACAGGGAAGAACCTGAAGGAAGACCAATATGTCAATGTAAATGATGCAGCATCCTATTTGACAAGATTGGTTAAAGAGATTTTAACCAAAATGATAACAAGCACTACTACTGCCCACCCAAATTTGCACTGCAGTAATGTGGAGTAATACTGTCAAAGCAGGTCCATCATGAATTGGCTCACTAAAAGGTGATTGTTTCAATAGGGTGTATGTCCAGTTGATCAAAATGAGCCAATTATATGAAAACACCATCAGCACAGTTTACCATTATTGCTTGTGTGATAATTGGACATGGTGGATGAGAAAGATCAAAAGATTAATAGCAAAAGTGAACAGTTTCTTGTCGTATGCTGTGTACTCCACGTGATTATGTACATGCATTAGAGCCACAGGTAGGGTCTCGATGGATGCTTAGTCAGGAAGCTGCAGGATATTTGGTCCAAACCTGCATTTTATGACAAACAGACCCTTTTTACAAACCTGAGGATCAAGGCCAAGTGGGACGAGGCGTGCTGGGTCCCCTGGTGCGTTAATGGTGGATCGGAGTCTTGGCTCTGGTTTGATGAGGTTCCAGGAAGCAGCAGGAGGCGTGACTGTAAAAATGGGTAAGGGACTTGAGAACCCTAGGGGAGAGGTGATTTGGGCCAATCATGGGGAACAAAATCCCTTGACGATACGGAAAAGATAAATTGGTAAAGGGTCTCATGTCAGCAGTGCTGTTTACGGCATAATTTGCAGTGTGTGCTAATAAAAAAGGAAGATTTGTGTTGTTCCTTAATGCATATGAATCTTTGTAAAGAGTTTAAAATCAAGTTCTCTTATATCCCTTCTCCACCGATGTGGTTCCGGTGCTGATTCCCTGCCTGTGTCCATTCTCGAAACCGTCCTGCGCATCTCCACTGTGGAAAGAATCATATGCTAGAATCAATCCCGTTATTATGAACAGTAAAACAGAAGTTCCGCACTGCCTGCAAAAACACATAATGTTTTTTTTAGACTGTTTATAGGCAGGTAAACAACAGGTAAAGAAGTGTTATGTCACAGTTCGTTCCATAAGTCTGTGGAAACACACGGCCGGTTCGCAACAGGCTCCAGTTTGCCTGGCCGAGAACAGACTCTGGCTCCAGAACCGAACTCCTCTGGTGGAAAATATATATTAAAGGGATAGTTCACCCAAAAATGAAAATTGTCATAATTTATTCACTAAAACAACACTGGGCCTTATAGACTGCTACAGGGATGACATAATTTTGTTCAAATTAATGTTTACGAATGAACACAACTTAAAAGAATTTTTAAGTCTAAGTACAATCGGCAGCAAAAAGCTAAGTTTGGGATTTAAAGTATACACAACTTTTACAGAACTTCAACATCACCCCCTCTAGGCTTCCGACAACTCTTTTAAACTAAACCCATTCAAAAATATTCATTGACTTTAGGACAATGGAACCTGTGACCCAAAAATACTAAGTTGTTTCTGAATTTTCCTGCAGCACTCTATATACTTTCATTCAACTACATGAGGGTGAGTAGGCTAAATAATGACAGAATAAGTCAACTATCACTTTATGTTCCACACCTATAAATGAGTTCCGGCTACCTCATCTCTTCCACTGATCCAGTATGACCACATTAACCAGTAACTACCATCCTCTTCTCGTGTTAAGTGGCACTGGGCACATCAGAGGCTTCCAGTGGCCTCTGGGCTAGCAGGAAACAGTTTGACCTCCAGCAGCGGTGCCCTCTTTCCATTCTCAAACAGAAGCTTTCATTAGCTCGCCTGAGAGAAGGCCCTCATTAGGACCAATGATCATGGTGATATTCTCTGCTCAAGGCCCTTTTGCAAGCGACCAGAGACTTCAAAGATGCCTAAGGACCCCTCTGTGTCTCCAGAGCCCAGCTCCCTGTAAACCCCCTTCACTGAAGCATGGTGCGATAATAGGCAGCAGAAGGCAGGTAAAATGAGAAAGATGGTGCAGCAGGCTTTTTGTTTTATGACTTTCAAAGCTGGTGGAAGCAAGTTGTTTTAAAGGCTCAGGACTTACACCACCAACAAGCTGGAAACACAAAGGGGGATCCCTGTTAAAAAGGCCCGTAAAGAACCGGCGACTCCACTCCTATCTGATGACCCAGCTGACGTGGCACACTAAAGGTAATCACACACAATGGAGGATTAGACTTCCACATAAATTACTGGTGTCAATATCATAAGAACATTTAAGCATTTTTAAGATGCCAGATCACGTGTATCTTACAATTAACTCTTTCCCCACCATTTGACATATTTTTCTGACATTTATGACTGTGCAGCTTTGTTGATGGACTCAATCTACTCCATCTGTTTTGATCATCTTTCTGCATCCAATCCAGATGTCTTTGACAAAAATGCGATTTTATCAGCTTTATGTTCAAAATGTTGCTTTTAAAAAAGAAAGAAAAAAGAAACTTACCCAAATTACCCAAAGTGTTGACATTTATACTCATTTAGACCATATTTTATGTGGGTTACAAGAAGCAATATCACTATATTAAAACGTTCAAGAATATTTGTAATAAAACATAAGGATAGCCCTTACAAAACATAAGTATACTTCAAGTTAATTTTATTAATAGAATTCAAGTATAGTTCTTAAGTATATTTTATGTAATAAGTATACTAATATCAATGTACTAGTAGCATACTTGCAAGTGTACTATTTCAATAATACTTGGGACTTATACTAAGTACAAGTATACTTATAATTATACTTTATCCCTCTACAGCACAGCGTTGCCTGAAAAGTTTTCTTAAGCCCTTTGTTCAAAGAACAGTCCAATAAGGTTTGGGAGTCACTATCAAGCACCATTTGAAGGTGGGACGTCCTTTTCTGACACATGGTCACAGGAGCACATGTTTTGTACATGGAACAAGAAGGGAAGATGCAGGGTTCCTGGGTGCACAGAAACACCCAAAGTCACCAAAGTGACATCAATATAGAGCATCCACCTGGATGAGGCGACAGCAGCCATATTGCGCCAGAACACCCACCACACACCAGCTTATTGGTGGAGAGGAGACATAGTCATAGATGGCTCACAGTCTCCGCTCTAATTCATCCCAAAGGTGTTCTATCTGGTTGAGGTCAGGACTGGTCCACAGTCATATTAGAACAGAAAGGGGCCATCTACAAACTGATCCCACAAAGTTGGGAGCATGAAATTGTCCAAAATGTCATTCCTTTCACTGGACCAAAGGGGTCAAGCCCAACCCCTGAATAACAACCCCACAGTGCCGGCCCGAGCCTTTTGGGGGCCCTAAGCAGAATTTGATTTGGGGGCCCCCTCCCACTACGCGGAGTCACCTGTGCTTGACGATTATTGACACAAATGTCATGCAATAATGATACATTATAAATGAATACAGTGAGTGAGGTTATGTATTAATACAAAATAAATACTTTTTTGTATTAAAAAATATATAAGCACCCCAAGCAGCCGCTTAGTTCACTTATGCCTCGGGCCGGCCCTGCAACCCCACACCCTAATCCCTCCTCCACAAAACTTTACACTTGGCACAATGCAGTCAGGCAAGTACGTTCTCCTGGCAACCGCCATACCCAGACTCGTCCATCGGATTGCCAGACAGAGAAGTGTGATTGGTCAGAGAACACGTCTCCACTGCTCTAGAGTCCAGTGGCGGCGTGCTTTACACCACTGCATCCCACTTTTTTGCACTTGGTGATATAAGGCTTGCATGCAGCTGCTCGGCCATGGAAACCCCTTCCATGAAGCTCTACACACTGTTCTTGAGCTAATCTGAAGGCCACATGAAGTTTGGAGGTCTGTAGCTATTGACTCTGCAGAAAGTTGGCGACTTCTGTGCGCCTCAGCATGCTCTGACCCCGCTCTAGGATTTTTCATGGCTGAGTTGCTGTTGTTCCCAATTGCTTCCACTTTGTTATAATACCACTAACAGTTGACCGTGGAATATTTAGTAGTGAGGAAATTTCACAAATGGACTTATTGCACAGGTGGCAACCTATCACAGTATCACGCTTGAATTCACTCAGCTCATGAGAGCGACCCATGAAAATTTTAAATAAATCAATAAAATGTTCCCAAATGAGCCAAGCAATAATGTAGAATCATTTTTATCACGTGCCATCAAAATGCATGCAGTAAAGGGTTAAGTGTATTTGCAGTAAAATTTGAGAACACATAGGTTACTTTGTACTGCAAGTATACTAAAAGTGAACATAATATAGGGCTTATTCGCAAACACCGGAAGTAGCTAACCGCGGCCATATTGTTGACATGACATCTGTCCTGCTCCTAGCCGCACGCATATTTGAGTTGAGGTGAGCAGTAGCCTAATGGCTTCATCTCGTCGGTATCAAGAGAAGATACGCTTGATTTGTGTGGACCGACCCATATCAAATAGACCCAATAGCCTTAAATAAAGATCCGTCCTTATTGCCAGCCGTAACTTATCCGGATATTTATAACGTTAAAGGGGGGGTGAAACACTCAGTTTCACTCAATCTCATGTTAATCTTGAGTACCTATAGAGTAGAATTGCATCCTTCATACCTCCAAAAAGTCTTTAGTTTTATTATATTTATAAAAGAAAGACAGGCTGTACCGAGTCTTTCCGGAAAAAGCCGAGCGGGTGGAGGTGTGCCGTGTGGGCGGGAGTGCGCGAAGCTTTTGCGTGTGTTGTAAACAGACAGACTCGAGGTTTATGAGGACATGATTTATTTTTACAATAAACAAACTGACACCTACAGTGGCATGCTCCATCGATACATTAACTGTACGTGATCATGTTGTTTACGTGCTGTGCTTAATGTTACACGCCGATAGTTAACAACACACAGACATTTGAAGCAGTTTTACTCACCGCCTGCGGTTCCAACGCACGACCGTGAACCTTTATCGTTGGGACTGCTCCATCTTTAAGTATTAGGCGATCTGCAAATCCGGCGTCGAACTGGGCCTATAACTATTACCGTCGAAATGAAGGGAACAAACAAGAACACTTGCACAACTCCGTTGCTGCTCTGGAAAAACAAAATCCATCCACAGGTCCCTTAACGCTGGGTTCTTTGGAAATGTGTGCAGTGTTGTCTTGCCCTGGCAACCAAAAACACACTTTTTTGGTGCCATTTTTTTGATTGCAGCGCCGCCGAGCCCAGCGCTCTGATCTCTCTGATCTCTCTCACGCACTAGGCTACAGCTGCGCGCGCGCCCTTCCGGGAGAAGTGCTCTTAAGACCCGTATAAGGAAATTCCGCCCCACCTGACGTCACACAGACCCATACTCGAAAAAAACTTTCCAAACTTGTGACAAACCGGAAGGAGTATTTTTGGAACAGAAATACTCCATCAAACTTACAACTTCAGTTTTGAAACTTTGTCCATGTTTAGCATGGGAACCCAACTCTTTAAAAAACTCACTATGCATGAAACAGCATTTCACCCCCCCTTTAACGTTCAGTATCCGCATAACGTTACACTTCGCAGGGCTCCAGACTAACTTTTACTAGGACCGTTGTAACAAAATAACACAGTATCACACAAGCACTAACGTTAATTCCTACCTAGTATCAGTGAGGGAGGCATATATCAATAGTCAAGTCACCTTTATTTATATAACGTAGCGCTTTTTACAATACAAATTTGTTTGAAAGCAGCTTCACAGAGAGAACAGGAACTATGTTATAATAGTATTGTTAAATTCAAAATTAAATGTTAAATGTCCCCAATAACGTTACCTGTGGTAAAATGATAGGAACAGACATTGCTGTGGGGAGTTGGCAGATAAGTCTGTTTATCCTAGCTAGCCACAAGTCTCTCCTGCGCTGGCTCAACTCCTCTGTCTCACTCCCCTCACGTTTTCTGACAGTCGGTATCACATAAAAACGAACTCCGGGGTTCTTATTGCTGTTGTTAGAACATCAGTGTATCACACAACACACCATCGAGCTGTTTTAAAAAAAATACAGCGATAATACCATGGATAATACCGACGCTGCCTCGCTTGTCAATTGACAGACTGACAGTTGCCGTGGTTTCTATGTCAACAAAATGGCCGCCGCGAACATTGATGACGCAGATCGAATAAGGCCTATAGGTATACTGATAGTTTACTAGTTAAATACTTGTAGCACATTTACTAGTTTATAAAAGTTCATTTTGAAGCATAGTCTCAGTAAACTACGTAGTAATATTATACAGCAAGTATACTTGTAAGTTTTCTTCAGAACTTAGTATCATATAGGCCTGGTTTCACAAACAGGGCTTAGATTTAGCAAGGATTATGCCTTAGTTCAATTAGGACATGTAAGTAGCTTTTATAAACAAGCCTTAGAAAAAAAAAAAACATTAGCCTACTTAAGTCCGTTGTGCATAAGTACATAGTGTTTAAGTCAAGTGTATAGTGCGTCATTTGGGACACAACTTAATACTTTTCTGTCAGTGTAAGGCAAGTAGCTAAACTCATAAAAAGTAGACTGACAGTATACTTATTTTTAGTTTAAAAGAAGTATAATAGCACACTCGAACAAATTATTTTATTTTGTAAGGGAAAGCTTACATAGCATTTGTCAGCTGAAGGAAAATTTAATGAATTAACAATTAACCCAACATTAGTATTTTTACACATACACTCTAAAAAATGCTGGGCTGTTTTAACCCAATTTTGGGTCAAATATGGACAAACTCAAACATTGGGTAAAAAATGTAATTTAAAAATGTAACCCAATGGCTGGGTTTGTCCATATTTGACCCAAAATTGGGTTAAAACAACCCAGCATTGTTTAGAGTGTAGGCCTACAGCGTTGGCCTAAACATAAACATAAAGTGATTTATAAAAAACTCTCAATTGTTGTCTATACCCACCTGTTAAATATAGTGCTGTCTGTCTCCCTCTCCTATTTATGCAAATTATTTGCATTTATAAATCTATATCCTGACTGATTTCTGCACAGAATGGATTTTCCTATACTGAAAGCTAACCTTTTTGTTTTTCACTCTGCCCCCAAGCCTCTCTCTCTCCCTCTGTCTGTTTTTCCATGACTCATGAAAGAACTCTGACGAATTACAGAGGTCTCAACAGATGGAAAAACTCTGCTGTTACGACTGACCACAACCACTGACCTGAAATCAGCTGAATGCTCATCTCACATGGGATTTAGTCACCCCAGGCTGATCTAACATCAGAGATAGATAGTGCTCACTTTCTACCCCCCTTATAGTTTTGTCTGGAGTGAGTAAGACAGTGGATGTGGAAAGGAGGAGGGGAATAAACCAGAGCGATCTGTAACAGGGAAAGAGGTATCCCAGATGTGTCCCCCTGCTGGTGTTGATGCATCAAGGTTAAATAATACTGTGTGACTCAAATCAACACGCAAATGAATAAAGAGAAAAAGAAAGCGACGAGGAGAGAAATGAAAAGAAAGATGTAAAAAATATACACAGTATTTGCAAGAGTCAAGACTACATTTAAGTGAATGTGTTTGTGGGTTTAGAGGGAATGGGAATACAGGGAGGGCTTATTTCATGGGATGGCCGATATATGCTGCATGAAGCCTTCTCACTGGTCATTGTTTGAAAGGGCTTGGGGGCTCGACAGCTCCCCCTTAAATGGGGTCTGAAAACTTGGTTCATAAAAACACTTGCATGAATTAGTATGAAACTCGGTACACATATAGATCTCATTGGGCCGAACAACTTTCATACTCTTACTTTTTACGCCAGACCAACAGGAAGTCGGCTATTTAGGGTTGTTTGGAAACACATGCATTTGAAATACTCCTCCAAGGGAATTCATCGCCCCCAAACTCGGTGGGCATGAACAGTATAAGACATTGAGGATGATAAATTGCCAGCGGATTTTTGATGTCTCGAACAGTTTGGCCGTGGCGAGGAAACAAATTGATGGCGAGAAAGGGGAAAACAGGAAGTGTGTCATAATTATATTAACTGATCTTGATGAAACTTCAGCTGTGTGTTCGTTGTCAGAGGCTGATCACATGGATGTGATTATTGTGAGTCAAAGTTATAGCGCCACCAATTGGCAGCAGGAAGTGTGTCACTTTAAAAATGCTTTGAAATCACCCTCTTATTTTTGCCCGATTTGCTTAAAACTGTATCTGTATAATGTAAACACAGAGCAGATGTAGACCTGTGAAAGGTTCATTGATATCTTAAATACTGTTGCCATGGCAATGCATTAAACTTTAATATCATTTTTGGATGCTTTTGAGGCTCTTAACATGCTTCAAATTACATGAAGCTTGACACGCACATAAGAGATGTTAGCTAGTAAACGTGCAAAGTCTCAGAAACGGGCGTGGTGGAGGGGCTCAGTAGCTCCACCTTTTGACAAAAGTGTGTGTGTGTGTGGGGGGGGGGATAGTTTTACCTACAGTCACAAAACTTGGTATGTATATTGTTCTCATCGAGCCGGACAACTTTCTAATTTACAGTCATTACCTCCGACCAACAAGAAGTCAGTTATTTTGGTCTGAATGTGAATAAACGTGTCATCCTTGCCATGTAGTGGCTTGGAATTAAAAGGGGGAATCGGATATGCGGATATACATTGTATATGCGGATATTACATTATAATCGGATATACATTACATTTGGGGGCGGCAGTGGCTCAGTGGTTCATGTAGGTTGTCTACAAACCGAAAGGTTGGTGGTTCAATCCCCGGTTCCAAGTGTCGAGGTGTCCATGAGCAAGACACCTAACCCCAGCTGCTCCCGATGAGCTGGATGGCGCCTTGCACGGCTGACACCGCCATCGGTGTATGAATGGGTGAATGTGAGGCAATGTAAAGCGCTTTGGTGGCCATTGTGTCTGTCAAAGCGCTATATGCAGTCCATTTACCATATGCGTGTTTAGATGTAGGTTGTATGTCCAGATATCAGATATGCATCTGATTTAAAACCACATTTGGAAGTGGCTCGGCTCAGATCAGATGCGAAGAAATTGGATCTTGTGAAGATTTTTGTTTACACGTGTGCAACAAATTTTGATCTGTGTTAGATGTGAGTAAAAGATCTGATTTTTTTGTGCCAGTGTAAATGCAGCCTTAGTGTGATTAATAAAATAAATGCATAGAAAGTTAATTTGTAAGGGAACCTACAATATAGTTTTATATAATTAGTTTAATAGTTAGGTTAATGCAAATATAAAAAGACCGTAAAATTAATTCTGGACTTAAAACAATTTGAGCTGCTAAAGATAACTTTGCACTCATTTCAAAATGGCCTATGACATTTTATGACATGTAATTCATCTAAATTTAAATGATCTAATGGTTGTGGCTGTTGTGGTTCACGGTCATAGTGGCATTAACTGTTGCAGTAAATGTGGGCTATTTAGGCGACTTTGATATGCTTCTTTTACATTTGCCTGTTTTAAATTCATACTGCCTGTCATCCTTGGGCCCGTCATCACTGCCTGCAGCTGCAGCTAGTTTCTCCTTTGCTTTTCTATTTTTTTCAACCTTTTCTCTCCCACATTTATTTTTTTGTTCCCATCTGTAAGCCAAAACAAAACTAAAACTCCCCCTGTCATTCACAACCACCATGATTTTACCTACTAATATGCAACACTTTACTATAAGGTATTAACATTAAAGAATAAATTATGCATCACAACATATTGTTCATTGTTAGTTAATTGTGCTTTAAAGGAGAACTCCGGTCAATTTTAACACTGAGCTCATTTTTTTGTACATTTGGAGTACTGTCAGTACAGACAAAAATGACAAAAATCGGTGTTTCCTACACCGTTTTATCCTCTTTTTAAAATTCGCACCCTGTTGACTTCAATGGGGCACGTTCTAAACCTGCTTTTAGCCTCTTAACATCCTTAATGTGTCATTACAAGAGGCTAAAAGCAGGTTTAGGCACGGTTTAGTTTTTTGTCGTTGTTCTCTGTACTGACAGCACTCCAAATTTACAAAAAAATGAGCTCAATGTTAAAATTGACCGGAGTTCTCCTTTAATGTTAAAATACACTGTATATTTTCAACATAGTTGTATTATTTAAAAGTTGTATCTATAGAAATAAATATTGAACAAGAAATACACTTCCGTTTAAAAGCTTGGGGTCAGTATATTTTTAAAGAAATTTTAAACTGTATTGAGTTTTAAACTTACTGTAGTAAGGACACATTCATGTGTTCAAAAGTGACAGTAAAGACATTTATAAAGTATTTTATAAGTATAAGTATTACAAAATATTTCTATTTCAAATCAATGCTGTTCTTTTGAACTATCTATTCAAAGAATGACAAAAATGCATCATAAAATGATTTCTGAAGGATCATCTGACACCGAAGACTGAAGCAATGATGCTTTTTTTAAGTTTCAGCTTTGCATCAGGAACATATGACATTTGCAAATAGAAAAAAAGTGTAATAATATTTCACTTTGATTAAAAATAATGTATTTTTAATTAAATAAATGCAGCTTGGTGAGCATAAGAGACTTGTAAAACCAAGTTAAGTGCATTAACTATTAAACCACATTAGTGTTAAATGCTACAATATCATATAAGACATTATTAAAATAAAGTCTCATTTGATAGTATTAAAAAAAATTATAGAACCAAGTGTCAATTTTACAGGGAGTTACAGCCGATGATTACAACTTCCATATTTACAGACGCCATTGCTTTGTTTGAAGAAGATATTTCTCTTTCTATCTCCCTCCTCCCTCTCTGTTCTACTGTAGCTAAACTACTGCCACATCAACACTAGGAGTACGCTGGAGTAAGAGAGAAGACAGTAATGAAGGGAAAAAACTGTAGGGGGGAACAGCTGTCCTGAAGTCGAACTCATAGGAGGAGGAGTGAAGAGAAGACAGACACGTGCCTTCAAGAAGATTTCTCTCCAGAAATAAGGTCAGGAGGAGGAGAGAGAAAGATTTAAGGAAAGTGGAATTAAAGGTAAATAAACATTAGTTCATCATCCACAGTTACTACAGTTAACTACACAGATAACAGCTACAAAAATGCTATTTCTGATGCCATGTATTGCTCAGGAGAGGCTATATGTGCATAAAGCCTGGATCTGCATTATTTCAGTAAAAGAAAGTGAATTAGCCATTAGTTTACTGACAGAATATTTTCTATTATTAAAAAAAAATAACAGACCATGTATTTTTTTCTAAATAATCTGGACATTTGCAAAAATGTGATGACAAGAAAAAGACTGAATCCAACCAGTGGTGTAGTCTACGTGATACGCAGGTATACGCCGTATACCCACTAGAAAATGTCAAGGATTTCCGTATACCCACTAGGAAATGTCAAAGATCTCCGTATACCCACTTTAAAACGCGTGAGGATTCGTAACAACATCGTTTTGTGAAAGAATTTTCATTCATAAATTCACCCCGCCGTGACGTCTGTGTTTGCGCAGCGACACGGATCGAATCGCGGAAGTAACAAATGTAACAAATAACCTAGGCTACTGTAAAGCGGAACGTCACGCAATTTAGCCATTTTTGAATGAATAAATCAAAAGAAGGCTAATGATAAAATCAAATCTCGATATTTACTAAGTGTCTATGAATATTAAAGCTCAAAAAGACTGCTATTGAAATAAACTCTGAATGTTCTGCGTGTTTCTGTGAATGAGCGCTCAATGTGTGCTCTAGCCTACACACTGAACACTACACACTGACGCGCGCGTGACACTCGTGGTGTTTTCAGCGTCTATGAGGAGAACATGCACACATTTGAACTTCATTGCAGAGCTTTTATGAGAGTCACTTCACAAGAATTTTACCATTTCATTTGATAAAAGTACCGTCGTTCATTCGTATCATATTCACACTCACAAACTTTAAAGTCTTCATGACAACCTGTCAAAATCAAAGTTTTGTATAACTTAAAATATAAAATATAACAGAAATATTTTATTATTGCACAGTAGAGTATACTTCAAGTAGGCCTAATAATAATAATAATAATAATAATAGTTTATTAAAACACAGAAGCTCAAAAACCCACCAAAATAAAAGTTTGTAGATAAATTAGGTAACTCAAGGGAATTATGAAAGAAACTGCATAGTAAGATGTACTTTTTAAAATAATAATAATCAAATCTATTAAAACACAATTTTAAAGGAATATCACACAAGTTTTTAAAAAGTACATTTTTATTTGTGCTTACAATGTTTAAGTATTGTAATTGTCAGCTGATAAAACCCGTGCTTCAGGGACCATATTCATATAACATCTAAGGCTATAGGCTATATGTTTTTTTTTTTTTGGGGGGGGGGGGGGGGGGGGGGGCTGGTATATCACAGTATACTCACTACAAAAAACTAGACTACACCACTGAATCCAACATATTCACATTTATTAAAATTGCATAAAGCTTATTTTTTTTCATAAAGAGCTTTCAATATTTACCTCAGGTGTATTTATGGTACTTTTTTGGTCAAGTCTCTCTGAAATTACCAAATTATTGTTTTTTCTTGGCTTGGTTAAATCATTAAATCACAAAGTTTATAGGGCAAGTTCTACCAGAAAGACTCGGGAGAATAAGTACTGTAACAATAAATACATTTATTGATAGCCCAGCAAGCAATAAAGTTCTTTGGCGTAGGCCCCGTCCATAGCTCGCAATCCGAGGGTCCGGACTCTGCATTTCATGCCTGAAGACGAAGGCAGGGGCGCAGCCGACCCCCTGGGAGGTTAACACAGTCTCATCCCAAGAAGTCATATATTGACGTCTTGGGACGTCTTTTGACCATACGTCAATATCCGCCTTTTTAGGGTACCCTTAAACGTCGGTAAATGACGATCCTGGTACGTCATACAACTGACGCTTTACCTTTAACGTCAGTAGGTGACGGGGTAGGTTTAGGGGTAGGTTTAGGTCTGGGGTAGAGTTAGGATCCGATAACGTCATCTAACCGACGTTTAAGGGTACCCTAAAAAGGCGGATATTGACGTATGGTCAAAAGACGTCCCAAGACGTCAATATATGACTTCTTGGGATGAGACTGCGAAGGGACCATCCTGGTGGTGGTGGGGAGGATGGAGGGGAAGGAACTGTCTTGGTGGTGGTGGGGAGGATGGAGGGGAAGGAACTGTCTTGGTGGTGGTGGGGAGGATGGAGGTGAATGAAAGCGTCAGCATCTGCGAACTCAAACATGTGTAAGTACCGGTCTTTATACCACGAGCATTAGACGCGATTGGATAGATGAGAAGGTAATAAGTGACGTAACAATTGAGTCTTCCTGGCAGAACTTAACGCTAAAGCTTCCATTTCTTAAAATATTTTATCCTGTTCTGAATAATGATCACTCACATGTCATTCAAAAGTTTGGGGGTCAGTAAGACTTTATTTTCAAATAAATAAAAAATTTAATTCAGCAAGGATGCTTTAAATTGATCAAAGGTCACAGTAAAGACATGTATTACGTTACAAAATATTTTATGTCAAAACACTTTTCTTCTGAACTTTCGATTCATCAAAACATCCTGAAAAAAGAGTATCATGGTTTTCACAACAATATAAGCAACTATTTACAACATTGATAATAAAATGTTTCTTGCAGCAAATCATCATATTGATTTCTGAAGGTGTGACACTGAAGACTGTAGAAAGGATGCTGAAAATTCAGCTTTGCCATTATAGAAATAGCTACATTTTAAAATAGGCTATATTAACATATAAAACAGCTATTTTTAATTGTTTCACAATTACTCTTTGACTATTTTTCTCAGAAAAAAAATTAAGCTTTACTGTTCATAGAAGAAACTTGAACAAGAACAAACTTGTGTTTATAATTCATGCACAATTATTATAGGCTATTGCTGAATTCTGTTCGAGATATAATTTATTCCCACAGAAATTAGATAATAATAGCCTACCCAATGCTTTAGTTCTAACTCGAGAATGTCTGGCACTTGATTGGCGCCCTCACATGTGTCATTTTGTGAGCCATTAAAAAACGGCAAGTCTCACACACAAACAGGAGAGGGGGACAGAGATTAGCTCCACATACGGACATCATGCAAAACCCTCACAAAACGGGGAGGCTGGGCGAGAGGAAAATGAGGTAGGTGGAGAATGAAAAAGAAGTGGTGTGGTTGGAGACTCAAAATAATGTGAATTAGAGATTAAAAAAGAAGAAACTGAGTTTAAAGTATAGCTAAACATGAATGATAAATTAGAAAGTGGGATGCTAACGCTGTGATTGTGTGTTATCGGGAACTAGAGTAAGAGGGGGAAAGAATATAAAATAATAACATTAAACGCTGACGTGCCTTATTGTTTTTGTTTGCTCAGCGAGTTTAAACTTTTGTCCTTCCAAAAGTCTGAATATCACTTCTGGGAATTGTTTAAATTCGGCATTTATTCCCTATTGTGATGTATATCTGAGTGAAATGGCCTCTTGAACAAGAAAAACATATTTTGCTTTTATCCGAATAGTTGGATTTGTGGTTTGCTATTGCAGTGATGTCATTGAGTGACAGGTTTTTCCGCCCTCGCACCAGTAAACACGTCATCAGATAAGAGAACGTTTACAGTATAGGCTACATCATTACAGTGACATTAGCTAGTCTTTGCTAACTCCAAAACGGACACATTCGGATTTCCCTTTAGTTGTCAAATTAAAACCATCACGGGACTGATTCCCTCAAGATTCCAGCATTTAAATCCTACAAAAACAAACTTCTACATGGAGGTCTACAGCTATAAAGGACTAGCGATGGTTGAAGGTTTAGTGATATAGGATTGCACATTTAAATCTCCCGTTCACTTTGTGCTTGCCTCTACCTGCAGCATAACTTAAGTGCCTCTCTCTCTCTCTCTCTCTCTCTCTCTCTCTCTCTCTCTCTCTCTCTCTCTCTCTCTCTCTCTCTCTCTCTCAACACAGTTTCCCAAATGACTTCCTCCCAAATGAATCTGCTGTAAAAATTAGTTCACTAACAGCACATTAAAACAAAAGTCCACCGACTCATATTTGCTACAGTACATCCATCTGATAATATTTCAATACCATTGAAGGCAGAAGACATGCTTTGATTATTCCTTAATCTAGATTGGAATGACTCAATAAGGGAAGAGAAAACAACCAATCATCATTATTCATCAATCAACTAAATACTTTTTAAATAGGCCATTTGTTGTTTAATACTTGCTTTACTTTTATTGTTTTTATTGTATTTATTTATTCTGCCATTGTGACCTAAAAAAACAAGGGATGTATATTCAACATTAAAAAAATGAGGGAATATTTGGGGATGGCGAGAATAAAAGAAGCTTTGATAGAGAAAATATTTAGCATTTAACATTTAGAAACTGGAATCTCTTTTTCTCCTCCAGACAGACTGACATTCCTCAGTAGGGCTTTGGAGAGAAGGATGATGATCTTCCCACCTTCCTCTCTCCTTAGCTTTCTTCCTTTGCCTGCAATCTGATCAGGAGCCTTGGAAGGATATTTTGTCAGACTGACAAGTTGTGCTGTCAATTGGAAGCGAGATATTTCCTATTTTCTATTAACCTTGATTTAATATTCTTCCACAGACTTAATTCTATAAAGTCCCAGCAGGTCAGTATAATGATGATACAGCAACATGTTCTTATGCAAAACATATCTATTCCAGCATCGACATATTATCTTAAAACCGAGAATGCTTCATAAATTACTGCCAGGCTGGCGAGGTAGTGAGAAAGTTAAATTTTTTGACAGAAAATAGAAACTCCGCATCTGTGAAGTACTAAAGAGGCTTCAAATCATCATGTAGAGATTTAAACATCAGAATAATCTAATAAAAATGTTGTAAAAGATGTGATTTTAAAAGCTAAAATGTCACTTCACCAGATCTTATTAGCTTAACGGAACAGCAGATCTGAAACTGAAAGAAAAGGGGGAAGACAAAGAACAGAGTATCCACGACATAGAGCATAACTGACGCCCTCTACTGGCCCTGCAGCCAAAAAAAGATTCGAGATTTCATGAAGAGTCTCGAATGAAGAGAACTATCCTGAGATAAGATTGTAACATCTGAAAAAATATAAGTGATTAAAAGGGTCCAGGACAGAGTTCCTGTTCAAAATGTAGAAGAAAGTGAAAATAAAATAACATAAAAAATATGAAAAAGTTAAGTAGTAAGAAAGAAAAAGAAAAACAAAGAAATGAAATAAAAAAGAGAACAAATGAAAGTGAGGATTTGCAAAGTCTGAAGGAATGAAAGGAAATATGGACAGAAAGGAAAGATGGAAAAGGGGACCATCAAAGAGGAAGAAAAAAACAACACATGAGTCAAGCAATAGCGTCATCAAACCGGATTCAAAGAAGTACAATTAAGAGAGAGATAAACTGAATTAAACAGGTATTTAACTAAGGTAACAGCTGACACTGTCAATTATTGTGCATGGATCAGCCACACCTATTCTTCTCTCACACACATACAGTTTATAAACACATTTTTATATTTTCTGCAGGCGTCACCTGTGTGGATGGAGTGGAGTGGATAAGAATGTGTGAGCCTAATTGTAGTGTTTTGGGGCATAAATGTTTTTCTGATAACTGAATCCGCTTTTGACATTTATGTTGCTAATCTAGTATTTGAGGTCTGTTTTAATGTTTCAGAAATCCATTATTCTGGGGCAAGTCAAAATGGTTTACCCAGTTCTAAAGAAATCTGGATAATAGATTAAATTACAAGCAAAACGTACATTAATTAGAAAGAATGTGAAATTTTTTGGCTAGGCCACCCACAGGGCGACTACTGGTGTCATGCCGGCCTGACATGTTCGGTGCAGACGGCAGGACGAAGATCAGTGTTTCTCAAGATCTTCTAGAAATAACAAACCAGTTCTTCTCCCCTCACAGATTCTCTGTTTTCTATTTTAAATGTGAGACAGAAAATATAAAATTAATAGGTGACACTTCACAATTAGGTCCTATTAGTTAACATTATGCATCAACTACCATTAACTACGAATTTATTCATCTTTATTTGGTAGTTCATGTTAGCTTAGGTCATTCAATAATATTAACAGATATAACTTTCGATTTTAATAATGTATTAGTAAATGTTTTAGGCCTTTCTATTTAGTGAGTTTACTGCACTCACACCATTGTGATCTGTAACCTTCAGTTCCCCATCTGTCAGTCACTACAACGTTATGTCGACTAACAAAAGGGGTCTTACTTGGGGTCTTAATCAACTCTGAATTGTAGGAAAAAAAACGGCCAGTGGAATTGGTAAAAGGAATTTGCATGTCGAGCCACTCCCCGTACATATGGGTATATAAGATGGCAGCACACATTCACTTATTCAGATTTTTGCTTTGGAGTCGAGCAGTTGCACTGATCATTCTCGCTGGTGGAGGGCATGACCATGTTAACACTGCGGTTGCTACTTTCCCTCCTCATGAAGGCTAGAGTCCCCTCTGCTGTTATCCAGCACGCTGTCTCTGCACAATTCAGAACCACAGGACTCTGGGAGACCTGAGGGTTACAGTGGGAGCGTTTCCGCCAGGCCAGTCCCCATGGACCTCCCGCTCATTGGCGTCTGACCTCAAGAGTGATGGCGCGGGTCCTTCTTACAGGGGACCCAGTCATGAGTACATGTCCTGAGGGTGACATGGGAACATGTCATGAGTACATGTCCTGAGGGTGAGAATAAGATGTCAATAGTGTAATTCAATAATGTCAATTCACTTTGCCATGAGCGCTTGCAGTTGGATAATTGGTTCCTGGGTGCGACGTGCGGTTCACCGGCCCATTGCATTTCTTCCTGAAAATGCATGAGGAGGTTCTGAAGTCATGGAAGGCACCTTTCACTGCCCGAAGCCACTTCGTAGCCTTCTCTACACTTACTACCCCTGATGGTGGGGCCTTCAAGGGTTACGTGGAGATTCCCTAGGTGGGGTGTGCAATTGTGGTGCACTTGTGCCCGCAAAGTGCCACCACCTGGGCCTGAAAGATGACGGCAGCCCTGACTGCTAAAGCTTACAGTGCCACTGTACAGCCCGCCTTTGCCTTGCATGTGATGACCATCCTGCAAGTACACCAGGTCAAAGCACTCAAAGAAATGCACAAGGGTAGTTCTGAGCCGGGGTTGATGCAGGAACTGCGCACAGAGACTGACATCGCCCTGCGGGTGATGAAAGTCGTGGTGTGGGACCTTGGCCAGACGATGTCCACTCTGGTGATCCAGGAATGTAATTTCTGGCTGAACCTTGCTGAGATGCGCCATTTTCGGTCAACGAATCGTGTCTTGTGTTTGCCCTTTTCTGAAGGTGAAGGCTGTCTCCAAGCAGAGGTTGGCCCACTGGATAGTGAATGCCATCGCCTTGGTGTATCAACCCCAGCGCCTTCTTGGCTCTCCAGGTGAGTTCCCCACTTGGCGAACCCTGGACTGAGGTATTTCTCCAAACATCAGACATGGCGGAGGTGTCCGACGCATGAGTACTCGAGTGCATGCCCGTTCAGTCAGCCCCTGTACTGGGCTAGATACCCCATGTTTTGCATATTATTTTACAGTAAACATTTTGGTAAACTTGTGTCTTCCCCTGGGCAGATTTTACTTTTTATGTGTAGCACTGCCTTACAGGTCAGTCCATAAGTGTATTTCCACATGTTCCTCCCTACGGGTAGGATGTGGCCATCATAGCGTCCCTCTCCATTGGACTAGGTACTCTTCCCCAGTGTTAATACACTGGACATGGCTGAAAAAAGGGAACTCTTGTAAGCACTCTTCCCGTGAAATAAAATGTAAAGGAACAGCAGCTACGACTAGGACTATCATTCTGGGCTTACGTGGGGTGCTGGGTAGGTTACGACGCAACAGGAACAGTTGCCAAAAGGGCACGCTACAGCTTGCCAGCATCTGCATCTCCATCACTCGTAACACAGTCCAGTGGTTGTGCTGTTTTCTATAAGGACCCCATTTGACATAACTCTGTGGTGATTGACAGATGTTAAACGTCTTGGTTACTGATAACCCTGATGATTCCCTGATGGAGGGAACAGAGACGTTATTTCCCCTGCCACAACCCTGAACCACCACTGACAGGATGAATTAAATCGTTCAAAGTGACAGTAAAAACATATATATATATATATATGTATATGTTTCACTTTTCCACAATTCCAAAAAAGTGAAGAACAACTGTTTAATAATAAGAACTGTTTCTTGAGCAGGAATGAGATAATACGGTTCTTGAGTTTATATGTTGATCAAATCAACATATTAGAATGATTTCTGAATTAAGTGACACTGAAGACTGGAGTAACAATGCTGAAAATTCAAAGGGATAAATTACAGTTTAAAGTAGGCCTATATTAAAATAGAAAACAGTTATTTTAAAAGATAAATATAGTAATAATATCTCAATTCACTGTTTTACTGTATTTTTTGATTGAATAAACACAGCTCTAAAACAGAAAACAGTTATTGTAAAAGTAAATATAGCAATATTATATCACAATTCACTGTTTTACTGTGTTTTTTGATTGAATAATCACAGCCCTAGTGTGCAAAATAAACTTCTTACAGATGCCAAACTTTTTGTTACAGTTATGTCTGTCTTGTGTCTGTATTCCTGAGTTTCCCCCCCTGTCATTGTGTATTTGGTTCAGTCCTGTTCTCAGTTTTCCCGCTCCTCAGTGTTCAGTTCATTCACCTGTGTTCAGTTCATTTGCCCCAGCTGTGCCTTGTTTCCCCATTCTGTTCTATGTGTATTTAAACCCGGTGTTCTCCCTCACTCCTTGTCGGTTCTCGTTCGTATGTACGTTTGTGTATGGTGTTTTGCTGTCTCCCGTGATCTTTGTTTGATATTGAGTAAAGTATATTTGAATTGGACCTGACTGCTGCCTCTTCATCTGCCTGCACCACACCTGTAACACTTTTAAATGTTAGTACTTGTATTCGCTTTTATTTACTGTCTGTAGGGGCAAGTGTTGAATTATTTGCTAATTGAAAGTGGTTAATTTAAAGTAACACCAGGTAAAATTTAACTTTTGCTCTCGGGTTCCCCCCCTACAGTTGGGAAACAGTATTGTCCTCTACTTACTGTCGTAAACCGTCATGAATGTAGCACATGCATTTGTTGACAACCATGAGCCGTGAACACTGTAGGAGGAGGTCACATGCAGGGGTTCTGCTAGCTTGCGTCGCGTGTGAAATGTCTTTATCCCAGGTACAGTGGCATATATTTCAGCATGTCATATGAATATAATTTCATGTTTTTTTTTTCTTTTTTCTAACGACAAATGATCGCGATGTTCACGTTTACAAGCCAGCGTCATTATAGTAGCCTAGTCTAGCCTATTGGTTACCGTTTTACTGAATCTATACTTCAATGCAATGTTTGAGTGGTAGATAATAACCATATATCGTCAATATTATAATATCAAGCTATATTATTATATAAATAATGCGCGCGCGTGCGTATTAATGCGTAGGCTACTAGCACACACACGCAAGGTCTCTCGCTCTCTCTCTCTCTCCCTCTCTGTCCTGCGCGTATTCAATTTAATAAGTCGGGACACTAAAATTAGAGTTGAAATACGGGACTGTCCGGGATAAACGGGACGTCTGGCCAGGTCACCCTAGCTAGTATGCAAGCCAGGGGCGTCGGACTGGGGGGAAAAAGGGTACCGAGTACCCAGGGCCCGAGGCAGGGGGGGGCCCTTAGAAGTCAGTTTTCTATACAGACATATACATGCACTAACATTTGTATAGCATTAATGTACAAACAAAAACGGTTCTGTGCAAAACTAAACTTATAGTTAGGCACTGGTTTGGTATAAAAAAAGTTATTTTCATGCTGTACAGGGCCCCACCACCCCTCTCGAATCAATGTAAATGGTACGACCCGCAGGTTAGGCGCTTCTGCTGCGTACCTGCGGTGAATCAGTTGATGAGACAGGAGCTGGAGTGAGCCGTGTGATAGGAACTAGGAAGACAGGGGAAGATTCATGTCTTTCCTTAAGAAAGGAAAATCAGGGGCTCAAAAACGAAAAGAAAAGAAGATTAAAGAGAGAAAGGCAAATGAGGGCAAGCAGTTGCTCACTCAGTTTTTTTAAAAGAAAGGTGAGCTCCAAATGCATCATCGAGCATTGACATTGTCTCCAGCTTGTCTCCTCTTCTGCTGCAGTTCTCCCCAGAGTCAGAAGTTTACATGTAGCCTATATTTCCCTTTATTGTCAAAATCTAACACCCGCGAAAACACAGATCGTTAGCGCCTATTTTACCGCATTGTTATGCAAAATAGCTCGCGCACGCGCTTACATTATAAGTACGATTGTTCTCAGTTTAATGAACATCTTAATGATTGAAAATGACTTATTTTAAAACGTAATTCAAAGACTGAATGTCTAGTTTGGCGGTTAGTGTACCCTGTGATTCTAGTCTACATTTATTTTAAACAGACAAATAATCGTCAATTAACTTGTACTTAGCCTACACTTTAAAAAGGTATTGTGACAATAAAGGATATTTTAGCAACCATTTGAAGCCATATATTTCAGTTTCAGACCTGCTAGACCTTTTGTCATCTCAGTAAGTAGTACTTTTGACAATAAAACAAAAATATATTAATCAGAGTGTGGCTTATTTTGTTTACATTTTAAGTGTTTTTATGATAAAAGTGCAATACCCCACCCATTGGTATCACTATGGTATTTGGTATGGGGGCCCAGCAATATGGTTTGTACCCAGGGCCTAAAATTTGGTGCTACGCCCCTGATGCAAGCAGTATACTTACTAGTACAAAAGCATTACAGCCAAGTCCGCATTGGTCGGGCACCCTTCCTCCTCCTCTAGCTCACGCCAGCGAGAAAACGCTGGCACAGTGTTGATCCTTGTTCTGCCTTTAACGCGATCACTTTCTCTTTTTGCTTTGCTCCAATAAAACCTTTGCTTTCTTGTTTTTCTGTGCTGCTTCGGCCATGACTATAACATTTGGCTCGCACGTCCGATTTTAAAGAAGTGGGGGTGGTGGTGGAAGTGACGTATATGCCGTAAAGCAGTCAAACTTTGTAGTTCTCTTTGTTCGCCGGTTACTACCCGAAACCCGAAGTTTAAAAGTACGATTAAAAACGCTACAGACCCCGTCAGGCTATGGCAGACGTGTCATTCAACCTATTGTAAGTCGATGTACCATCACAAGAGACATGGAAATATATTATGAAGGTTGCAAAGTTACCCGGTGCTGCTTTAAATAACTTCAAAATTAAATAATAAAATACCACCACAATCAGTTACAGTCTCCAAATATTGCTGTCAATAATAATAATAATAATAATAATAAAAGTTCATTTCTGACACTGAATGGGAACCTCGTTCAAGAGACCTTGTCCAGTCTGCAGATCTGAGATATGGCAGAGCGGACAGTATTATCTCACACAGTGTGTGGTTTTATAACCAGCCACGGTCAGACTGATGGCTGAAGATATGGCAGAGGGAACAAATGTCTGTCTCATTTTTATAAGATGATAAGTGTTATCTCCTTTTAAATTTAGGAAGGGTATTTATGCCTGTGATGTGTTTATGTGTCTGTCTCTGTTAAACAGAGAATGTTTTATTACTGTATTTAAAAAAAGTATATTACCGGTATGTATTATCTCAGGACAGTGCGATACTCCCATATGTAAGTAATCATCTTTATTGTGTTTGTTTGTTGTAGGTTTATACTGCATTTACTGTACCTTTTCAAAGTCTATTTATTGTGTGTAGTTTTGTCAGTTCTTCTTTTATGTTGACTTTTTAATGGTGACTTTGCTACAAAAAATCCTACTTGTACTAGCTGTACTGGTACAAATGACAAATAAACTTCAACTCACCATTTACAGCATTTCTGAAAAAAAAGGCAGGACTTTTTTTTTCTGCCTTGCATTCATTCTCACCACTCATTTCATATTCAGAGACAATGTGGATATAAATGGGGCAGTTTGAGAAGGTCCTGCCACTCCCCAGGCATCTGTCTTTTCTCTCCCTTTGTGTCCTGTAAACATGTCATACATTATTGGTCTAGAACAGATCTCTTCTGGAAAAATAATCTCAGCTGACATTTGTTTTTCTTGTTCGGACACACTCTCACATTCAAAGATTGCTGGACACACATCAAAGAAGTATCTTATGCTCACAAAGGATATTTTTGTTGTGGTTTCATTCTATAATTTGGTGCTCAAGAAACCTTTCTTATTAATATCAATGTTGAAAACACTTGTGCAGCTTGATATTTCTGTGGAAACTTTTGTAAAGCTATGGTCTTTACTGTCAATAAATATGGCGTTACATGTGTGCCTCAATCCTCAGCAAGTAATTGTCATTTAATTACTTGCTCAGGATTGGCTGTTGGCTGATTGGCTGTTGCTCAGAAAGCAACAGCCAATCACAATTGACATTTAATTTTCCGATTGGTTGATTTTGTGGCACACTTGTAACGTTGTTGTGTGTTGAGCGAGCGTGTGTGTCAAGAGTTGAGCGCGCACATAATTAAGAGGTTGAGAGAGAGAGAGCGACTTGACAGGAGCGCAGAGAATAAGTTTGTGAGAGAGCACCTGTAAACTGCGTGAGAAGGGTTATTATTGCACGTTAATATGGATAATGCAAATACATTTATTGAGCACGGAATCATTTTTTCTTTGCTCAAACTAATTTTTTTTTGCGATTGTTAATATCTGTTCAAAATATAATGCAATGTGCTTGCAAAATATAGTTCTCTGTGCTCAAATCTTACAATTACTCGCTCAGGATTGAGGCACACATATAACGCCATAATAGCTGAATAACAGTATAGATTCTGCTAAAAAAAATCTAACTGACCTTAAACTTTTGTATGGTATGAAGTGCTTGTGATTGAAAAAAGACAGGATATTATTAAAAGGTATTTTATACTAAGTAATGACTAATACATCTAACTTAAATGTTTCTGGTTTTGACCAAGAAATGAGTGTCTAAGACGGTCTTATAAATTGTTTAGTGGCAAGAGTAAAGTCCTATATTATTCTTGAGTTTCCTCTCCCCATTGGAAAAGTACACAGATTGGAAACAGCTGTGGCCTATTCTGGATGCCGTACAGCTGGAAGTCTCGTCAGAGCGCTGGATGAGCCAACGAGAAGGGCCACGGGAGATTCACATCTGGAGAAGAGAGAGAGAGCGGAAAAGGATCCCTGGCGCATGCCAGTTTCACCATCCCTCCTTCACACACACAGACGCGCCAGTCCATGTGCGAAAGGGAGGAACATTCCCTTCTGCTGATGTGAGGGAGGAGATCCAGAAGTCTGAGCATTCACACATTCCCGCCTCCTCTACATCTCACGTTATACTGTATTTGAATACTTTGTTTTCATTAAAGGGACAGTTCACTCAAAAAGGAACAATCTGTCATAATTTACTCGACCTCATGTCATTTCAAACCTGAATGACTGACTTTCTTCTGTGACAAACAAATTTGTGAAGAATATCCTGGCATTTCAATACAATGTAAGGGAATTATGTACGGAAATTTGTAGGCCTAGTAAAAAAAAAGGATCACAAAGGCTAGTTATTTGATTTAAAAAAAACAGTAGGCCTATATTGTGAAATATTATTACAATAATATTTAAAAAATAACTCATTTTATTACATTTATTGATCCCAGACTTTTGAACAGTTGTATATTCCACGTTTCCCAAGGTCATATCATATCTTTGCATTAGAAATATACTAAAATCTAATTTGTTAGATTGAAACCCTTAACATACCAGCTCTACACTATGAATTTGGCGAGTGAGTAACCAACTAAAGCTTGATAAAATCATTTAAAAGAAGTTAATGATAATTGTGTGCATTAAGTAAATAAAATAATCTGAATCCACATGTAGTCAAATAATTCAATTTCTAATACATTACCGAAAATGTATGCAAAAAGCATGTGATTAAATGTGACAAAGTGTACAAAAAATTGCAATTTTCTCAGATTCATTCTGTTTGCCCTGATTTAAGGAAGAAACATTGCCCCAAACTCTCTTCAAACAGTAAATTTTTTTCACAAAGATCTTTATAAAAGTAAACGTGTAGTTGTTGGCTTGATTTAATAAATCCTATTTTTTATTTGGTTATAGTTCTCAACCAAAAAAGAAACAGATTATTTGAAGACAAGCAATGAACCCAGACCTCCTTGATCAGAGTGAGTCACACACACATGGCTGTTGTTACAAAAACCATCCAATAACAGAACATAACGTTTAAAGGTTTGATTGTTTGATCTAATATGATTGTTGTCCATGAAGCTTTAAAGTCAGGAAGACAAAACTTGTAACTAAACAGCATTACCAACTGCAACGGATGGCAATGCAAAGAATGAACTTATATAGATAGTTCACCCAAAACTTCCTTTTTGCGGAAATTGTTGTCCATTGTCATTGACTTTAATTGTATAGTATGAAAAAATAAGGTTTGGAACAGCATGAGGGTGAGAAATGACAACTTGGAGGCATGTTCGGATCTCAAAGTGCTTCCTCGACTGAAAGTCTCATATTTCTCTCAGAAAGATTTCCTCCCTCTGAATCAGTATTTAGAGAGCATGAATTACAGCAAGCCACCAGTGGCTATAGATATCCTGGCACTGCCCAGCAAAGACAGGCTAATTATGTATTATGGTGAGTTTGACATGCGTGGCGCACTGACAATCCGGTTAAAACCTCCTACTCTCTTAAATTCTCCCCCCGCAGCCGCTCTCTCTTTCTGACCATGCTCAGTAAATCTTGCCTGAAACAGCAAGTCTGGAAACACACACAGACACAACAAATTTGATTCTACTGATGAAATTCAACTATGTTGTGAAAAATATTAAAGAATTCAACAGTTTACTGCTCATTTTTCAACACATTTTCTTTAACTTTCATATTCCCCCCAAAATTGTGTAGTATTACACTCAATTCCTCTTACACTAGGATTACACTAGATCTTCTAAGCTAAGGTCTAAAGGGGCAGAAAAACATTTACTGTAAACTGCTCATGAGGTTTTCAATTTCCACTTAAAACATGTATTGGGCAACCAATGTCACAGCATTTTGGTGACTTGTCAAAGCGTTTTAAATTTATTAGGGATTACCTTTCTCAATAACAGAATAAACAGAAATACACTAATAAATACATAGTTATTCATGGCTACAAAATGGAAACGAGAAATGAAGAGGTCTGAGAGAGTAAGTAAAGATCCATCTGAAATGCACAGATAGAAAAGTATAGTATATTTAAAGAGTGAGTGAGTCAGAGAGAAGGAAAAGGAAGAGGACTGGACCCTGGAGTTTTGTCTCTGACAATGGCTTCATTCATCACAGGCTTATACATGTTTCAAAAGGAAATGTCCACTTAGTCCTCCAGAGCTCACGCTCACCACCACACCTTTGATTCCAGCCCTTGTCAAAATATTCACCGGAAGATTTACAAGGATAACACCATCAGTGGTGAAAGTGAGTATCGGGCCCCTTGAGGCCCAGGTAAATAAACTCACAAGTCAAAGACAAATTGGTATTCATCAGGTTTCAGACGACTCGGCAGATAAGCTGTTTTCTCTCCAAACTGCAGCATATTTCAAAGCAAAATATTCTCAAGATTGACTAAATGAGATTGTTTCTACATGACGAGAATACAAAGATATTTTACATACATATTTGAACACACTTTTGAATGTTAGATGTAGGCCTACATTAGTGGTGTAAATGAGATGTTGAGTCTATAGATGGCGCTATAAATATAGCTCAACCTGGTCACTACTGTTGGAATCTGTTCAGCAAATAAGCTGGTCTTCTTTATTTGGAATTATTCATTTGACACAGAGTCAGGAGTATGCCCTATAAATGATTCATTCCTGTAATTCGTAAAAAGAGTTGCTTGTTAACTTATGATTTTTTACAAAGTATTCATAAATGAAGCCAAAAATATAAAATGTGTTAAAGTAACTAAGTAATCAAGGCAATGCTTCATTCGAAACAATTAATAAACACAAAAAAAATATTAAGGGCTGTTTTTCAAGGAAAAGACTGTTACTGAAATAACACCTTCCCAGAAACACTAAATAAAATTAAGAATACTTTGCATATCATATCAAAGAACAGAACTCATAGTTCTAAAATGTTTAACTTCTCATATGTTGCGCATATAGCCTATAGCCTCGACTACTCATTGCTGATAAATTAGACGCAAGTAGGCTAAATCAATACAGTAGAAGGGGAAAAAATCTGTGCTTTAGAGCTGCTTACTGTGGATGTCTTGTGTCTTCACACACACACTCTTCATTTATGCTGCAATGCTGCCCCCTAGAGCTGCGATGGAATCAGACAGACGCCCGTGACGCCCAGGGACCGCTGGATCTTCACGCTGCTGGCTCTGACTTCAGGTCTGGCTATGGCTACACGAGACTAGATCATCTGTGGCCGGTTGCACTAGACTAGTCTTACAGTTAAAGTCAGCTAATTGTTTTATTCAAGACTGTTCTTAACTTGTGAGGTAGATTTCCCCTACGCACCTGACTCAAGTTAACCTGGGCCGTCTCCTAATCGAAACATAGCCTACAAATGTGAAATTTATGGCTACTGTCCATAGCCTCTTCGACACTTGCTATGAGTCAGATGTCTCTCCCCTTTTGAACACTAGTCTATCACTTGGGAATAAAGTATCTAGTGTTTAGCATTAACCCATCACATGGGAATGGAAATAAGATCACTCTAAAAATGCTGGGTTGAGCATTTTGACTATGTTGCTGGTTTATTTTCTCAGTAATCAGCTGACAATGAACCAGCATTTGGATTTGTTTTGGAAACTTTGACCCAGCGCTTAACTTACCTCTTCGCAGTTCGCGCGCTTTTGTCCTCGTTCAAATCACAACGTCAACGACAACGGGAGGACGAGAGGTTCAAGCAGGAGCGAGCGTAAAGGTGAGTAGTAGCCTACTGTTTTATTAAAACTATCCTAACGTTAAAGTCAGAAAGTCAATAAGAAGTTATGTTGAAATTATCGACGAATTATTGACGACGGACATTTAACACGAATGCTCTAATTTTTGCGTCGAACTAGCGACTTTAGGCTACATAACATTCATTATTTTTACACGGTCTGCCATTAATTATTCCACTTATAACACGGTCACGATGTCTAAATACTGTTGTTGGTGTTTTACAGGGGTTAAATTGGGATTTATTAAGTGGGGGTGCTCTCCCTAGGGGGGTCCGGGGGCATGCCCCCCCGGGATTTTTTTTTTTTTTTTTGAAAAATAAACCATTAAATAGCACTTTCTGGAGAGTTTTGTGCAAAGAAATGGAGAAATTGAGTATTACATGATATGTGAAAAACTGCAAGGTTAAGAGCATTTACTTTGCAACAGGTATTAGGACATTTAGCATTTACATTACTGTTAATCAGTCATCACTTGATTACACGTTGTATTACCTTGTTATGATATAGTGACCCATACAATGTGCTAAACATAATGTGCCACATGGAGAGACAGTGCAGCATATGACAGTAGCAACAGCTGAGAAGATTTGGGTCTGTGGTGACCAGGTCCACCTCATACAAACTTCCTTCTCCCATTCTCTCTCTTTACTACGACAAACACACACACACACACACACACACACACACACACACACACACACACACACACACACACACACACACACACACACACACACACACACACACACTCACACACACATAAAAAGGCAAAGTTTTGATTTCTGGCTCCAGTGGTTGCCTCATTACACAACCCACGTAAAGTTGATAATTCCGCGAATAACTGCAATTGCAGATTTCGAACAGAGATGGCGAAAACTGCGGACTGCAGCTTTAAGATATAAAAATGATGATAACACTGGTTAGTTTAACAATCAACATTTGAATTTATTTGTGTTTTACCTTTGTAATTTAATTTTGATTTTACATTTAATTTCATACACATTCTTAAAAACAGTACAGAGAACACACATCTATAACTCATCACTCATCTATAACTTCATTACTTCCCACAATGGCTGGTATGCAAACACCTCAGTATTAGTCTGCCTTTTCTTACACGCCAGGTGCTCTATAACTTTAACATTAATAGAATGTTGATATGATATCAATTAAATCATCTGGTAAGTCTGCTGAGTACATCACTGTAAAGTCTGCTGCCAACTAGGTATGAGATCATTGCCGGTGTAACGGTAAAAATTATGTTAATTATTACAGAGAAATTAATGTAATTCTTAGTATTGTTTCTTGTATGCTGGTGGCTATAATATTTAGTACTGGTAAATAATTTTCATAGTAAGTCAGATGCTTATTATTGTGCATTATTATTTGTTTATATTTTAGAACCACAACCAACTTCACATGTAACCTCAAATACAACTTCATAGTTGACTTCACGTTGGAGTTGTAAATAAATCTTCCTGGATCTCAGCCAGACATATCTGGTTCAAGTTCTTTCACAGTGTTTCAGACCGTTTTCAATAGTTTTTACAAGCATATTGCCTATATTTTTGTAATATATTAAGCACTGTTACACTTTTTGAAACTAGTTCAGCTTGTGTAGGCCTGTCACTGACAGGCTGTCAGTGCTTTCTGAACATATTGAACACACTTTTAAAAATACCGCAATAATACCGAACACTGTGATAATTTTGATCATTTTCATACTGTCCCATCTCTACTGCCAACATGTTACAGAGCTAGTCATGCTAAAAATGTCTGGAATATCACCCAACCTTTTGAAGAAGTAAGTCAGTTTCCTCTTCTTGGGTGGATATGCTCCACTCATTTCAATTTATCTCTGAAAGTTGGAGAATAAATGGTTGATTTAATTTTCATTAACCACAGAGCTTGGTAGCTAAAAGTAACTTAGGTCTAGCAAGTCTTATATTTCTGTAATTCACACAGATCAAATACAAATATGCTGACTGAATAGATTGCTAGTTTATTTTAAGTAGCCAGCTAACGTTAAATTAGCAGTTCTCTTGGCAGTTTGCTGATAATCCGGTATCTGAAGTAAAATGCTCAAAACATCTCCTGAGAAAAATCACATGGTCAACCTAGTCCTGGTTATTTAATTTTGATTTAGTCTTATTTTCCTTACCTTGTCATTCAAGGCCAGGGCACTTTTTTTGACATTTCTGGAACATCCACATCCCGTGCAACCACGGTCTCCCAGGAACATTCATTATTGCTGCGTACATTTATCCGTGTCAGATGCGCATGCGCGAGCGGTGCGCGATCATGGTCGACTGACAACGAGATTAAGCAGCTGAACAAAATTACGGCCGTGTTCCGATTGTTCTCATCTCAGCTCCGCCGAGACAAAATAGACATGCCATTTCAAAAATCTTTCATTTATTGTCAGAAATATGTTTTCAAAAGCATCACTTTCATCAAATTGTATGTGACATAATTTCTAGTAGGCAACTGAATGCAAACGAGCAGGCTTATGTGCTGGGGCTGAGCCCCGGAGAGCCCCGGCCCAATTTAACCACTGGTGTTTTATCTCCAGACATTTTGCGGGTTTTCTTGTAACGTACAAGTTACAACTTGTACTGACTATGCGGTGTTGGATCAGACCCGGCGCCAGACACAAATTCACGGACGGGCATTCATTTTTTCAGGGGGGCACAAATAAAAACCACCTCATTGCATAATAACAGAATCGATTATGATCCTATGCAATGATCGATAGAGCATAAAGGTTCGATCTTGCAGTCCGAAATTCTCACATATAAAATAGGCTACGACCTCAAGTTGTGTCAATCACTTTAACACACTGCCTCCGCAAATTTCGTCCGTCATAATTTTTTTTTAAGTATTTTGAGAGGTGTTTTCAGGGGCGCTGGAAGTAATTGTGATCATTGGGTGCTTTGAATTATTATTTGTAAAAAAAAAAGTGGGCATGTTGTGTGGACCTCTAGGGGGGTTCGGGGGCATGCTCCCCCGCAAGAAAATTGTGTACATTTTAAGTCTAAATGCATCAAACTGGTGCACATTGAGAGCTCAAAATTAAGAGCTTCAACCAGCTTCGACCCATTAACTGTGCACGTTGAACAAAGAAAAAGCATTGACTTGTACCCAAAGAGGGCTCAAACATCTTGTTAGTTAGCCTATGATATCTCATTACATTGTATATTAAATTAAGCTATAGAATAGGAAAAGTACAATACTTTTGTCCAAATTTCTTCACTTGTAAGAAATAAACCCATAGCTTTTATTTAGTTGAAAACATAAGATCACCATGCTGATCGTGTGAGCAAGAGCTCACTTTAAATCACGCAGCACAAACAGAATGCCTAACGTTACTTAATTAAAGTCTTGTGCTGTTTAGCCAAAAAAAAAAAACGAAATATAATACCGAAAACACTCGACATGTCAACAAAACATAAATATCTTCCCAAACACATATCAAGCTTATTTAAAAAACCTCGAAAGCATAAACACGCATTCAAAGTAATACAACGTATTACGTATTCAGAATAGGCCTACAAAATATGAGAAAGCTAACAGTTGTCTCCACAGAGCATAAAATATTCATTTCATTTTATTTTTCGTGTTCGCATTTATGAGGAAAAAACAATGTAACGGACGTGAGCGCTCTGAAAGCGCACTAAAAGATGCTTTAAAACGTTCACAGAGACATCAAACAGAAAGCACAACATTTCTTTAAAGTGAATTTCGTTTTGTATTAATTGTATCTTAATTTTAATCTGTGTTTCATCAACCAATTGCCTGGATTTAATAAATAAGAAGTAAAAATAGCAGACGATAATGACGAACCGGAGGCGGCGCCACCGCGTGAATTGGAGCTCGTCTCATGAACCGAAACACAGTGTAGCTATAAGGTAGCCTACTCGCCTCACAGACATGTCTACTTTTAAACAGAACAATTCAAAACGAAAGAAAACAGACTATAGACTGCTCCCTACTCATGTAATCAGTATGAAATGTGCATTTCTCTATGGCGTTAAAATGAAACGTTTGAATGAATGACTCAAAGACTCTCTTAATAAGACCGCTATCACATGCATTTCTGCGCTCACTATCGACAAACCAATCAATCCATTTACAATTTTAAAAAAAAATCAGGCCAAGCACATTTTTATTTTTATTCAGGAGTTATGTATATTCAAAAGGATACCTTTTGATAACAGTAGCCTATTGTGCAAACAAGCAAGGACTGGTGGGACTTGACGTGGAGTTGGTGAAGGGAGATACTCGCTCAGGGCGGGCACTAGTGACTCACAGGGCGGGCCAGGCCCCCCAATGCCCGCCCATGGCGCCGGGACTGTGTTGGATGCAGTGTAACCATAGAGTGTAACGTCACTGGCTAGTGGCTGCATGCTAAAGAATTCACACACACAAAAAAAAAGTACTTTACTTTTTACTGTAACTCTCACACATCCTTTTTACAGGAAAAAATGGAAACATACTGAAAATATCTGTATGCGAGGCAATTTGATGCATTTCTTTATTACGGTAGTACATATTACATAGTGCAACAGTAGATGTGATGTCAAAGCACAGAGTACAGCACAAGTTACTGTACAGAGCAGTCTTACTGTAAGTACACCTACCTGTTTTCCTCCCTGAAAGTTCTGATGATGGAGGCGACGGTGAAGCGACTCAAATTAGGCTGTACTCGTTGCCCAGCCTCCCTCATAGTCATGCCATGGACAAGGACATGGTCAACTAAAGTGGCTCTAATTTCATCCGAGACTGCTTGTCTCCTTGCCCTTCCTCCTCCTCCTCCTCCTCTCCACCTCCACCTCGTCTCCACCTCCACCTCCACCACCACCTCCACCTCGTCTACCTCGTCCTTCACCACGTCCTCCTCTTCCTCTTCTTCCTCCTCCTCCTCCTCTCCACCTCCACCTCCACCACCACGTCCTTCACCACGTCCTCCTCTTCCTCTTCTTCCTCCTCCTCTCCCTCCTCCTTCACCACACCCTCTTCCTCCTCCTTCACCACGTCCTCTTCCGCTCCCTCCTCGACCTCTTCCTTCATTTCTTTGTGGATCCATTGTTCCAAAACTCAAATGAACTGACTCTGGCACTTTTATGTATCTTGAAAGTTCTGATTGATGTGTGTTAAATTGTGACTCTTAGTGTTTTCACCTGGGTAATTGTGTGCTATTTGAGCTGAAACTATGCTGACTTGAGTGAACAATATTGAATGGTAGTGCTTTCTAAATGACCACATGGTCTAGGCAATGAAATATTAAGGGATTTGTGTGTAGAGTTTTGCAGTGACAGTTCTACAATTCTGACTCATGTGTCAAAACAGGGAATAGTGTTTATAGTTTAGTGAAATGGGTGTGCTTTTTGATAAATGGCATTATGGTTTTGAAATTTTAGTTCAAAAGCCTGGTTATAGTGTTTAAGCAATTGAGAAAAACTGTAATGAATAACAAGTCTTATACCTGCTTTTAAAATTTATTTTTGTGCTGACTCCTGTTTTTTTATATGACTTGTGAGCACTGCCAGCTAACTTTGTAAAAATATTACTAATCAGATGTTTCCGTCTGTTCTTTTACAGCAATATACATTTTTGTTTAACACAAACTCATCAACTGGAATCTTGAGTGCCTCATTGAAGAATTTGCTGGTAAGTATGTGATGAACAGTTTTGAATTTCAAATTCTCTTTATTTGTAGGTAATATATGCTCCATAAAACACTACATGTTTAGGTGCATGTTTAATCAATCATTCACATTTTTGCTTTAGAGCCGAGTGATTGCGCACAGTGATCTCTCTCTGCATTCTTCCTGATATAAAAGAGCTTATGAGAGGGGGTCATCAAATCGCGGTTGAATTATATAGCCTAAATAATTACAATATTATAATTATTAATATATTAATTTTATAGTTATATAAGTCTGACCCGCTGCATGTTTCAGCACTGTGTTCATTTTCAGTTGTGATTCACAGCAAATGCTACTCTGCAAATGCTGTGTATTTGAGTTGCTAATGATTTTTCATTTGGGAACGCAACATGCGCCAACCAACTTCCTGAATTCATAATGAGAATCGTTTAGAAATCTGTTGTTGTTGTAACTGGTCTGACTCTGGTGGTCCCAGAGGTTTTCTGCCAAAATACAATCTCAATAATTTACATTTGAAAACAAAGTAGGCTAATTAAGACAACTAAATATTAGTATTATAATTTTACCGTTGTTCAATAAAATATTAATTATTCTGTTAATACTTTTATTATAACATATTGTATTATAATATTATATTATTAAAATTATTAAATACACAATTTTTGTATGGTAAAATATGTATTATTAATTATTATTTTCGCTTGGTGGCATGGGGGTCAGGCTTCCTTTCTTTTTTATCTTTAGCTGATTACATGCCTGGTACTGTTTTTCGCCTACATAGGGGTTCCACAGACTATCGACTTTAATGTGCCATGATGCTTAAGCTTATTGTCAACTAGTCACTAAGCATGCAACAAGATAAGAAATCTTTGAACACACTGTTTCCATGGTAAAATTAAAAATATTTGCATGATTGCACACTGGATTTTAGAGTTCTTGTAATGTTGGGCACTTACTGTACGCAGAACTTTTAATAATTTGTGGATGCCATTTATAAACCTGTTAGATTTTGATGTTTTATTTTTGAGATTAATAAAATAGCATGTTTTAACAATGTTATGGCTAAGCATTTATTTTTATTTTTAAGAGAAAATTTTGGGAACAAAAATAAAACTTACCGCTAAAAACTTAAGAATGTTAGGGGATAATGTTCTAACATGTTATAACTAAACATTTATAAAGGTCATCACAAAATATTTTGAGGATTTTTAGAGAATGTTATCCTAACTTTTAGAAGAACATTTTAAAATGACAATAAAACTTCCCACTAAAAACTATATAAGAATTATATAGGGATAAAGGGATAAAGTTCTAAAAATGTTAAGAATAAACCTTTATAGAAGGTCATCATAAAACATTTTTAGAGTGTTTTTAGAGTGATAATGTTATGCCATCTTTTCAGATAATATTCTGGGAACAAAAATAAAACTACCCACTGAAAATGTTATAAGAACATTAGGGAATAATGTTCTACCATGTTATCATTAAACATTTTTTTTTTAATGTTTTTAGAGAATGTTATCCTACCTTTTAAGAGAACATTCTGGGAACAAAAATAAAACTTCCCGCGTAAAACATTATTAGAACACCGCATGGTAATGTTCTCAGAACATTTTTAGAACAAAAAATTCTAGCCGAGACCGCGCCACAAGATGTTTGATTATACCATCTGGATGCTCAAAATTGATTGCACATTGCACAAATGCACATTTTAAACAGCTTATTTTATACGCAAGTTATGCCGGGGACATACTTAACAACTGTAAGGCCAATTATGAATGTAATTTGATACTTACTGTCACGGAATGGGTAGATTAAGATGCAAGGACTCAAGTGCAGAAACAATGGGTAAACTGATTTATTAAGTAAACAAACAAACAAACACAAACTACAAACAAAACTCCCTCATGGGGGAAACCGAGAACAACAGGCAGCCGCAGGAAACACAAGGAACTTGGACAACAAACCAGCACAGGACTGCAAACACAGGGAGACTATATGGAAACAAACATAAGAGGGTAGCAAGGCAGGCAGGTGGGAAAATTAATCAATAATGAGATAAGATGGGCGGGGCTAGACAATTGACAGGAGAGCACATGGCACAAGGAAATACATGACAAGCCATGTGCTCACAACAGACCAGACTAAACACAAGCAGATGACAAAAGGGAGTGTCAGAGCTCTGTCACCAAACCAAGATATAAACCAGACAGAAGTGACAGAACCCTGACACTTACGACTAGGGCTGGGTATTGACACATTTCACAATTAGATTCGATTTCGATTCACAAGCTTGCAATTCGATTCGATTTAATATTGATTATTTTGGATATCAGGTAGGCTACAATAGCCCACATGGCAAATTCTCAGGGAAAACAAATCTAATGCTGTAAATATGGCGTCAGTTGTAGCCTACTTTTTTTTACTTACGTCTTTCCACGGTTGAAACACTGATTCCATGTAACATGATATGGATTTCGAAAGGTTGTACTATATCTTTTAACACACTTTCAGATGCTCATTCATATTTATTTTGTGCTGTAACTGGTATTATTAAGCCGGAAGAGAAGATTGTGTACAGTCCTTGTGCTGCTTCTCTTGAGCTGAGCTTGCGCCAGAGTGATCCCATGCCACAGCGCCAACAAGATATTTATGTTTTTGAATTTGTAAGAAAATTGACGTAATTTGAAATCTGAGACTTTGTTTCATATCAATAGTAACAAAACACAATTGGATCAATTGGCGCGCAATGTTTTATTCATTTATCAACTGAACAGGATGACTAGCCTAATCGATTCTTGGGATTTATGAATCAATATCGATTCATAAAAATGAGAATAGATTAAAATCGAGAAATCTGTATTTTTTTACCAAGCGCTACTTACGACTGATCATGCCCAAAGGCGAGTAAGAGACAGTTGCGTTCAGTCTGTGTTTAAAATCTGCAGCAGGGTTACTAAGATGGAATAGGGGAATTGTTAGTATTATCTAATTTCACTGATAGTTTGCTTTTGTATTATTTCTATATACAAATGTTGATACAATGTAAAGTATTTGCTTTGGCTCTTGTTTTAAATATTATTATTTTTTTTTTGCTTGTTGTGTTCATCTGTTGACGTTGTAGCCTACAAGCATGTGGCGGTTGGTAGCCTATGTACTATTTGTCCCGCGACTCCCGCCTCTCCTCCACTGTGAAAAAACTGCAGAGCACTTTGTGCTCAGCGTGAAATATATGCTCAGCACCTCGTTACGCTGCTGGTGTTTTGAAAATTTCATTACATGGAATGAACAGAGATTTTTTTTTGCTTTCTGAATGTGACTTTATTTTGTGAATAATGGAATGACAGATAGAACAATAATGGAATTACAGCCAGTTTTATTTACAAAGAGTTTGCTTCAAGAGGGCTGCCATCCTTAATATTAACAAGACACAATCCTTTTTAACTCTGTAAATCTTGCAGTCTGTATGGCGTCTAGTAGAGATGCTAAAGCTAAGCACAATGTGCATACTCATTTAAGTTCAGATAACAGATAAACAGCTCTCATTAGCACATATGAACATATCCTCGTATATGTTTGCTACAAGAATAAACATAGGCTAAGTTATTATGCATCCACCCTTTTCCTTGAAGGGGTTTTTGTCCTCAGGTACTCCTTTTATGAGAGGATCTTCTGCAGCTTGGGCCTCAACCCATTCACAAATCTCCTTTGCAGTTTTAGAGACCTGAGGAAAGGGGGAAAGTATGTCAGACACGTGCCTTTTAGTACCTGATAGCATAATCAAAATATTTAATCAACAAAAAATCCAAGGCCGCTATGTAAAGAATGAATGAAACATATTTCTTTGGGCTGCCAAATAAATCAGAAGGCAGAGGAACTTACAGGCTCTCTAGTGTTCTTAACCTCCTTCTGAAGTTGATCCAGCTCCATTTTCAGGATGTCCTTATCGGACATATCCCGCGCCATCTTGCCCTGAGCAAATTAAGTTACAGGGTCTAAAGTTACATCTGTAACATAGGCACACTTTTTTGTGTGTTTTATTTGCATTTCCAAATACCTCAAAAAAGGATTAAAAATAATGTTTATAATGTAAAGAGAGGACTGGGATTTAAATTTCGAGCATGCACTAGCATACATGGTGATTAATACCCCCTGATTTGTCCTAGAAGATCAATTTACTGTCACTGACACATTCTGGAAATTAAGTGTCACTTAATTTACAGATTTTATTATTCAGAAGTCAAGTGAGCAGAACAGGTTCAACGCATGATTGTGTAATATTAAACTATTATATTTGAAAAAGATCAGTTGAGTCGTCATAGTAAAGTGACTGCTCTCTTGCTATTTTAAACAGACTGAATATTTTTACACAAGATAACTGAACAACAACACCAAACAACTTAAACCGGTCTGTCACCCAACAAAAATATTAATTGTGTTTAGCGTTGTCATTGTTTGTTTCTTGAGATGTTTGCAATTTAACTAAAAACGACTTGTCTTCTCTCGTTATATTCTGATTAAGGTGTGAACAAAATTGCTAATATTAATCTAATATCAAATTCTATTACATTAAACAAGTGTATATCATAAAAGCTTGGAATTTCATTTCTACTTTAAAAAGGCCTAGGCTAAATATTTATGTAATTATGTAAAAAACTACAAAATGTAATGTTACATAAAATATTCAAGACCTTTTGACACAAGTAGTGTTTCCCAGATGAGCATGATAAAGTATGTCATAACTTATTTATATGGTTGTTCCATTTGGGCAAGAAGATTTTCCACTACTGCAATTTACATTGATGCCATTCAGATGATAGCATAGCATTACATCATTCAAAATTCCTTGTAACTTTTACTGTAGTCAGATAGTTACCTTTATCTGGCTGTATTGTTAATATATTCATATTGTCATTCATATAATTCATCGTTAGAACATAATTATGCATACATACAGATTTATCACATTTAGAGCAGTTATATTTTACTTACCTATCGGTCAGTGGGGCAACCAATGGAGGGAACAGATCACTCTCTGCACTTTAAGGGACCATGTACAGGGTTTGTGGTCTGGAGATGAACTGAGCGCTTCGGTCTGGTGCTGTCGCCTCTTCAGGATCACCTCCAGATGGTAAGAGGTGAGGGGGGGTGGAGACTGATCCCCAACAAGCACACTTCCTTCATCCAGATTTCTGATCAGCTTAAGCCATCTCTGTAATTAAGGAGGTCAAATCACCCGGAATAAGGGCAGAGCGGTTTATTTGTTCGTTTGTGTGTCTGGGCTGTTCTTTTTACAAGATTTCATTTTATGTTATGTCATGTGCCATGGAAAAATGTGGATTTTGTACCGATGATGTATCTGTGCATTTGATTATTGTAAGTGCTTTAGCTTTGTTAAAGGAAATTTAGGAAATTCAACATACTTATAATAATAATAATTTGTTATATTTGCGCTTCACATATAAGCAGGTGGCCTAGACATGATCGACTGGATGTGTGAGCATCTTATTAAAAGTCAATCATCCCAAAACAGATCAAGAAGAACCAATAAGTGGTTGATCGATATAGGGGTTTGCTGATGGACAATAACATGCTTATGTACAGCTCTTATACATAATGCGTATATACACATAATTCAGTTTACACTATATTTACTCAATATTCCTCTAAGAAATTAGAAACAAATGTATTACTAAATACATTTCTGAAATTAAATATAGTTTCATTGTAAACAATATTCACTTGAAATAATTTATTGATTAAATCATTAATTATCAATTGACAAAACTGTTCTTAAAATAGGCAGTTAATCAGCCTGGCTGATATATACTCTCATCATCTATAATTATTAATAATAATAGAGATAACTGGCATGGGGATCACTCATTTTTAAATGCATATTTTTCAGGGCAAGAAACACAAAAACTGTGACCTCTGATTTCTCTTTACAGAGGCACAGACCAGTTCTATGTGACTGTTGACATGGAGTTATCCCTGATCCTTTTCCTTGTCCCATAGCACAACCCACCTGTAGGTGAGTGTGAGCAGACAAATCACACCATGTCCAAGCATTTCATATAAAATCAGAATGTTGTGATATCCATAATGGCTGAAAAATGCAAATGTTGACCTATGGTCTGAAGGATCTTGCATTTGGTCTTTCACCTTTGTTACATCTATGCCAATTAAAGGCCTCATCCGAGTGATCTGTTATCTTGGAGACAAGCCTCTTGCCTTAAATGCGTCACCTTAGCTAATCCCATCACAAGGTCTTGACTGTCTTAATCCAAGAGATTAGACTCAAAGATGTCACTCTCACTCTTGCTTTTCACTATGAAATAGAGCAAGGTTATTTATTTCCTGTAGAATGGATTTCCTTGCTAATAACATAATTTTCCTTCCTTTAAAGTGTTAGTTCACCCAAAAATGAAAAAGAATTGTCATGAATTAACCCCCCTCAAGTCATTCCAAACCTGTAAATTGTTCGTTCATCTTTGAAACACAAATGAAGATATTCTAAATAAAATCTGAGAGATTTCTACCCCCTCATTTGACCACTACCACTTTGTCGCTTCAAAAAGTTCATAAAGAGTAATAAAAACGAATCCATACTGTATGTCTAATCGATCGGATCAGTCAAAATTTTCTGAAGAGATTGGATCGCTTTATGTGATGAACACACTGAATATAGGCTTTTATTCGCATATAAACATTGATCAGAAAACAAACAAAAGGCCAACCGTATTTCCTTGACACATGAGAACAAACCTCATTGGTTCTTGCAGAAGCTCAAACGTGCTGCTTAACACACTAGAACGAACCTCATTGTTCTTGCAGAAGCTCAAACGTGCTGCTTAACACACTAGAACGAACCTCATTGTTCTTGCAGAAGCTCAAATGTGCTGCGTAACACGAGAACGAACATCATTGTTTCTTGCGGAAGCTCAAAAGTTCTGCGTAACGCATGAATGAACCACATTATTTTTACGGAAGCTCAAACGTGCTGCGTAACGCACAAATTAACCTCATTGATCTTGTGGAATCTTAAATATACTGTGTAACACGAGAATGAACCTCATTGGTTCTTTTTATTTTATTTTTTACTTTCTTTATTGTATTGTACGTTGTGACCGACGAATAGGAATCTCACTAGAGAGGCCAATCTACTTAGAGTGAAACTAAACGATTGCATTTGCATGATTGCATCTGTCACTGTGTTCATCATATTATTAAATAAATAAAGAAAAAAAAAAAGAAAAAAAAGCCGGTGATGGTCAAACTATACAAAATAGCACATAGGCTATGCCATATTACAGCCTAAACACAAATAGCATGAGTAATTACATCTAGCCATTCATGCACAAATTGTTCATTGCGCACTAGCAAAAGTGTTTGTTTTCCAGTAGATGGCAGCAATATTCCACTAAACTATGAAACGTTTCATGTTTTCGCCATGATGAATGAAACTGAGAAATGTAGATCTTCTTTAATGTGAATTGCTATTTTTAATGAACCCGTATATAAATATCATCACTAATTTCGGCAAATAAATTAAAAAAAATCCATATATTCCCCCAAGTCTGCACAAGAGAGCAAAAACTTTAATAAAAAAAGTTATATCACATGCGTTTAAAAAATTGACATGATTGTTACAAATTCACACTGTCTGGGGCCTCTGGAGAACTCACAGCTGTTTGCATAAAATATAAGGTAAAACTGCCATTAACTAGCAAATATTACTATTATCTTACTATACTATGCAATTAGATAAACTGTTCATTAATTACATGACTTACACGTTCCTTGCAGATGTTTCCCATCTCCTTCTACATGTGTGAATCGTTAGAGAAAGGTCTTCTCCCACTTACATTTTGCCAAGCGTCAATTTCTTTACTACATAAAAAAGGAAAGGACCCACTTGATCCAGTGTCATATAGACCAGTGAGTTTGCTAAATGTAGACAACAAAATATTAGCTAAAATAATGGTCATAAGGTTAAAACATGTGCTCCCAACAATAATTCATGAAGATCAGACAGTTAGGGTACTTTCCTGTTATCCGGACCCCACCTCAAAAAACAGTAAAATTGAATAGTTTATTTCCTGTGAGGTTTAGGGATAGGGGCAGTGTAAGGGCATATAATATATAGTTTGTATAGTATAAAAACCATTACGCCTATGGAGAGTCCTCATAATGCTGTTGCACCAACGGTACATTTTATATGGTGGGGTCCGGATAACAGGAAAGTACCCAAAAGGGACATGGTTCACAAAATTCGCAGATTATTTGATTTAATATACTCCTCTCATTCAGATCTCATTCTGAAATACTTATTTCATTAGACTCTGAGAAGGCCTTAGGTATCTTTTAGTCCAAATAAACTCTGAAATAATTTTATCAAGGCTGTGTAAAGAACATTTCTTTATATATAATTTGGTATACATTAATAGAAATAAATATTTTGGAAGGATGGTCATTTTTGTTATATACATTTTTCCTGCTAATGAAATTGGGATATGAGACAAGCTCTGTAGATCCCACAATGTTTGATCAGTAATTTTGAAATAATCTCTTTAAATAGATCTGCAAATATCTTAGTGACATTGATCCCCAAGTATTTAAACTGGGTTGAAGTTTTAAAGGGAAAGTATTCAAAATATTGTTGATCAGCTATATTGTTAATTGGAAATAGTATACTTTCAACCCAACCTTTTCCCCATATTAAGTTTATACCCTGATATTTGTACAAATGTTTTTAACACAGAAACTATCACAAGAACAGATTTAGACGGATTGGAAATGTATAATAATAAATAATCCGCATTCAACATTACTTTATGCTCCTCCCCACCTCAAAAGACCCCACTAGACAGTTGAGCTTCACAGAGTGATTGCCAGAGGTTCTATTGCTAATGCAAAAAGCAACGGAGATAATGGGCAGTCTTGTCTAGTAGAGCGAGAGAACATAAAGTAATCTGACCTTAGTTTATTTGTCTGTACTGATGACATTGGGGATGCATAAAGGAGCTTTATCCATGAGATAAATGTGGAGACGAAACCAAACCTCGCTAGGGCCGTGAAGAGATAATCCCACTCAACCCATGGAAAAGGGTTTTACAGACATTGTCAAGAATATTGCAAAGGCCTATTGATCTAGATCCCCTGATGGCGGATCTAGGCATCACAGAATCTAAGATGGTTAAAAACAGTGCTAAACACAGTATAGTTTCATTTATCAGTCTACCAGCATGCATATATATATATATTTAGTTTAATTTAGCTTTTTCTCCGATACACAGCATATATTACATGTCCTGTATTGTTCGATCTCAAATATTTCCAACAAATGGTGATGAATGATGTTAAAAAAAATTCTTGAATCGGCAAAGTAAAATGCTTTCTGTTTTGGAATTTTGGAATATGCAGGCAAGTTTCTAGTGCGGGTGACCTGAGGATCATGGTGATCACGCTTCCTTCGGGGAACCAACCCCTAGAAAGCAAGAGCAAACACAGAAAAAAGAAACATGAAACAAATGAAGTCCCCTTTTATATGGCTTCTACGTTTATCATTAAAAAAAAAGTTAGGTAGCGGGAGACGTTCCCTTTCGAGTCGGTTTCTCGACACTGCGTCACCATTAGGTGGCGCTATGGGGGTTGTCTCTCCTTCTTCATAGCTCTCGTTCCCTCCTCTCAGGGAACTGAGGTTAGGTAACTGGAGACATTTTCTTTTTACCGGGTTGAAAGCAAGGGGGTAATCCATCGACCGGAAGTTGAAGTCGGCCGGGTGCCGCCATCTTGTAGCAGAACTTCACTTGCGTTAGCATTCCCATTGACTCCCATTCATTTTGGCGTCACTTTGACGGCGAATAACTTTACATCTGAGGCGTTTAAAGACTCCATTTGTCCATTATTTATTTCTAAAGAAACACGACAATGTATAAAGGGCTCCATTACCTTCTATGTTACATTATGGCCCCGTAGAAACAGTTTTTGTAAAAATAGGCTAACGTCTGCGTCATAACCACTCGACTCTCTGTTGCGCTGTACAGACATTACCGTACAGACAGGAGGAGAAGCTCGCAGGCAATCGGGGGGACGTCCCGTCAAGGGAGAAGCCCATAGATAATGAGTCCATAAAAGCAACAGGACAAAATACTCCTGCTCACTCACGCCAAAGAACTCTTTGCTCAAGTTCCCCGTCTCTGCAAGATTAACGTTGGCAATTTTCACGCACAGCTACTAGAAGATTTACGTCTGTCAGACAGGTTGCTCACGTCATCAAGCTTAGTTTGAGTCGGTTCGAGTCTGCGCGTCAGGAACGGAAGTGCTAAAAAATCGCTAAAAATGGGCTTCAACTGTCTCAACTGAGTTCCAATGAGATGGCTCTGTCCACTTCTTATACTGTCTATGGTTGAAAGCCGCGTGCAACCTGCTTACTTTCGGACACATGTCTGGGAAAATAGCCTATTCGTTCGGGTCACATGACATCACTGTAGCTTTGCGCCGCCATCTTTACGACCGACGGTCTCAGTAATGCCTGCTAAATGTTGTGCAGTTGGCTGCAACAACAGCCGAAAGAGGAACCCCGAACTGGTATTTTATTCTATACCATAAGAAAAGGATAGAACTTAGAAGAAAGAAGTGGTTAGCTGTCATTCGAAGAGATCATCACTGCATATCTCATATTGTATCATGTCTCATCTTGTGCGCACACACCCGACCCAAAGCGTGCGGCCATAGACCCCTATTACAGCGCACGAGTAATGAATTGAGCTCTGTTTCGTGTCTGAATGGACAAATACGATTGATCACGTCTCTAAACTGAAACAAAACTCAGCGAATACTATTCATCCAGGCATGAGATATATAGATCTTTATAATCATTTAAGTGTGTACCATTAAATGATCTGATTCAAAACGAAAACAAATGTTCTCTGTTTAAGTAATTTGTATAAAACCAACAAGCTGTTCAGTTTATCAAACGCTTGCTCATTATTTTTAATTTGACCACACCCACGCTCGCAAAAGAGATTGATATGCAAATATCCACAAAGGAACGTGAACGCGCTCATTACCTCAAAAACAAAGCACCAAACTTCAGTCCTGCTTTTCGTCGAGTTTGGAAGACGCGCAGTGAGCTTACATTGGATTTAGTTACCTCAGAAGAAGAACGCGATTTGAAGACAAGAAAGATGTAAGGCTGACGATTTAAAGGCTGCATGCTATAGGCTATTGTTATTATTATTTGGAATTAAAATCGCCCCGCATCATCACATACCCTTCACCATACCTAGAGATTAGCATGGGGTACTTTCCATAAGATCATCTCTCAATGCAAATCAAACCAGCTATTAGGCTAACTGAAATAAAACCATATCTATGATGGGTATGTGGTGATGTGGGGATATTTCAATCCTAAAGGCCAATATAACTTTATCAGGATGCATAGTATCCTGGATCCATGAAATAACTGGCCTTTAAAAATAAAAATCTGCCTGCCTCTATGGGAATTTAACATAGAGGTGTCCAGACGTATGCACCCTGTATTTTAAGGAAGAACATTTAATCATTTGCGATACAGTATTCATTCACAAAGAAAATTGGTGTCCCCAAAGGTTGGAGTTTTCCTCATTTTTTGAATTAAGGCATTAAGATGATTTTTTTATTCCTTATTCCTTTGTTGTGTATCTTTGGATTATGCTGTGTTGTAAATAAATCCAAACAATCTAAAAGCCATTCTTTTTAAAATATCCTCATTCTTTGTGCAAGGCTCCTCATAATGATAGGGCCTGATAGCACCTAATAGGGCCATTATGGGAGGGTCTTTGTCTTTCTCAGGTGTGAAATTCCACACATATTAATGAGAGATCATGCCTCCTCGCATAAAGCTTTCTCACACAAAAACACGTCATACAAATTTTAAAAGACTTTATTGTCTTATCTGAATGAGTAGACATGATCATTTTCACATAGTTTTCGAGCAAATATTCTAGGCTATGTGATACAATTTTCAAAAGTCTTGTGAAAAAATAAGCAGCGTGGGTTTTATGACCTTATTTCAGTGACAATTCTATTTAATTTTTTGTTGTTTGTGCTGAATACAGTGTAATCATACTTTAGCCATGAAAATGTCACAAGTAACAGAAATAAGCACAAATGTCAGAGCATGTCAGAACACCTCCAGGACCCAGAAAACACCTCAGACCCCAGAGGGTTTATTGGCTCCAGTTCTTCTTGCAGTCGAAGACGGATCAACTTTCTTCTCTTAAGTTTATTCCGTGCACCGTCAAGTGCTTCATCAGATTTGTCATGTTGCCGGTCTTGGCAGCAATCATCAGAGACTTTAAACCAGCATAAGAAACAAAATTCTGGAACAAATCGCCTACCATGCCTTTAATATAAAGCATTCTTGTGTTTAGGGCAACTTAGGTTGTGCACTTCACCCAAAGCAGCTCACTGTCCTCTGCTATTTTTCAGCTGCATTTTGTCCACAGAAAAAAGTTTTTCATTATTTCAGTTATAGTCATTTTCAAAAAAGATCAGTAATTAATACTAATCAGTACTTGATGTAGTTAAGAAAATTCTTAAAGAAATGATGGGCAAGTTTTCTCTTCTCTTCAAGTTTCCCTTGAGTCCGGTATGAGTCATATTCGTTTTGTGCCCGATGTGTCTGGTGACCAATAGAAAGTCCCTTGCATGATGCAACTAACAGTTTTCCAAGTGCATCATTGAAGAACTCTGGGGGGGGGGGGGGGGGGGGGGGGGGGGAGAGAATTAGAGAGAGAGAATTTAGGAATTAAAAATAAGAAGAATTAAATGTGCTAGGAATCAATCAATAAAGATGTTTTACTGATGTAAACTTTAGAATGTTTACCGGTGTGTCCAACCCTTTTAAGGAATGGGTCAAAGCCAATTCTTCGTACAGCTTCAGTCCTCGCCAAGAAATAATTAATGACACCATCCACTAAAAAGCATCCATTGTAGCCTGAAAGTGGCTGATGATATCTTCCTTTAATACGCTTTAGACAACCACCTCCCTCATCATACTCGAGAACGAAATGGAACTGGTCACCCGAGACCTCACCACCAAGCTAAAAAGAGAAAAAGAGCTTGTTTAACAGTGCTGTAGTGCTCCAAGAACTTTCACCCCCCTAAAGAACCTGATCCAGCAAAATGAGTCACAGTGACTCAATTGAGATTTTGGTATTAATTGAAAGAGGAGACCATAAGCTTTCAAATTATATCCTAGTCAAAATCATGGTTGTAAAGATATACACATTTGAATTATGGTCATCTGCCCTCTTTTTCCAACTGAAAACCTGAGAAATTGCTTTTAAAGTTTTTTGCCGGTTTTTTTTGTTGATATCTTTCAAAATCCATTGCATTTAAAGGGATAAACAATTTATTTTACAGCTTAATTTGACCAAAGACATTAATATATATAAATCAAATTATTTTAAAGTTTTTACTTGAATAAATATAATTTTTGGTAAATTATTACAATAATTTACTAAAATCAGACAGATTGAACAGAGGTGTTACATTTTTGCATGTAGGAGGTGTGTGTGTGTGCGCGTGCGTGCGTGCGTGCGCTTACCATGTCCAGTTCTGGAATTGCTTCCATAATCTCCACAAAACTCTCGATCCGTGTCTCTTTCAAGAACAAAAAGTCGTCATCGACCCAGATAAAGTATTTAGTTGTGAGTTGGGATAGAGCCAGATTCCTGCCTGCAAACCATCCCTGAGGAAACAAATAATCATCAGTAGTGATTAGTTGCAAGGTAATCTACACTTAAAATCCAAGATGTGTGACATACAGCATTAGATCAATTGAAGTGTTGGGGCAGAAGTGTGTACCTGTGCAGGAGGCATGATGTAGTGCTCAATGTTGTTTCCAGACACAGGTTCAGGCTTCAGGCTGTCATCCGCAACAATGATCTTTATATTTGGGTAATACTTCCGGATACTCTGGATGAGGACGTTCAGCTCCTTATACCTCAGAAATGTCTTGGTAATTATGGTTACCTGTGAGTTGATATCTGAATTGCAAAAGAGAGAGAAGTAGGTGCATTTCATTAGCCGGTTTTACAATCTTTATAGATGTTTAGGTATATTTGTTATAATAAGCATATCTGATGCCATGGTAGCATGCGGTTTTGTAGTGTTTTAATTAGTGGGTTGTGGTCTTCCCTTTTCCTGGATCATAAAGTACAGGAACTGATGGTCTCCTAATCATGATTGGAAATATGGCCTCATGGTCCTCAAACGAGAAATGAGCTAAAGAAACAGCAAACAAGAACAGCAAGAGAAACGTGATCCGATGATGCTGGCGTCTTACTGGTGATACAGTTGTAATCATCATGTAGTGGCCTTTTTTGCTAATCTCATGTATCATTATAGTAAACCTGTGACTATACCGTATGAGATCCAGCAGTTAGATAAACTGAACTATTTTAAAAATAAAACACTAAAAAATAAGCTCCTGTTTAAAAACACTATACACAAAACACCTTTAAACTCCAGCAAGTTTTAGACACACAGACATAAAGAATCAGCCTATGAATTTCAACGATGGGGACATGCTTCATGCAGCAATGCATTCTGGGTGCATCATAGAAAACTCATCAATAGCTCCTCACAGAATGCATAAGCCTATTTCACAAAAATGGCCGCCAAGACCGGAAGTAAGGTAAACTTTTTTCCGGTTAAAGCGCTAGGAGCATAGGTTAGGAGTTGCAGTCGGAGGACAAAATAATGCCGAGACTATTGCGTACCTTTTCAATCCAAAGAAGAAACAAACCTATTTATCACTTCACAGCTTTCCGTGTTTTGCGGGGTTTCATGGAACAACTGGGGAGAAGTTAAATCACGCCAGACACAGACGGCAAAAAGACGTGTGTGAAGGAGGAAGCAGATGTTGAAATATAGTGATGCCCTGACACAAAACATGTTTATATTTGCACTTGATTGTTATCCAATTTGCACGTCATGCACTTTTATTTATTAATATTAACTGTTGGCAAATTAAAATTGTTTGTAGAAGTTGTTTTCTGTAACTTTCTTTACCTTTTTTTTTTTACCTGGGTGCGCTTTGCCATACCTGCTTTTTACTTGTGCAAGCAAGGGCAGCTGGAACATTTATTAAACGTGTAGAATACTTTCCAAACCATTACATATAGTATTATCAATTCAGACGTTTGTGATGTAACAAAATAAAATATATTAGAATAACTTTTAAAGGTGCCCTAGAATGGGGTTATTTTATTATTTTATAATGTTTTCTGGGTTGCCCTTATAATGTTAGTATTTTTTAGATCAAAAATAGTCATAATTTAGAAATAAAAGGCATTTTTCCTAGCCTGATTTTAGCCTCTGATTTGAACGCTCTGTTTGAAGGGGCGTGTCTGCAGTGAGAACCGGCCACTGCTGTGATTGGCTGACATGCTTGCATATGAAATAGCTACATGTGAAAGTCTCTCGAATACTTTTACTACTGCTATTATACTTTTTTACTATTACAGCTATCGAGATTAACGAATCGTGAGATGTTTATAAAGTATTGTAATCTATTTCCATCACATAAAATGTTGCCGTGATGAGCATTGAGCAGATGACAGTCTGTTGATCGTAAGAATGAAGAACTTATCATTGCAAAGCAGTTTCTGCACTCTCTCTAATGCTTTCACCAATGCAAACACGATGATGTACATCATTGATTTCATAACGAGTTTGCCAAGTGTCCAGATAAACTCGCGCTGTGTGGAAAGATTGTTCTTTGATCGCTTTCTGTATAATTTATTCACTGAGAGAAGCTTGATATTGTCCCAGGATAGAAAATAAGTCTGTGGTGAAATGGGCAGAGCAAATTAACAACTTCACATTAAACTGTTGAGGTATCCGATTATAGATAAACATCAACCACGCCTGTTGACATTTGTTTTCTGTGGGAAGAGTATGAAAAGTACTCACATCCGCCGCACAGCCTGGTACATAACATTTATCTGCCATTTTCCCTCTGATCCTCGCTTGTTTCTTCACCTGCAGAACTTCCGATGGTTCGGCTGCGCAGTTCCGCATTGAACATGGGCTGGCATATGCACATTTTTGGAGGCGTACATATTAATGATCCCGACTCAGTGTTTCCCACAGAATTAGATTCTATGTGTGGTGGTGTGGTTTTTTTTTTTTGGGGGGGGGGGAGGGGGGGGGGGGGTTGACACATAATGTCAGATAACTTAAAGACATTGCTATTGCTATGCCATTGCTACACTTCTATGACTGCTCCACAGACTTCTTGTTGCATATTTTGCACCCTTTGTTTGAACATTTTATTTCACGGGCCTTTCTGAAAAAATATTCCAATGCCCTATCATATGGGCTTATTTGTGTGATAGACTACAGGCTCTGTACTAAATGTAACAATTATTAAACGCTATATTAAATTTAAATAACAAATTAGATGTATAAATAACCAGCTTTTCAAAACAACATTTGCAATGTGTAATTTTAACAAACTATACAAATATTTTAAAATGACATCATCGCGATCTCAAACATCTCTGTTGTTATAATTGAAGCTGAATGCACAATGAATATTTCACAATATCTACACTTTGTTTGTTATAATTAGATGATTTGCCAGTATACAGAATTCAGCAATGAACAAAAAGTCAGTTTTGAGCGGTGAGGGGAGTCTATCTTAAATGCTTCTGATTGGCCATTGTGTTTAAGAAATCAACACATTTGTCTGTGATTGGCTACATCGCTCACGCTAGAAACATGTAGTAAATAGAAACTCTGGCCAGTAAATCGTTTCAATTTTGTTTAGTTGTTCTTTTCTGCAATAGATTAATAAACATTTATTAGTTTTTATATGTTTTATTCATTGATATTTATAATTTGCGGGAGTCCTGTGAATCGTTTTATTCTCCCACAGCCCGCACACACAGAGTGAGTGCATTACCACCCACGCCTGCGCTCGCATTCGGCCATCAAATCTAGTCCCGCGCCGCACGTCTCTAGATCAAGGACCCGGCCCGAGGATGGAGGCGGGAAATATCGGCCCAAGTTCTGCCTCGGGCAGAGAATTTAAGCTATAAACAGGACAGAGTAACAAGGCAGGCTTCGCTCATACATTTTTTTGACGACGTAACGTTAGTTAAGGCGTGTGTTGCTTAGGCGGCCGCCTTAAAAGTGCTGCGGGAAACCCTGAATCTGTAATGGAAACGCGACAGAATAACTTATCAGAGTTGTTTTGCAGCAGTGTTCATTACAACCCTTCAACTCCGGATTGATTCTGGAATATTCGCTGGGAAAATAAGCTCCGCAGTGACCGCAACAATCCGTCCTCCAACGCATGCTCATGTTTTGAGACTGTGCTCAAAGAGGAGGCGGGGCTATTCGCACGCGCCTCCGTTGTCAGTTTGTGTGTGAGAGAGAGAGAGAGAGAGAGAGGAGCAAGCTGCGCGCAGCTCTACAATAAAATACAATTTTACCCATATTAAATAGTTTAAAAATCTGAAAATCAATCCGTGGCGGTCAGCGTTGATATTGTGGCGGCCCGCCACAAATTAATGAATGTATGGGAAACACTGCGACTGTTGCGTCACAGTCGGTGTTATGTGGAGATTCGCCTATTTTTCAAGGGTGTTTTTCAAAAACGAGATTTAAATAAGGAGAAAACAATGGTGTTTGAGACTCACTGTATGGCATGTCCATGTACTGAAATCTTGTTATTTAACTATGCCAAGATAAATTCAATTTCACATTCTAGGGCACCTTTAAAATTGAGTGAACACGGAGCAGTTTTTCCCGTGAGTGGGACTGGAAAACCCGGAGTGGATCAAGAGCGGAGTGATAACAGAACGCTTAGAGTGCAGAGAGGAACGTGTTTTTGGCCTCATGCCATAGCAGCTTGCGGTTTTGTAGTGTTTTAATTAGTGGGTTGTGGTAATATCATGTAATATCACTCACTTCATTCATGTTTTTAGTCTAACCATTTTTTTTTTTTTGCCTTAATTTCATTATTAGACCTACTAGCAACGTTAGGTCGAATTCACTGTAAAGATGTGCAATTCTTAGTTCCATTCATGGTGGTAACATGAAAAATGAACCATAATCAAGTGGAAGATTGCTGCAATCTCCTGGGCAAACTAACAATTAATAACATGAGATTTTAACAACTACTACATTTCACTCATAGCCTATACAATCAGACATCATTTCAATTTATTTATGTATTTTGTTTAGATATAGTAAGTGTGAGCTTTGTCATCAAGTATCATGCCATTTAAATGAATGGAACTTTTTTTATGTAGGCAAATGTCAAGAATTTGTTACCTGTGTCCAATTTCGATATTTTCACAGCTCTCTGAAAAATATCAACAAAACGAACAACATCTGCTATTCTTACTTTTGCCAGATACAGTATATTAATGACAAAGAGAAAACCATAGACAGTAAAAGAAAACAAGCTGTTCACAGTCCATTTTGAGAATGAATGGCGATTATAGCGGGCGGTGGCGCGACCGGAAGTATCGCTACCCTACTTCCGGTCTCGGTCGCCATTTTGTGAAATAAGCCTATTGCTGCATGAAGCATGTCACCGTTGTTGAGATTCAGAAGCTGATTCTTGATGTGTGCGAGTAAAACTCACAGGAGTTCAAAATGTGTAGTGGAAATTGTGCTTTAAAACTCATTCAGATTTTCTGATTAAACTGTGCTGGATCTTTTTCCAGTGAATCACAACAATAAAACAAAATGAATAACATATTACCCATATAAAACTCATAACATAATATCAGTGATTTAAGCTACTACATGATTATTATATTCTTAGCAGCTGACAACATCTGATCACATTGCTCACATTGTCTCTTGCTGTTCTTGCCATAAAATACACAGTTACAGCAGCCAGAGAAAAACTTATGTCAAAAAGTTAAATCAAACTGGCCAACCAAAGCAAACACTAATCACAATGATAGTGACTATTATTTTCAATAAAACATCAACATCAAAACCTATGTGTATAGTCATGTTCTTTTCACATTGCATTTGTGCTCTAGTACCAGACCTTCATTTATGTGTGAACATTTTTAGATTTATGCAGAAATTATTGATTTTATTTCCCAATTTCTATAAAAATGCTCTCTATTGCAGTCACACCTCGCTCTATCTTTGTGTGTGTCTATGTGGACGCACATGTGTGCGTGATCATGTTCATTCCACATAGTGCTCTATAGCACCAGGCCTTCATTTATGTGTGAGAATTTTCAGAATTATGCTGATGTATAAAAAATGTTTTCTAGTGTGTGTGTGTGTGTGTGTGTGTGTGTGTGTGTGTGTGTGTGTGGATAGATAATGTAGAAAAAGTGATAACATTGTTATAGATAATCTTTGCTAACCCATGTGGGGCCTACATGGAAACTGCGGACAAAACTGGCTGGGCCCCAGTTAGATAGCCCAGGGCCCCACATGGGTGTGCTGGCTGGGAAGCTACAATTCAGTCTCTCCTGTACATTTGTTTACAGATTGCCCTTACCCAGATCTTTAGTCTTGACATGGTATATATTACTGGTGTAGGTCACTCTGGAAAGCAGATCATTGAGTTGTGTGAGGTTGCTAGATGAGATGTGCAGTTCACTCTGACCCTGTCCATCAACCTGCTGTCCATCCAGAACATCCTCTACTGAGAGCACTCCACTCTTCACACTCAAAGACACCTGCAGACATGATTGTTAATGCAAATGCTAGTTTAGATTTAGAGTGGAATCTTAATTCATCGGTCTCAAGATTTTGCATCAACATGCATTTAACACTTAACAAATAGTATTTAATGGTGAAACAGGATTCTAATGTGCATGCATATTGAATGAATACCTTATACAAGGCCTTTTACCTACAAAAAACAAACAAAAAAACAATCACAAAGGGCATTGTAAGTTTAAACCAACCTTGTACGCCTCTCTCTTGATCGTTGTTTGAAGAGCGAGACCTGAAATTATAATATAAAACAATTCACTTAAAGGCAGAGTAGGTGATTTGCTTCAAAACCATTTTTTGTTATGCTGGTTAGGAATGCACCGATATGAAAATTTTGTCCGATACCAATAACCGATAAGTTTTTACATTTGAAAGCCGATACATCGAAGTTCAAATTTTTTGATACTTTGAGAGCCTGATTACAAAGACAAAAAGCTTACCATTAAAAGCCATGTCCCCTATAAATCATACACACATTCAATATAGCTTTGAACCAGTGTATTCCTTAACTTTTCAAATTAATTTTACATGCCAACATTCTTTATTAAAAAATGGTAACACTTTATAATAAGGTTTCATTTAGTTAGCACTAAAAAATTAATGAACAATACTTCTGTGAACTAACATGAACACAAATATTTTATTAACTAACATTAACAGGTTCTTGCTCTCTGTTAGTTCATGTTAGTTAATGCATTAACAAATGAGACCTTATTGTAAAGTGTTACCAAACAATATATTGCCTAACAAAAAAGTTAAATTATTATAATTTTTTAAAACATTTTTAATATTACAGTAATAGTAAACATCTTTCAATATTAGGCCTACTGTTTCAAATTACATAATTGCTGTTTGAGCTGCGCGCGCTGAGGCTGAAGAAAATAAACACCCATAAACTGAACCGCTTTTCTAGAAAGCAATGAACTCAACGGTTGCTTAATGCAACTACAGGCCTTCTCAAAGAGTTTACAACTATTTTATAACAAAAATAATTATATGCAATCCCAATCATAGCTTTTAATGTTTTACATTGCTGTTTGAGCATGAGCACTGAAGAACTTTTAGCGGGTTATTTAACTCAACGAAACGCATAATCAGATATTTATATTACATAAACTTAATATTACAACTTAAATCTCCACAAAGTGACACGAATGCACTAGCAAACTTGTGCTATTCAGAACGTGTAATCCCTGTTCTGGATGCGCTCTTCCCACAACAAGAACTAACTAATTTGTTGAAAGCTGTAGAATTTTACAGTCAAAAAAATCAAAATATGGGAAAAACACCTATTTTAGCTTCAGGGTTCTACAGGGTTAAAAAACATATTACCTTTTGTTTTACTTATTTGGAAATGAGACATTTGTACCAGTCAAATAATACCAAACATGTATAAAACTCGATGATAATCATTCACATTAAACCATATAGATTCTTGTGTGAGTTTGGGTAATCTCTGCAAAGGGGAAGAATGAGGGGGAGAAATGTAGAATAGGATGAGGGAGGTGAGACCTTCAATAGTGCACGAGGGAAAGTCAAATGGTAATTTCCTTTGTTCTCTCAGAGAGTAACCCTCTCTTCCAGTTTTTCCAGTCTTACAGTTTATGTTACGGTTAAACAGCATATAGGGTGAGGTTGTGCCCAGTTGAACAACATTCCTTGGGACAGATTTACTTAACAGGGCAAAAATACCTGTCAGACGCAAAAATACCTGAAATATAGTGGAGACGGGTGTCGGATTGATTCGAAGCCTCGAAACAATATGAACCATTTGGTTCAACTGTTTCATTGCTTCACGAAGCCTCGATCTGCCCATCACTACTGAAGACTCTGATTAAAGATGCAGATTGAAACTTCAAATATCTTGATAGTAGTTTTTTAATGCCAAAAGAGGGTTTAAACTGGCACAAGCTGTAAATCTGGCCCCTAGACACGACAGGAAAGCTATGCTTACCTGGTATTAAACTTTTCTGCAGAGGAGCTACGTTGAAACTGGTAGGATATTGGAGAGGAGAGTTGGCCTTGGCGATAATAATTTCTTTGTTTGTCTTCATCCTGAGAAAAACACAAAAAGAAAATTACACTATGTTATAAAAAAAAGTTTATGAGTGGCTCCTCATTATAGAATGTTCTCCTAATGCTCAGAGATAATATGATGATGCAAGTCTTTCTATAAAAGATGTACCTAAAAACAACAAAGATACGCAGTGTGTATTTAACATGACACTGTGGTGCTGTTTTACAGGATTTTGGGTGAGATGTAGAAAAAAAAAGCAGTTCAACCTGAGTTGATGTTGATTGAACTCCTGTGCTCTGCGCTCAATGATGTCATCCAGTTGATCTTCTGGCGCAAATTGCTTGGTGAGTTCAGCTCCTTCACAAGTAACATTTGGCCTGGGCGAAGTTCCAAAGCGGTGGTGTCCAGTTATACTATAAACATGACAAAAAGATTTTGGGCAGTTTTAGACCGTGTCTTGCCCAGGATTGGCACTATTGAACAGAATAAAGTAAACAGAAGTTACTTTGTTAAATAGTTTCTTTGACTATGACCTACACTGGTGTTCAAAAGTTTGGGAAAGGTAAGATTTTTTATGTTTTTAAAAAAAGTATCTTATGCTCACCAAGGCTGCATTTATTTGATTAAAAATACAGCAAACAAACAAAAAAGCATTATTGTGAAAGATTATTTAAATTTAAAATAACTGTTTTCACATTTTTTGCATTTATTCCTGTGATGCAAAGCTGAATTTTCAGCATCATTACTCCTGTCACGCTGTGGTTATCTCATGAACAGACTGAAGACTCTGATTATAGATGCAGATTGAAACTTTAATAATAACTCTCTGGAACAAGCTGACAGGCAGGGGAAACGCACATTAACGCAATGGAGACCAGACAAAGACTGAAGGCAAGGGTGAAGGGTGCATCTTAAAAAGCAAACAGAAATGAGATAATTAATAAGACACAGCTGGCACAAATTAACTAATAATGACAGTAACCATAGAAACAAAGGAGACAGGCGAGTGGAATCAGAACAAGGCATGTGACAAATAAAAACAAACAGAAGGTCCATGAAAACAGAAACAAACTGAACATAATGCTGACAACTCCAGTCTTCAGTGTCACATGATGCTTCAGAATCATTCTAATATGCCGATTTGCTGCTCAATAAACATTTATTATTATTATCAATGTGAAAATAGTTATGTAAACATAACTTTAGGATTATTTGATGAATTGAAATAGATGAAATAATGAATAGATGAACAGTTCAAAAGAACAGCATTTATCTGAAATAGAAAGCTTTTGTAACATTATACGCTACTGTTTAAAAGTTTGGGGTCAGTAAGAAATAAAAGAAATCAATACTTTTATCCAGCAAGAATGCATTAAATTGATCAAAAGTTACAGTAAAGACATTTATAATGTTACAAAATATTCTATTTTATATAAATGAAATATAACTTTCTATTCATCAAAGACTCCTGAAAAAAATTGTACACAACTGTTTTCAAGATTGATAATAATAATGAATTACTCTGATTAAAGATGCTAAATAATGAATTATTATTATCTTCCACTTCCTGCTCAGCTACTGTTTGGACGCTCTTGCTTACTGCTCCGCGCTTTGCTCTATCGCTTTTATATTTTTTATTGCTCTATCGCTTTTATATTTTTATATTTTATTTCCTTTTATCACCTAATTTTAACTTCAGCAAATCAGCACAGTGCTCAAACGCTTGATTACTAGAAAAAAGCAGAACTCTTGTCTCCGACCAGCCTCCCACTGAAAGCTTACATTCCGGAGAAGAGAAAACACAACTGCCTACATTCATAAGGATAAGAGAAAATGCCTCTTCTGGAATCTACCTGCTGCACTAACTGCCAGAGACTTTTACAAAGGATTGCTGTTCTTGAAACAAAGTTACTTGTGGGACCACCAAACCAGACGGAACACACAACAGAGCTTCATCATGGACGCCCTCAGCATACAGCCGGTGAGTCCCATGAATCTAGTCCTCCTCGACAGGCCATACTGAGTGTAGAGAAACAAGCCAATCGACTTACAAATCGATGGCACAAACAGGGAGCGAGACCCAATGTTACTTGAGACATCAGATTGTCACAAGCATCACATATTGCTGCAGTAGCATCCTCTACCCCAGATACGGCTCTGACAAGGATTGCAAACACTGGTGTACTACCACCGCCTATACATCTTGAGAACAGATTTGAAGTATTAATGAATGAGGAATGTGATGAATGTGATACAGACTGAATCAGCCAGTAGCTAACACTGCTAACGGGCGCTCAAGGTCGAGCAGACAGCGGCACTCAGCTCAGAGCGCAGCCGAGCCCAGGACTCTGATAGTGGGTAACTCCATAATCAGAAACATTAGCAGCAGGGACACAACTACATGCTGCCTTCCACAAGCAACGACTTCTAATGTAAACAGAGAACTTCAGAACTTTCTGATGAAACATAAGACTGCAAATCGACTCATCATTCATGTGGGGAAGAATGATATTCATAAAGAGCAGTCAGAACTCCTTAATTTCAATGAACTTTTTGAAACACTTAAAAGACTGACAGTTCAGACATTCATCAGTGGACCACTCCCAGCAAGAGGAACAAACATGTTTTCACGGTTGCTTGGGCTTAACACATGGCTGCAAAAAACCTGCAATATAAAAGGAGTGAACTTCATTGACAACTTCAATCTTTTCTGGAGTCAGAGGCAACTGTTTCAACAGGATGGGCTCCACCCAAACAAACTTGGTTCAAGAGTGCTAAAGGACAATATCTACTTCTCCCTCCATCATCCTTCTGCAGTGTGTGCCAATCCACTCAACCCGAATGGCACACACACACCTGGACACAGTATGAATGACCACAGGACTTCACTTCTGCACCTGAATGGACATGCAGCTTGTGCTTCTCAGAGAAAATGGAAAAAACTGCTGTATGCTGGAACTCAGAAAAAAAGGTTCACTTACCAGGGTACTGATATGCTTTTCATGACTTTCAAGTAGACTAAGTAAGTTATTATCAGTGTAGTCCCAAGAAAACATTTAACTAGGATGTTGCGTGTCCACTTCATAATGAGAAATTATCTGAAAGAAGAGGACAAGAGAACATCACAACATTTCAATAACAACTAAAAACCCAAACTGAATATGAGGCTGCATGACATGTAAGTGAGTAAATGATTTACATTTTTGGGTGATCTAACTTAAGTTAGTGTTATAGCTGATTGGCTTTCAGATACTACCAAAGAGTATAGAAGCACAAGAGGCGAAACTCCGATGCTTTTTTGGTAACAGCCACTAGGTGGCGCTTCGGTAGCGCGGCCGCCATTTTGGAGTGAAGATTCCAGCGGGAGTTACTGGACAATAGCACAGATAACAGTTTTCTGAGGTAGTTTTTTCTTGCATTATTGAGTATTTCCATTTTATGCAACTTTACAGATTTACTACTATTATTAGTTACCAACTCTACTAGGCCTGAAATATTTTATGTACGTTTTAATCCCCTGGATCATGCTACAAACATGATGATCTATATAGAACATGATGCATTGCTGTGTCCGTTATCCTATAATTGCCACTTTTGTACAGTGTTTTTGTTAACATAGTCTTGCATTAACGGTCATTAATATATGATATAAGAGCTTTACTGTAAAGCTTTTCTATTGCTGTTATATTTGTTGTCCAACATTTACATTTTAGTAGGCAACAGTTATATTTATTTGCTGAATTCATTTATTTCATTGATAACTTATTTTTGAACATATCTCGTTATTTCAACATATGCTGGGACAATCTTAAGCCAAGTGTTCTTATAGGTTTTCTTAATGTGTAAGCTAATTAAACACGGTGTGTTTATATTCTGGGCTCATCTGATTTTTTAACCTACTTTATTTTGATTTTAGTATCATGATGATTAATAAATGCATGCACAATTAATCGTGAACTTGATAAATGTTGCAGATATATTTTACTATGCACAAAAATGCCTTTCAACGTGCAAAATTCAGAATTAAATGAATTTGCAGCAATTTGTACATAAAGAGTCTGTTGCCTTCTACCTATACTGTATACGTGTTGTAGCCATTAAATAAGCGCATTTCATAGTTGTTCATAAATGTATAATGCATGAGTAGGATGATATCGGGAGACATGAAGTGGGTCATACATGATTTTGACTCATTAACCTACATTGTATTTTGTAGAAAGCGTTTCTTTAAAGTGAATTTCGTTTTTGTATAAATTGTATCTTAATTTAAAAAAAAATCTTATTTATTAAAATTGCCTGGATTTAATAAATAAGCAAATATAGCAGACAATATAATCATGACATGGAGGCTGAATGTTGTGCTTATTCAATTTAGTAAAATTAAAACTTTAGTTGTGATAATTCAAATTATTGAATATTAATATATTAAATATAAATTTAGCTAATTTAATAATAGTATTTATATACAATATAGGCTAAATAATTGCGCAGCTCCCCCTGTCAGTGATCTAGAACCCCCTCAGCACCTGCGTTAAAAACTTAATGTAGAGAGCAGATCGAGTAGCCTATTAATATAATTAATTAAATCCTTGAACTTCACTGTCTCAAGTTATGTGGGGGGAAAGCCTGGTTAGCAACTTCTATTTCTTTTTACCTAATTATTTCAACCTAAAAATGACCTCTGCACTGCACTAAATACATGTATAATATATGACTGCCGAGTGGCTTTCACCCCAAAATGGCGGAAGCGTAGCGCTGCTGCTGGGCGCTGGTGTTGCAATGGAACGTTCTATTGGCTTTCACTTCTTGTAAATATATGTTCTTTGATACTACTGTGTCCTGTAAACAGGAAAGACACTTTTCTAAGCTGTGATGAAAGCCATTAGACACATCATTCTACGTAAGTACACACTCATCTTTGCCATCAGTAAACAACAGAAGCCATGACATTATCATCACTTTTCTGACATCATCTACATCTGACATAGGTCCAGCCTTTATTTTACAAACATATCCACATGCATTAGCAAAATAAGAACCATACATGGTCATCCCGACAAAAGTGAGATGTACTTACCACAGTCGCCCGGTTCTGAAACGCAATATGGCGGCGAAGTCTTCTCCTTGGATACATTGTTGTTGAGGTGAACTACGCATGCGTGAGAAGACTTTGCCTTATTGCATATTGAAGATGATTATAACCAGATGATTGCAGAATATATATATTTAATATATTAAAACCATAAAACAATAGCTGCTTCTTCTTACAAGCATATCTGAGACATCCTCCTCCTTGTCCAGTTGATGGAATAGAGTGGTCACTGCACCACTAAGCTAGGAAAGACTGTGTATCAAATTTCATTGATCCATAATGCATTTTCAAAATGAAGGAGTGGGAAATCTGTAGCCTGACTTCGTCATACTCATATTCTGGTCAGAACATGAGTCTGAGACTGCTCCATAGGGCTTTGATTATGAGGCGTGTCTTAACCGAACCAGGAAAAACAACAACTCTGCACTCAATTGGATAGACCGACAACCAATCAGAGGAACGCAGTAAGTGACGTATGTTGAGCAACGCATAGTTATCAAACAGAACTCTGGAAAAAGTATGAAAAAAATAAGGAGTGTTAACGATCTTTGCCGGTGTTGCAAAAAGAACTTAAGGATTCGCGGAGTAGGCCTACTTGCATGCAAACACGAAAAGCATTTTTGAAAGAAAAAATACGTTTGAGGACGTGATGATTACGTTATTGGATGGATTATCTGTCCATCATCGTATAAAGCCCGCCCTGGCAATTTGATTGGTCCGACCATTTTTTGGCTGATCATAATTACTCCTCAATGGATCGAGTCCAGACCGAACTTCCCGACCAAAAAATGTTGTGGGCGGGGTTCGGGCTGGCATCCAGGCTAGGAAATCTGTTCAACCTGAGGTCAAATAAGGCCATATGACAAACAGTTATGAGCAGAAGAACCCTTAGAGAAAAACTTTTATATAAAAAAAAACTTCTTTATCTCTCTTCAAGTGGTCACATCATATTCTGATTCTGAATGCTTCTCAGTTCCTTTACAAAGCTTTGAAGTCTCATGTTCTTGATTCAGTGGCAGACCTTTTATTCCCCATGCCATACAGGAACTTAATTTAAACTGAAAGCATTTTTTGTGTTTATTGTAAGTCGAAAACCTACCTTATTTCAATCGGCTGCACTGCTTTCCATTTTCTGTTGTTGTATGTTGATGGTGGTAGTTTCATACTCTTAACTGTGTGTATTTTTGTAATTTTAACTGTGGTGTCACTGATTTCCACTAAGGTGGACAATAAAGTCTAATAATAATAATAATGGTCCCACTTTATATTAAGTGGCTTTAAGTACTATGTACTTACATTGAAACTAATAATTTAATACACTGGACTTATTGTGTACATACATGTTTTTACATTGTGCTTATATTTTAAAAATACCTGCATGCAATTACAGCTGCAATTAATGTATGTAATTACACTGTTACTACATTTGTAATTACACTATTAACCCTTCCCTTACACCTTAACCCACCATTAAACCTACCCATACCACCACACCAGCCCCTAACCTTACCCTTATCACACCTCAATAGCAGCAAAAATGTTTTACAATACAACATGAACACAATAAGTACATTTGTAAGGGGTATACAGTCAAAAACACAGAACCAGATATGAAGCATATAGACCCGGAGTCAGAATTATAATATATTAAAGAAAAGTTTTACTGAAGATAGTTTGCAGTTTCATCAGCATTTGCCTGGAAGACACACCCTCCTCTGTAAGCAAGATATCTCTAAACTCTTAAAAACTTTATTACCTTTTTGTTTACTTCATTGGGAATGAGACCTTTGTACCAATCACACTGAGCGATATGAAATTATACCAAACATGTATAGTGTCGTATGATAATTGTTCCCATTAAACCATAGAGATTTTTGGGTGAATTATAAGTGATCTCAGCATAAAAGAGAGACGAGATTGAAACGTGATTGACAGTGTGATTTCATCTTGGATGGGGATGTTACGATGCAGAGCAGGAAGCAAGAAGCAGGATCCAAGTGCAGCAGTGTTTTTATTAAATAAACTAGATTTTGACATAGACTCAGACTTTGGAACAGAACAAAGGACATGCAACCCAATAACTTACAATGACTTAACTAAAACACAGTTCTTAAATACACAGACAACCTAGCTAAACAAGATAACAAGGGGGTGTGGTTAATAAGAAACACCTGGGAAGACTAATCAACATAATGGGAGACAGCTAAACAAGGGCTGCGTTCCAGTCCACTTTTAGGCCCTGTTTACACGAGAACGATTCCGGGTGAAAACGTAAAAATATTTTATCGGATGTGCCTTTCGTTTACACGGCGACGGTGTTTTGTGGGCTTAAAAACGCAAAAAAAGTGAAACCACCCTCCAGAGCGGAAATCTGAAAAACGCTCCACCGTCGCGTTCCCGTCTAAACGGTAAAAAGGCAAATCTGCTCACGTTGGCTCTCATCGCATACGCGTTTACGACACAGGTATGCGCCAGTACAGGAAAATAACAACCAACATGTCGGATTATTTCCATACATCGGACCTTCAAGTTGCCCTAGCAGCTCTGAAAAACATACAAGAGTCTTTTCAGCAGTTGTACAAAATATTCTCAGATATTGGTGTTGTTGTGTGGCAGTGTTTCACATTGCCACCTAGCCGCCTGGAGTGCACACTACATCGAATTTCACACACTTTTGCGTCACCGTGTGCACGCGGATTTCCCAACCATAACGCTCGTCTAAACGCAGAATAAAAAATGAAACCGCAACGCCACTTTTGCGTTTTCTCTTCAGATCGTTTGCGTGTAAACATAGCCTTAGACACGCACTTGCGAACTTCCCTAAGCACTTCCCCTCGGGGGAATCCCTGCCGCCATTTTGAAGTGCGTTCCACTTCGTGAAGTGGACGAGGGAAGTTTATATGGACAGACACTTGTTCCCTCGATTTAGACCAAGGGAGCGAGTCTACTTCATATGTACACTTCAGGCACCATATGTCCCACAATGCAGTACGATTGTGACGTCACCACATATCTCGTCTAATCACAACCACAACAAACAACTCTATGATATATTAATTATATTTTTTTTATGTAAAACAACCCAAACACACCTATGTACATTTGGATGCTGCATTAAACAAATTTAAACAAAACAAAAAAAAAAAATTTAAAATAATAAATCAACTCAAGTTTGCTTCAAGTGATCAAGGGCTTAGGACATTCCAGTTCAGCCCATTGCAGTTTCCGCCAGAAGTGGGCACTCGCGCAACGTAAGCGATGACGTACATCCGAGTGAACGAGATGGAGGGAAGTTAGCGAGTGAAGGTTATGTCAATTTTGGACTGGAACGCAGCCATGAAAAGACAGGGGAAGACATGACAGGCAAGAACAAGACACAAAACCCACACTGTGACAGGGGATGCTAGTTTCTCAAGAGAGAGTTCAAATGTTAAGGCGAGACACTACAGGTGAATAGAGTAATTTTTTTAAAGCTGCCGTCGGCAACATTTTTTTGATCATATTCAGTGAATTCGACACTATAATCCGACAGAACAACATAAATAAAGTGGTTTTAGAAAAAAACCCGATTTTCTAACTCCACCTGGAGCGTGTTATTTGCTTTGCAAAAATCCACAGCTCCCTGTTCATCGGGTCCAATCAGCGCAGGGGGGTGTGAGATCTGACTGTCAATCACAGATCGGGCACACGCCACCCCTCGCGCACGTTACAATCACATGCACACGCCTGAAGTTCGCGCAGTAACGAAGAGTGATGGCGGATGTATCTCACTTTCAAAACACTAACAGATCAAGTAAGCTCATTTAGAGAATAAATGACGTTAGCAATTGCAATCTATCGGTAGATTAGCCAAGGCAGCATACCTCCAAATACTCCATGGTGTTGATGGATCCTGATGAGACGGGCGCGTTCACAGAAAACCTGCACACGCACTAAACTCGGTGAGTCGGTGGTAGGGTATCCGTTGATGGTGGGGGAGGGGCATGAGAGTTGTAAACATTCAAAATTTTGCCTAAGTCCACTCAATCTGCCAGACTTGCCGACTGGAGCTTTAACTAGATATCACCATGAAACTTTCCCAGTTAACCCAATTCCGATTTTTTTGCCCCTATGCGACCTGTATCCGATCTTTTTATGACAGTCTGAACGACACAGATCCGATCTTTTCAAATGCGACCCAGGCCACTTGGGTATGTGGTCCAAATCCGATACGTATCCGATCTTTTGAAATGCGACCTCAATCTGAACGGCCAGGTCGCATGTATCCGACCCGCACGCCGTTGATATGCGACAAACGTCATAATTCTGCGTTGAAGTAGGCAGGAATGAGAAGATAAACAAGTTAGCTATCGTACGATAGCATCGATAGCACGCACCTGTCAATACACTCCAACGCGTTGCACTGTTATGGTCCGCCACAGACGTGTCTCTTCCCGTGAGTTAATCGAAGGCGCTCAAACGCTCTCCTCCTTCTTAATTTTCTTCTTAAAACGAAAAGATTGTAATTGTGCTGGCTCTGTTAGGAAAATAACTTTAATATTGCTAAACGAGCTCCCCTGTTGACAATCATGTTTAGGTACTTCCGCAAACAGCAAGTGACGTCGTTGACCGTTGAGTACTCTTCTGCGCATGCGGGTCACTTCTGGGTCATTTCACGTTCACACAGGAAATCACAAAAGGTCACATTTAATTGGAAATGTGAACGGCCTTGCAAAAAAATCGGATTTTTTCAAAAAATCGGAATTGAGCATTAAGCCCTGCAGTGTGAACGAGGCTGATTTAGCATCAGACAATGAGATTGCGCATTTAGAGTTAAATCTCCCCCTTTTACTTTCACGATTGGTTGCTGAAAAAAGGAAATTACCATACTTGGATCCAACAACTTTGTACAAGAGAGAGAGAGAGCTTTCTAACGGTGTGTGTGTGTGTGTGTGTGATGACAGGGTGCAGATCGCGGAGCAACGGGATGATTTATAATGACAACTTTTGAAGAATTTATGAGAAATCTACAGACGCAAACAGACAAAGTGTAGTAAAATAAAGACCTAAATGTGTATTTTGGACTTTTTTTCACCACAGTTCTTAAAGAAGACATGTTATTGATATCTCAAAATTGACCAGTGAAAAAAAAAAACTATGTTTTTGCCTGCCGTGTCTCGCCTTAAATTCCAGAAACGTCCTTTGTCTTCTTGGGGAGTGGTCGTTCCTCAACCAGACTGCCCGGCATTTTCTAATTTCTCCAATCTTACAGTATAGTAAAATACCAATAGTAATACTTGGTATACCGCCATTTCAGCTCATCACAGTAAAATGAAGTAGTCAATTCACTTTTTAGAAGAATATTTTTTATATTCTGATGCTGTCAGTTACAAACTGTGAGGGAGAGCACTCATTTTCCAAAATGTCTCAAGTTAAAAATTAACTGAGAACGAGAATGTGCAAAGAACTTGTCAACTTTCTACAGCTTATGGCCATAGTCTGAACTCTTAAAAGAGCTCAGTTTTGATGTTGTGGATTACTGCGCAAGGAGCAAAACGTCTCTGGTTACTATCGTAACCTGGGTTCCCTGAGACATTGCATAGCAACGCTGCGGGAACTCCTCCCTTCTCCACTTTTGTTGAAATCTTACGGGCTAACGCCAATTCGGAACAGCTGGCCAATTGTTGCGAAGTGCAAATACTGACAGGCTGGCGGGCAGTATAAAATGAACGGATGCGACAATTGCGTCAGAATCACAACTGAATGCTTGCACAGCTGATCAAACAGCGAACACGCCGGTTAACGCTTAATGCCTCGTTCCCGCCTCTCAGGTAACAGAGGTTGCAATAGTAACCGGAGACATTCCCTTTCAAGAGCGGTAACTCTACATTGCGTAGCAACGCTGCGGGAACTGTATGAAATCCTGCCATGAGAGTAGTGAAGATAAGCCCTGAGAAACGGGGTCAAGCTACCAGCCACGGAAGAGACAGACATTTAGCAGCGCCGCTAAGAGTGCTCGCATCTGATAGGTGAAACTAGACCAATGAGACATCAGCTCCAACCCTTTAAAAATGCCCACAAAGAGGCAACCACCCTCGTCGAATGAGCTCTGATGTTAAGGGGACAATCTTTCCCCTGGCATTCTTAAAGGATTAGTTCACTTTTTAAAAAACGTTTGCTGATAATTTACTCACCCCATGTCATCCAAGATGTCCATGTCTTTCTTTCATCAGTCGGAAAGAAATTAAGGATTTTGATGAAAACATTCCAGGATTTTTCTCCATATAATGGACTTCAATAGTAGCCAAAACGGTTCAAGGTCCAAATGACAGTTTCAGTGCAGCTTCAAAGGACTTTAAACATACCAAGCGATGAATAAGGGTCTTATCTAGCGAAACGATGCGCCATTTCGAAAATAAATAAAACCGTTTAAGTATTATTAGCACAAATGCTCGCCTTGCTCTGTTCTCCTGTTCAAACTCGTTCATCAAAATGAACAAATCTTTTTTCGAGTCATTTCGTTCGTTGAATGAAAAAATGACTCGAAAAAAGACACGTTCAAAATGAACAAATCTTTTTTCGAGTCATTTCGTTCGTTGATTGAATAAAATGACTCGAAAAAAGATTTGTTCATTTTGATGAACGAGTTCGAACAGGAGATTCACGAACGTGCATCTCAGGACAGAGCAAGCCCTGACAGGGCAAAAAGCGCTCTAAGCGTCAGCGTCACCCGAGGATGGCGGCTCAGCAGATAAAGCAGGCAGGGAGACAACCTGTGCTTTGAACGGTGTAGAGAGTGACTTCGGCACCTACCCCCGTCTCAGCCGGAGAGTGACGCTACAGTCGCCAGGTCCGAAACAGATACAATCATCGTTTACCAAGAACACGTGTAAGTCTCCAATGCGCTTTGCAGAGGCGAGAGCAAGGAGTAAAGCTGTTTCAGGGAGAGCACCTTAACAGCAATCAAAGCTAGGGGCTCTAACGGCGGTAGAGAGAGAGCCCTCAAAACTAGAGCTAGATCCCACGGCGGCACAGATGTGGACCGTAAAGGACACAATCTCTTCTCTCCCCTGAGAAATCTGGTCACCAGGGCTGGACAGGGACAAAAAATCGGCCCGGGCATTTTCGGCAAAAATTGCCCAGTAGACTGGCCCACTACGTATGATCATAAACACAACCGATCTTTGCACTCCTATTAAAACCACTAATGCCATGTAATGAGTGAGTAGGAATGAGTAAAAGTTAACAGATGAAATAACTACTAATTGTAAAATACAATCAAACTATACTCCACAGTGATGAATCCTAAAGCATGAATCCATAGCATGCCAGTGTTTGACACAGGATTTTTGGTAAATTTGTGGTGAGTTGACCTCAGAGCTGGCGCCAGAGCAGATCTACTGGAGGGGCATTGGGTCATCAGCAGGGGGGGGGGATATTTTGTCAAAAGAAATATTTTGACGCAAAAAAACAAAACACCTTTTATTATTATTATTATTATTAATTATTATTATTTGCGAATTTTCCCACCACTTTTTGCCAGGGTCGATATTGTCACCACCATCTCCAATACACCAATACAAATAAATGTACCAATACAAATAAATAAAACTTATCCAGTTAACTAGCAGAGCATTCATTTGTTAGATAAGAGACGATCTAGCACGCTGAAATGTATTGTTTTTGAATTCAAGTGATCAAAGTGCTCGTTGACTGCGATCAGTGGTGCTGATAAAGTTTTCTCTTGTGGCTTGCGCTGCCGCACACAGTCTTCACACGGATGCACGTTTTAATCCGTTGCGGAGAAATCTCTATTCGTTCCGGTGAAATCACAAAGTAAAATGCACACAAACGTGTCCCTGCTTGATATAGAACCACTGATAAACATAATCGGTTTAATGAGGAAAAAAAACCTATACGAGTGCGGATTAGAACCAAGCGTGCCGCACAAGCCCTCAAAAATGAAGCCAAAATGTCTCGATTGCCCCCCGCTGACCGGTCCTAGTATAGGTCATAAGCCCCGCCTCCCCATGTTATTCAACGGGACGTGAGACCAACTAAATAATTAAATTACACTTCACATATCTTTTTTCTAAAGATAGTTTCGGTCATTTACTGTAGTTTCTATCACGTTGATGTAATTTCAAGTGTTTGTTTTTAAAATAAGTTAGTTTTTAGTTAGTTATTTGATGCTATAAAAACGGTGCTGTGACATCATGATTGACAGCTGTGATTGACAGGTTCGCTGTGCCTGACAGCTTCAGTTCCCTCCAATGGAAAAGAGCGAAGGGGCGTCGTCCATCTTTTTTTACAGTCTATGATTAGAACCCAGAACCTCGGACATGCTTGGCTAATGTTCTGCCACTGGACCATTAAAACACATACAAAAAAAATCAGACTGGATATATCTATTTCTTCACGTGAAAATTCTTGGCACCAACACATATTAGATCTCATTAAAAGACCAATTAAACACAATGTACTATTTAAATAGATTGCTGGACATCGGTATTGTATAGCCTATATCTGATTTTTGATTTAGCATTGTATTAGCAACTGTGGTAGGAGGAGGGGCATCAATGACCGCTATGGGGGGCACGGCCCTCGAATACCCCACCATAGCGCCGACCCTGGTTGACCTCTGTCCCTCTAGGGAGGTTCGGGGGCAGGCTCCCTGTAAGAAAATATTGTGCTTTTTTAATGTTAAATTCATCAATCTGGTGCACTTTGAGAGTTCAAAATTAAGAGCTCCAACCCATATTCAGTGTGCAAATTGAACAAAGAAAAACTCCAAACTCTTTTAGTTGTGATATAGTCTCTGGCAACATTACACTACTACATAATAGTTATAATATTAGTCCCATGACAGTAATAGCCATATATTGTAAAACAAATGCACTGAAAAATAAAAGCAACTTTCAAAATTAGTTTTGTACTAAATTCTATGCTTGAAAGAGGTAAACGCATGATATTTTATTTGGACGGAAACTACATCGAGCTCTTATTTTGGCGGAAAACATGGTTTACAAATGCGTCTCATTACAATTCTAGTAAAATGCTTAATCGTCAAATATGCCGATGTGGAAATAATGTGTAACTGGGTAATGGGTTCCCTCAAAGTTTTCTGAAAGTAGCCGGTGTAACCCAGACTCAAATTAGTCAAATTGCAATAGAACAAAAATATTTTTGGCGTATTCACCCTTCCAGTAAAACTGTTTATGTAGAAAAAAAGACAGTGATAAAAGAAAATTGAGATAAATAAATGCTTTATTAATTATATTAGTAATATGCAAATTACTGCGGTAAAATTTATCCAAATAGAGTTGGAATCTGCACTGCAGATGTAGATCTGTGTGATCAGCAGCGATGCTAACTCCGCCCACTGTGAGACGTGGTGGAAACTGATAGAGAGAGCTAAAACGGAGAAACGCATGTGATCAAAGCTCCAGAAATTTGAGATAAACGATCTAATTTTGAGCAAATATTTAGTATACAACTACTAAACAAAGCATATAAAAGTTATTTTAAGTTGAATTAAGTGTCAATTTAAGAAGTATTGTGAAAGAGCTTATACCTGTTATGGCCTTGTTGATCCTGAACGTCGAGCCAAAGTTAGAGTCATCGCTATAGTTCGTAATCTGGCGAAAATATTAACAGGACACTGTTAATTCAGAGGAATTGGTGAGTTGTGGATTTATTTTTCATATATGTGATGAATTACAATGGTGTATTGTATTTCTATGTGTGTTAAAATTAAGTGATATGTTCACTGTAGTATGGCCTATGTTCATGAACACTAAATGTTGATGTGAAGAGTAAATATTGTTGAAACAGAGGTTAGAAATGAGTTTCTAAAAATGTTATCCTGTGTGTACAGGCCAGTTTTTGTTGTTTGTGTAGACGTTTGGATTTTCTGCTGTGATTTACGTGCATGGCCGAGGATTCATCAAGCCATGCTGAGAGAAAAGAAAGAAAAGAAAGATGGTGAGTCTCCCAGACTGAACTTGGATATTTTACTTCTTATCTTCGTCGTTTTTCTTTCTGAACTCTAACCGTACGTTCACACCACAAAATTCGCTCTCGCCGCCCTGCCAGCGACGCCGTGGAAAGATTCGTGGACGCTCTGAAGCTCTGACGTAGATCGAACGAGTGGTCTTTTAAAAAACTGTATTTAAAGGGGCCACAAAGCAAACAAGCATGTCGATCGTTATTTTTGCAGAAAATTGATCGATGGAAAGAACTTAACAATTATAGTGACATGTTTGCTAATGATATAAACAAATTAAACGCCATTTGTGTGGTGTGGCTTTTGTGTCCATGGTTAAGTGCTATTATAGTTTGCATTCCCGCTGAAAAAGAAGTGTTCTAGCACGAAAATCTTGCCTATAAATTTATTTATAGTGTTGCGCGCCTTCTTATCAATTTCAAACGATCTACCTCCTCGATTTTGCTTGGGAACTAATGTGGTCGGAACCAAAGTTTACAGGACTGCGTTCTCTGGACTCCTCTCAAACGGAGCACTTCTATATTCCGATTGGTTGCCGTCGAACCGTGTCATTGCTTATTACCATAAAGTTGACCTGACTTCAACTCTCCTCGCCGCTCTCACCGTCCAAGACGCGCCGCTCTCGCCGGAGCTCGCCGCCGGCTCTCATTGAAAATGAATGACTTCCGGCCACTTTGACGCTCTCGCCGGCGGCGGTGTGAACGCACAGTAACTGCACGTTCACACCGCCGCCGACTTGAGCGTCAAAGAAGCTCTGGCCGCTCTGTCAAGGACGCTTGTCAAAAAGCACGGGGAAGCTCGTTGACGCTTTGGACGCTCTGACGTAGCAGGGAGAAGAGAAGTGTCACAACATGAAATGTAATAAACAGAAAAAACAAGCAATACAGTGAAGAAACCTTTTATAATGACAGCAGTTTTATAACTGTTTTGGTCACATTTGGTCGGGGGAAAAAATAATAATTAGCCATTATTATTATTATTATTATTATTATTATTATTTGCATTAGGTTATTATTTGCATTAGTGCAATTGGTCAAATCGTTGTCACCGTGAGCGAATGAATTGCATTCCCGCTTAAAACGAGCGTTCGTAAATATTTCAAATAAAAGTTGCGCTCATTCTCAAATGTGTATCACAGGATCATTATGGAAAATCGCGAAGTTGTTGTGTTTGGTGCTGCTTTACTGTATTTGCGGAGAAGACGTCAATTTTGAGACTCTGAGATTTTGGGTTCATGACACCCTCCAGGACCGTTATCAATTCAGAGAGTATCACCGGCTGGTGCAGCAGCTGCGGCTCGATGACAAGAGGTTCCAGTGGAACTTCAGGCTGGACACGGAGCAGTTTGATAGCGGAACTAACGTTTTGGTAGGAACGAAAGTTCACATCGTATGTTTCTCCGGAATCAGCCAGAGTGAAGCACGTCTTTATTCTCATTGGTTGCTGGCCTTTTGCTGCTGTTTGCCACTGAACCACGTCATAGCTCATTGCCATAAAGTTGAGCTTCTTTCAACTTTAAGGCCCCGTTTACACTGTCAGTGAAATGTGACCCAATTCCGATTTTTTGCTCATATGCGACACAGATCGGATGTGTTCTATGGCAGTGTAAACAGGAAAAAAACGCATGCATTCGGATATTTCGAGATCGGTTTCAGGCCTCGTTCATATGTGGAAATAAATCAGATATAAATCCGATATGTGCCAATGCGACCGTCATGTAAACAGGCAGATCGGATTTTCTGAGGCATTAGGCTACGTCTCCGCGGTTTAATGATGAGAGAAACACAGACGCGCGTCTGCGAGGGGACGGATGGCCCGACAAAACATTGTGTCGTCGTATAGGAGAGGAATGTGGACACATGTTGACACAACATATGAAAGGTTGGCTTGCTCATCCTAAAATTTCGGACCCTCTTCTCCTCGTTAAAGCCTGCCACGATCACATGAAAGTGCGTTTATTGCACAATTTTCTTTCACGTGCCATTTACGTCAAAAATAGTTTTTGCGTGTATGATTTAAAACGCATGTTTACAGTGCGTATCATATGCAAGCAAAAACTATTTTTGGCGTATAAATGGCACGAGAAATAAAATTCGCGCTAGACACTCACTTTCATGAGATCGTGTTTTAGGCTATGTTCCCACCGGACTCCCAATAGTCCTGCATAATGTGCATATTGCAATATATTGAACATGAATATATAATGTGTTTATATAGCCTATCATAAAATATATGCAATTTTATTATTTATAAATAACCACCACAATGTATTGCGATTTATATGGGAAAAATGTATTGATAATATATATAAAGATATAGTGTCACATGTATGTTTAATATATTGTAGAATATATTTTAAGTATATGTAAATATACATGAGATCTCACTGCGCGTTCGTCCATCTGTGCAAGAAGACCCCTTTAAACATGCGCGATGTTTCAGATCTATGTCAAGTGTAAACACATGAATCGGATATGGGTCACAATTTAAAGAACGTGTAAACGGACGGTCAAAAAAATCGGATATAGGCAACAAATCAGAATTGGGCATCAAGACCTGCAGTGTAAACGAGGCCTATGATTGACGCTCAAAACGCCCAAAACGCGACGCCGAGGGATTTGACCCTCCTTGCAGCTGAGAGAACCCAGCTTCCATTGAAAATGAATGACTTCCGGTCGCTTTGGAAGCTCAAGTCGGTGGCGGTGTGAACGTACAGTAATGAACTCGGGTATATTTTTCGTAACTTGAGTTTATTGAATGGACTGAGGTGAGGGGTGTTTAATCTTAATTTTTGCAGTTTTGTGACCTTGTTTACAATTTGTTTTGTAAATCTCTTAAGAGAAGTGTTATTCGGGTATATTTATATTGTTCATTTTGGGGTAAATTTGTTACTCTAATTGAATCATTTGACTCAAAACATTGATTTGAGTGTATTTGAAGCACCTGGTTTAAACAACAGTAAAACCAGGAAATTAGGACCTTAAATCAAAACTAACCTTATTAACCTAAACAAATAGTCATAATTGAATTAGAGAAATATAGAAATTTAAACCTCAGCCGGAAAGTAAGAAAGAGGGAATTTATCAACCAGAGATTCAAGAAAGAAAAAGCTTTGTTGACAAATTTATTTGTTTCCTTTTGGGTTTATCAATTTATTTCAAATCAGAACTTGATCAGGGTTGATCATATTGTATATTTTTTCCCCTTTTGTCAAAAGTTTGACATTTCATTTGGTTTACCTTTGTGATTTATTATTTACTCTTCATTTCATTCATTACATCAATACAAATAAAAAATCATTAGCTAATACAACAAAAAATCTAAAAACCCTCAAACTTTTGTGTTGTGTTTGCTTTGCCTTTTTCGAGCTTGGTATCTTCTGATTGGCCCATTGATCTGGCTCAGTGTATCGAACCCAATTGAAGTTGCTACCTGTTGGCATTTAGTTAATATTATTGTATATGCTTATGACAAGTGGGTGTTACACCTAGTTCTGCTTACTACAGTTCTCTACACTCACTCATTCTCTCCTTATCCTCCTCACTATCCTCATCAACCACGTGAAGGGCCTGTTCCCTTTTTCACGCTATTTTTCTGCACATTCCTCTCCATCTCTCTGACTATTTTGACCGATACACACTGGCACTGCACGCTCAATCAGCGGGGCCCAGAGGGGGAGGTGCTTAAAGATGTGATTGGACCAGCCCTGTGCCAATCAAGAAAATAACTAATGGGCCGCTGATCTACGTGTTTCAGTGTTTCATGGGCCGGTCTGTGAAAAAATAAATAATTTTTGTCCATTACACCGGCACAAAGATCCCAGCGCCGCCAATTAAGCAACATTAAACGAATCGACCGCTCATGTACGAGTTTTATGGGCCGTTCAGAAAAAAAAAATTTAAAGTATGAGATGTATCGGCCCAAAAAGCATGTTGGCCCACCGGGAAAGTGCCCGATATGCTCGATGGCCAGTCCAGCCCTGCTGGTCACCAGAGTGTGCTTACAGATCGATTGCCCATCAACCTGGGAACGAAACAAAGCAATAGTGGCCACATACACCTTCAGCGTGGATGGCAAACTCCCACAATCCAATCTGTGCTGTAGGAAGCGCAGAAAATCCAAAACGGAACAGATCACCGGGTCGATATTGATGTCCTGGTACCATTTTGCAAAAACTCAATTTTTGAGTTTGAGGTCTTTCCTGAGGGGGATTTGCCATGGGAGAGTCACCATTCTCTCTCTCAGGTCCATAGTCCACAAAGGGCTGGTTCGGCCAGTTCGGGGCCATGAGGATCACTGACGCTCTCTCCTCCCAGATTTTGCATAACACCATAGGCAGAATCTTCACCGGAGGGAACGTGTAAAGCCTGGCTTTCGCTCAGAGCATCTCCCGTCAGCAGGGAGTGAGATAGCGAGAAAAACGTCTGACAGTGCGTGTTCTCGCTTGTAGCAAACAGATCCACGTCCGCCTTCCCAATTCGATCCCTCGGTTGATGGGTCTCAGGTCCAGAATCGAATGGAGTCCTCCATCCTTCTTTGACTCCATGAAATAACGGCTGTAAAATCCGCTCTCCTGCTCGCTCAGAGGGACACGCTCTATCGCTCCTTTCTCGAGCAGACTAAGAGCTTCCAGTCTCAGAATGGAGGCGTTTTGGGGCAATGTGACGGGACCACGCCATTGAAGCAGGGTCATCTGCGAGGACTCCCAGGCCTCGCCCACTGCTTGCGGGCAAGCATCCGGTTCGGGGTGGCGCGGCGCGGCGAGCTGTCTATCTGGTCCCTTAGCGGGGCAAGGCGCAGAGGAAGAGCGAGATCTCTACGAGGGCTGGAGCGAGCGACAGGGCATTACGTGGCTAATTGCTTTGCGCACTTCTGCGTTTCTGAGAAACACTCCGTGACTGACTCAACACCGTCACCAAAGAGACTGGAGGGAGTGACTGGAGCGTTAAGGAGCGTTGTGCGGTCCGCGTCCACGAAGAGGACAGGTGAGCTCCAGGCCCCGTCGTCATCTTCACCTCAAGGCTAGGGAGGGCCCACCAACGGCTCGCTGGCGGCAGTGGGCCTCATCTCCATTATAGCACGAGCCATTTCCCTCCTTGTTCTTAGGGTGCGGCCGTCACGCGGGCGTGATGACCTCACTTTTTTCCTTATCAGTGCAAAAGAGACTCAAATTACTCTGTTGATTTTTATCTTACATTTAATTGTTGTACATCATTAGATCCTGTTTAGTTTCTATTTTTTTTTTTGTGGGTACTCACAATAAAAACAAAGTGTTGTGCTTTTCGTCAAATAAAGAAAAATAAACATGATGTGCGTTTTACCTTCTCTCCGTCAGTGAAGTCTATTCTGAAACGCGTCCGAAAAAATAACTGTAACTCTGTCAATACTTGTCACAGAGATACGAGATATGTCTCTTTATGAAGCTGAGATTCTCTTCTTTTAAATGAAGTAAGCTACTAAACAAAATAATATTTCCAGTTTATGTAATCCGTTTGAAACCAAGGAGAGTTACAGTTTTTTCTCTCTCCCTTCATTATAGATAATTAGGTGAGCCCGCCACACCCCCAGCGCTTTTGACATGGTAAATAGGCGATATGCATCGCACACGCGGCACGCCCCCGATCACTGCATAACAACATGAAGATTCTTCATCAGAGATTCACTGATAGTTCATCGCGTTTTAGGGATGGAAGCACGCTACTCCTTCAGAGGATTATGGACAGCGGGGAATAATTAACCTTTTCCTCAGTGGAATTTGAAACTCAGATGACGGTTGCATTTTGAAGAACGAATGGACCCCGAGGATAAGTTTGGAGTAAGTTGTTTAGTGTTTTGTATTTCCTTTTATTTGTATTAGGTACAGCCGTTCATTGAGTGTATCAGTAAATGCGTGCGGTCTATGGCCATAAACAGATACTCGCGGTTACGCGGTCTACACATCAATAGATGTTTCTCTGTCCATCAACAAATACATTGTGCATCTATAATCATAATTGTCCATCAGTTTACTTTGGATAATGTGCTAACAGTTTTTTGCTTTTGTTTTGTTGTGTTTACATCGTCACCATCAGCCTTCAGAAATCATTCTGATATAATTTTTTTTTTAAATCAATGTTGTAAACAGTTGTGCTGCTTAATTTTTTTTTAACCTGTGATAGTTTTTTAGGATTCTTTGAATGCACTTTATATATATATATATATATATATATATATATATATATATATATATATATATATATATATATATATAAAAACAAGTTTGGTCTTTTTATGTTTTTTTTTTTTTTTTTGAAAGGATGTGTTAAGTGATATGAATGACTTTAAGTCTTTATGTTCTTAGGAAAGATTTATATTTAGAATAAATGCTGTTCTTTTTAACTTTTTTTATTCATCAGTGAATCATTCTTAGTTCAGGCTGCCTCACAGCACCTTGATGGGCCATTAGCACATTGGGGGAGTGTCTTTAGTCTTCCCAGGTGTAAATCTCATTAATATTCATGGGCATTAACACTCCCACGCATACAGCAGTAATGACCCAAAAACTGATGTAAGGAATTTAAATCGTTATATTGATCTTTCTGAAAGTGTGGTCAGAATGATTTTCACTTCATTTTGAAGTAAAAATTCTAGCCTACAAGAATAGTAACTCAAAAGTATTGTGGACAACTATTCAGTATGTGTTAAATGGCCTTATTGCGGTGACATTTTTTTTCCCAAAACGTACTAACCACGCATATTATTTTTTTCTATAAAATGCAAACATGTACATCCATTTTGCTCACATATTATTGTAGCAGAGTTTGTGCTGAATACAGCAAATTTATATGTTGGCAAATGGTATGTTTTAAGTAGCTAAAATAAGCACAAATGTCAGGGCTTATCAAAACACCTCAAGGGCCCCAAAACAGCTCAGACCTCTTAGGGTTAACATTCTAGTAACCAATATTAGACTTAAAGAGAGAAGAATATCAGAAAATGTATACTTTTTTTTAATTGATTCTGTAAACCCTGTACCCTACATTGTCTACAGGTGCTTTCTTTACCTACATGTACAGGGGTAGCACAGGCATTTGACGTGGAGTGAGAATGGTTTGAATTAGTGATGGGGATGAAACCGCCTATGCCGAGTCAAGACCGAGTCTTTGAAGGGTCGAGTCCGAGTCGATACCGAGTCAGTTGGTTTTCAAATACAGTCGAGTCCGAGTCTTTGAGGAAGCAAGTCCGAGTCGAGATTTTGTCTCGACATGTCAGTTTTGATATTCATGATTTAATATCACCCCAGTTAATAATCAACAGTTAGGCCTACAGACTAAGCTAGATTGTTTAGAGGAGCAGTCTTAACGTCTTAATATGGACTATGCTTTTACTATCATTCCAAAAAATCCCTTTCCGGTAAACGGTTTGTGGTTCTGAAAGGCGAATTTGATGATGGCAGACTCGTTGCTCATCTTGCCGCCGCTCACACCAGGCAGCAACTGAAGACACTGACGGCCATGGGATGTCATTTTCAAATAATGTCCGTCAACATTGCATTTTATTATTATTGTTATGTGTTTTTTTTTTTATATGAACATAAAAAATATGTGTTGGAAAAAAAATCTCGGACTCGAGTCTTTCTCCTCCCACTGTGGTCCAAGACAGAGTCTTTGAAGGAACAAGTCCGAGACGAGTCAGAGAAAGAGAAATTGGTCTCGAGACTCGAGTACTACATCACTAGTTTGAATATTAACAATCATCATAACTTCCACTTTCTCTTACCCTGAATGCGCAGCTAAGGAAAAGAACGGAAAAGGTGGAGATAGTCATAATCCATCTCTGCATATATAGCATTATATTTGCTACTGTCCATGTATCACATTTTTATAGCTGCAACATAACATTGAACGTGACATACAATTTTACCGATACAGTATGTGTATACTTACTGAAGTGTTACAGAGTGAGGAGTGCTGATAGTTCTCAGTCGCTGGCATCTTATACAGATACATTAGCAGAATGCCTGTCATCTATTATTTATTCAATTTTTATATCTATTTTCGTCAACAATACAGACACAATGTGTAATGTCTGTTCTGGGTTTGAGCTATGTTGTTAGTTTTGCACTGTTCCCAGTTCATCTTCCTTAGTCTTTGTTCAACAGTTACCATATGCTGCGTCTCAATTCGCCTACTTATACTATGCCCTAAAATTATGTACTCTAATTTCCTACCATATCGGAGAGAAATGCAGAACCACTTTGGTGGTCAGTCACGGGTCGTTCACGCTGAGACTCTCCTCATATTAATAGATAATGATGCATTTAAAAGTTAATGGCCAAATGGATCTTTATAAAAGTCCACTTTGTTCTTGCAGATGAGATATAACAAGGATAACATAAAATATATATATATATATTTTTTATCAGGTTAAACTTTGATTAGTCACTCAAACCTTTATCTTAACCTCTCACTGTCGGTCGCACATGCCCGCCATGTTTTGTAGTTTTTTTACACCTCTTACTCATGTTTGTAGTTCCTCCTCCATAGCGCAGTGGGTTGTGGGCAATATTAGCTATTATAGTGAGCACGGATCCACACTTCGAAAATCCACCGGAAATAGTAGACCATCCGGGAACTTCTGGCTCTTTTCAACATAATATGCTTTGGGACACACTTATTTTTATTTCACATACTGTTTAGGATGTATAGTATGGACATTGTGACGCAGGGTGTTTGCCCCCATATGTTACACCTGTGTCTAGTTAATTACCTCAAACAGAAACAAAGAAAAAAAATAACTAAAAACTCAAACAAACTGAACATAATTCTGACAATTTCAACCCCTTGCAGAGAGACCTTGCTGCCTGTAGACCTCAGGATGCAACTTTATGGCAAATAATCATCTCAATAATTTTTCTGTGGTTTTCATAAAGCAGCATTATCTTAATCATTATGAGATAGATAAAATCTCTCCTTTTTTATTATTATTATGTACCTGTGTGTAGCACAAATGGGCAAAAAATATTGAGCAAAACAAATTTACATTTTTTTTTTACATGAAATATTGCTGTAAAAAATAAAAAATTAAGCGGAAGCAGAAAATGGCATAGTAAGGCAAGCCTTTTTAACATTTAATCATTTAAACCTACTTGTCTCTATTTTCATGCTACTAGTACTTATTTTTTAGATACTAATATCTATTCCATTAAGTACTGGTACTTATTCATTAACTCCTAGTGCTTATTATTTAGGTACTAGTACCTATTTAAAGATACTAGTACTTATTCATTATATACAGTACTAGTCTTTATTTATTAGATACTAGTGCTTATTCATTAGTTACTAGAGCTTATTCATTAGATTCTAGTGTCTATTAAATTGGTACTAGTACTTATTCATTAGATACTAGTACTTATTGATTAGTACTAGTACGTATAATTAGATACCAGTACTTGTTCATTAGATACTAGTACTTATTCATTATATACTAGTACTTATTTCGATAGTGACTAGTAACTATTTTTCTGTTACTAGTAACAAATTTAATTTTTTGCCATTGACTTCTATAATAGGGATCTGTCATTTAGATATCAACTATTCAGTTCTGACTAGTATGTATTCCAATTGTGACTAGTACATATATATTAGATACTAGTAGTTATTCATTAGGTACTAGTACTTATTTTTTAGATGCTAGTACTTATTTATTTCTACTAGTACTTATTAAATAGATACTAGTATTTATTCATTAGATACTAGTACTTATTCATTAGATACTAGTACTTATTCATTAGTTAGTACTTATTCATTAGATTCTAGTGTCTATTAAATTGGTACTAGTACTTATTCATTAGATACTAGTACTTATTCATTATATACTTGTACTTATTTCGATAGTGACTAGTAACTATTTTTCTGTTACTAGTAACAAATTTATTTTTTTGCCATTGACTTCTATAATAGGGATCTGTCATTTAGATATCAACTATTCAGTTCTGAATAGTATGTATTCCAATTGTGACTAGTACATATATATATTAGATACTAGTAGTTATTCATTAGGTACTAGTACTTATTTTTTAGATACTAGTACTTACTTATTTCTACTAGTACTTATTAAATAGATACTAGTACTTATTCATTAGATACTAGTACTTATTAAATAGATACCTGAATACCCCAGGTGCAACATAGAAAGTTGTATATTCATTTACATTTTGGATTTTTTTTTTAAATTATTGCAATATATCGCAATATGTATCGTATTGTATCGTATCGTGATGTATCGTGACCCATGTATCGTGATACGTATCGTATCGTGAGGCCCTTGCCAATACCCAGCCCTAATCTATTGAATACGTACTAGTATCTAATTAATAAGCCTTAGTTTCTAAAGAAAATGCACTATTACCTAAATAATGGAGTAGATATTAGTATCTAAAAAATAAGTACTAGTACACTGTAAAAAACCTAACTCATTATTTTGAGTTATCTTTTTGCATGGGTTTTTTTTAGTTTAACTAACTTATTTCAATAAGTTGAGGACAAGAAAAACTAAATCTAAAACTCAAACTCACAAATACAAAGTCTTTTAATTGTTAAATAACATAACCCTAAAAGAAGAGACAAAAGCCTTATAAAGGGCGAGAAGGACAAAAGCCTTTCAGAACTTTATGTAATTCAGATAGTTCTTAAAGAAATGATGAGTCACTTTTCTCTTCGCGTCAGCTTTCTTCTGAGTCCTGAAGTAATAATAATTCCCCCGAGACTGACGTTTCTGGTGGCCAATGGAGAGGCCTTTACAGGAGGCAACCAACAGCTGGCCAAGTCCATCCATGAAGAACTCTGAGGAAAGGCAATAATACAGAGGAGGAACATGTCAAAAAAACAATGGCGCAGAATGATGGATAGGAAAGAAAATACAAGTTCATGAATTTTTCAGGTGTTTTATGTGAAAACATTTATCTTGGAACTAATATATAATTTGTATGGTTTATGATGATTTTTTTGAGGAATATTTCTGATATAGAACTAGTCCAACTAATTCATATGAACTTGGTTCATATGAAACATTATAGTATATTTGAAGTTAATATTATCGATTTATCAGCACTGACACTGTCGGATGAGAACAACATTCAAACTGAATTAAGCTGAATAATGGCACAAAATGCAACATTGACACACTGTTATTGAACTAAATTGAATAAACTTGAGCTGAATAACAACACTGCCTTCTGTAGAGCTTCTTTACAGCTGAAATTTAAGACATTTGATCCATTTTACATTAACACTTTTTTTTTCCTTTTTATTAACTTGAAGCTGCTTTAAAAGCTTTTGTATTGTATAAAGTGTTTGGCTATATAAACTAATCTGATTTCACTAGACCATTACTGTAATAGACTGGCATAAAATAAAATAATTTAAATAATGCTATAGTTTCCAAAAAACAATGTTCAGCCTTAAAAGACAGATACACACTGGATGTAACCAGAAGAAAGAAACCCGCTCTCAAATGAGTTTACAATAACTGACAAAATTTGGGGAATACTTACCAGTGTGAGCTACTCTTTTCAGGAACGGGTCAAAGCCAACCCTTCTCACAGCATCCGTCAGACCCAAAAAATAATTTACAACACCATCTACTAGAACGCAGCCATCAAAGTGTGGAAGTGGCTGATGAAATCCTCCTTTTAAACGGCTTAGGCAGCCGCCCTCCACTTCATCTCCCTCTTCATACTCAAAACTAAAATAAAACCGATTACCTAATACCTCACCACCAAGCTAGACGGAAAAAAAGGTCAAAATCAGAATGGATACTTAATCACTTAAATCAGTAAAAGTTGAATTAACAAACTGCATTTTTAAGACATGGGGATATCAGTAAGCAAAACTATTAACACAGTCAGTGCCATATCCTGTGAATGCCTTTCCTCACAACTGAAAAAACTAAAATGCTTACAATGTCCAGTTCTGGAACCGCCTCCATAATCTCTACAAAGCTCTCAATCCGTGTATCTTTCAAAAATACAAAGTCATCATCAACCCACAGGAAGTATTTGGTGGTGACTTGTGATACAGCCAGATTCCTGCCTGCAAACCAGCCCTGAAAAAAATTCTAATCATTAGCAGCAGAAACAGTGAATAGTAATCAATAGTCACGTATCATCTAACAGCAGGGCAGAAAATACCAATAAACTGTAAATGTAGAAGATTGATTTAATCAAGCTTTTTGTAAATGCAAACCCAAAATGCTTTGATTTGTGTGTTCGGTCTGAATTAGAGCTTAGATTCTCTGCCCGAGCCCGAGCCCGACCCGACCCGATATTTCCCGCCACTATGCTCGGGTCGGGTCGGGTCGGGTCGGGCCCTTGATCAAGCACGTCACGTGTCACGCGCAGCATCTCCTCCACTCGCACGCTGTGCTGTATTGTGTAGCTTAAGTGCAACATGGAGCTTGAATAGGAGAATAGGATAATTAACTTTGAGCAAGTATGAAGGAAAGTCGGAGGAATGGAAATATTTTAAACTAGTCGTGGGCAGTGACAACATATGTGTCGGCTTTGTTAAGTGAAAGTGCGGCGCGCTGCTCGCCTATGATGACAGCAAAAAAAAACGGGGACTTCGACGATAAAAAGACACATGCAGGCTTGTCATGACAGAAAGGATGATAGTCAGCCTTCAATATCCTTCATTCGGATCGGATCCATTTGCGATCCATCGATTCAGGTTTTTACCACTTCATTATGTTTTGTCTTGTAGAAACCTTTCTTTAAAGAGAATTTCGTTTTGTATAAATTGTATCTTAATTTTAAAAACCTTTTCATTAACCGATTGCCTGGATTTAATAAATAGGAAGCAAATGCAGACAATAATCATGACATGCGGGCGCCGGCGAGCCGCGGTCACATGAACTGGAGCATCTCATTATAAATTAAATCAATTCTCGGCACGCTTGTCACTGAATTTACAAATGCACATCTTGCTTGTTCCACGCACACAAGTCGAAATAAAATTATTAATAATAATGAATCTTTAAGAATATTTGATTGAATGCTGAATGTCGTGCTTGTTCAATTTAATAAAATTTAAACGTTCATTGTGATAATTAATTGAATATTAAGTGCACATGTACATGTAAAAGTAATAGTGTATATATATATATTATATATATACAGCTCCCCCTGTCAATGGTAGGCTACATTCAGCACCTGCGTTAAAAAAAATGATCTGGCGTCGCCCCTGGTTATAACGGCCCACGTATTAAAAATGGTCGGGTTTAAATCGGGCTCGGGCTCATAATTACAGTTAATAGCCGCGTTTCCACTGCCGGGCCAGGGCCGAGCCGTGCTGGTGCGTGCCAGGGCCAGTCGCGTTTCCACTGTCACTTCCGGGGCTTGAGCGGGGCTTCCTCGGGGCCAACGGCCTGGATTTCTGGCCCATCGAATACCTTGGGCCAAAGCGGGCCAGCTCGGGCTAGAGGCGTTCTCGAGGTAAAAGGCGGAGTTTATCTGTGTTAGGGAACGTTATGATCTGAAGCAAGATGCACATTTCACTGTTTTATATTGCGCAAAATAATCGCTGGTCGAAATGGAGAATCGCCTGTACTGGTCTGTGGAAGATACCAAAGCTCTTCTGAGCATTTGGGCAGAAGAATGACAGCGTGTGAAGAAACGAGGACGTTATAAAATGCATCGATGCTGAACTTTCTAAGCTAAGCATTCAGCGAGCAACGCTTCAAGTTCAGGAAAAAATAAAAAAGTCGCGGGCGCAGTATATTGTACAAGGCGATTAAAACGCACAATGGACAAAGCGAAACTCAGAGAAGGGACCATGGTTCGACTTGATGTACAGTGTGCTGGGTCACCGTCCACTCGCGGGACAATCGCGAGACAATCGGGACACTATTGCAGCCATGGCCGGTGAGTTAATTTACATGCTATCTTCCTATTATAAATAAATTCATAATACCCGCTGAAATGGGTTGGGTTGTATTGTATGACGTTTGATCCAGAAAGGCGTGTTGGGGCGGGGTTTCGGGCAGCGCTGCAGGGCTACTGGCCCGGCAGTGGAAACGCGGCTAATGTGTCGGGTCGGGCCGGGCTCGGACACAACGTGCATGGGCTCGGGTCGGGTCGGGCTTGATTTTTTTGGGCCCGATCTAAGCTCTAGTCTGAATACTCTATTCTGGTTTTGATGGAAGGTGCTCTCTCAAATCGTGTAATGCACAAGTATAGCTCCAGTCAGTTAAATCGCCGTTCTATATTAATGTGCTGCCTTCATTGAAGCACACAGAGATTAGAGATTGCGCTTTGTAGAAACATTCAGGATCACAGAAACTTCTTGTCCTTGTTGCCCTGCGTCTTTTTACAAATAAAATAACTTCACTACATTATATTTCTCGGCAACGAGGTAACCTCTCTGTTATTGAAGAATTCAAACTCACAGCTTCACACCAGGACCGTTCACACCAAGAATGATGATAACTATATTGGTGTCCACACCAGCGGATGATATTGTTCTGTTTATAAGAGCGCGCTATAAAGATTTGTTGTCAGCCGCTTTAAATGCTCAAGCTCTTTAAAGCAGGATGGATTATGATTGGCTATAAATGTTGTTTATCGGCTAAAAAATGGTTCCAAAAAAGTGATTAAGTATATTGTCCCTCTGTGTCGCTATTGTTACAGTTGTGGTGTGAACTCTGCTATTCTTTTATATTTAGAACGATTTTTGGAACAATTTCTTTATCGTTATCATAATAGTTATCGTCCTTAGTGTAAACGGGCCTTAAAAGTGCAGTATGTAAGAATGATTAGTAGTGGTCGAAATAGATACTGCAGTTGAATTCAAGATATCGGAGATCATCGTTTCTCCCACCACTTGCTCCTCAGACTGGACGGCGCTCACACACGTTGCCATTTTGAGCACACGCAACAGAAACGAGCGTAATGGACAATAAAAATTGGCAACATGCAGTATCACCGACCAAAACAATAACAAACATTCCAGCCTGGAAATGCACATTTCAAAGTAAAATAACTGGCTGTTGAAGTGTTTTTTTTTTAGAGAAACGAGTATGTGAACTTGGCATGTTTCCTCAATATATGCAAACATGTTATGGTATTTATATGCTTTAGTATAGTGTAAAAGTTACATACAGCTCTCTGTCTCTGTCTCTCTGTCTCATTTCAATGTATTGCCAATGCATTTCCAATCATTATACATATACATGCATTAAATAAATAAAATAAAAAGGTAAGTAGAACAATTAATCAGCATTTCAGAACGAGCGTGTGTACATTGAAAAAACACCAATATTTTTTAAGTAAATTTCACATATGGAATTGGGTAGTTGACGTGACGTGGCTTTTTCACCGTCACAGAAGATAAAAAATAATTTATTTCACATTTTCATCATTTAGAATACTGTAAATGGTTAAACACTTTCCTGTTTTACATGAATTTGTTATTTTAATACCAGAGTTATTTTTTATTTTTTTACAACTTTGAGCCAAATCTCAAAATTGTCCTATGGTGTGACGGGGGACAAGATTATTTTAGAAATATTAACTTTTATAAATAAAGAAAATAATGTTTAAACATCTTAATGGACACTCCTGGCATGTTTGTGCAAGTGTCTATTTCACTAAGTGGCCATCACTTTTCCTATACATACATTTCTAAAAGTATGGGAATTTCATAAAGTTTGTCACAGAAAAAAATGTCCTTTGGTGTTACGCAATAACCTGATATTATGTTGGGCAATATCATGGCCAACTAAATTTAGTTGAAAGACCCCATTCAAGGTCATGTGACTTAAGACCCATATGAAGCCCATGAGCAATGCACATAGTTAGTATTTCTCTCAGAATTGTTCAAATATTTAACTATGGTTTCAGACCACTGAAGTTGTTAAGTTTTTATGTCCTTTGGTGTGACACCCCTAAATTAAATTTTTTAATTCAAATTTGTATTTTTAACAGCAGGACTATGTAATATTATGCAAATGTATCATGCCAATTGCTAATGACAGTTAAGCTAGCATTAGCATGGTTATTAACATGCCACAAAAGCTCATATGTCCTTTGGTGTGACAGGAAATGTCCTTTGGTGTGACACTCTGGCCTGTCACACCATAGGACACAGATGTCACACAATAGGACAAGACCTGCTTAAGAAGCTATTAAAACAAATAGATAAAGTTTGTTAACATACTTTTCATTCTTTTTTGACCAGTTTTAATGATTTTAAATTCAATAATGACTTACATTTTAATGTTTATTGCCATTTTTGGAGATTATAAAATGTTCTGAAGTGTTACTAAAACAACTATAATGTATAATGTAACAACTATAAACAAATATAAAGTACATAAATACAGTGCTACTACTTTATAATGCTACTTAACTTGTTTTAGAACAGAAAGAACTGAGGGAGAGATGTGTGCAAAAGAGAGGACCAGACAGTATAGGGAGCGAATTAAAAAGGATCCACAGAGAAAGGAGGCGATCCTAAGAGAACGACGGAGAAAGTAAATCAAACTGAAATGTTGCCATATACATCATATACATCTTAAAATAATTCAGGGATCTTGATGAGTGACTGAACAACTGCTTATTGTTCAGTATCAGAATAGACCTGTGTGAGGTTCAGGTTCAACAATAGTTACATAATAAGCTAGTTTTACAGAATAATAATCTATATTGTGTTTAAAAGAAATTGACAACATTTGTAGGGAAAACACAGTAGGCCATGAGTTCATAATTTAGTATACATAACATTAATTTCTCTGTTGATCAATTCATATATTCTATCATTATTTCAAACAGATATCATGAAAAGAAGGCTCTCGGGGAATTGGATACATTCGACATTAAAGCACTAGGAAGGAAGAGACAAACTAAACTTATGCTATGTTTTTAGGGATTTTATTTTCATGTCAGAAGCCAAGTTTCCATCCACTTTACAATGGAATTATCTGAAGATCGGTAAAAAAAACCACACGCAAATAAAGCTGGTGAAATTGTTTTTCCATCAAACGGCTTTAAAGCGGATAAAAACCTGTGTGTGATGGCGTCACATGCTGTTTTGCAATCAAATTGGTATATCGAATTGATTTGAGACATGTTAAGGTGTTTCCATTCATTTTCTCACTGAATTGCACAACATTCAAGCCAACATTTGCGAACAAAGTTTTGCTAGACAAAATGGATTGCGCCATAATAACGTTTCCATCCGCGTTTATCAAATAAGCCGTATATCGAATAAGATAAAATCCGATGAGACCGAACGCATTTCATTTGAGTCGATATTCATGAAATTCAATTGAATTTTACTGTTAATGCAGATAAAAACGTGTGGATGGACACATAGCTGTTGTTTCCTTATTGATGGATCTATAAGTATTAAAGTTACTTTTGGTGTGATATGTTTTGCAGTTTATATTGCTGAAAAATAAAAACAAATGTCCTCCTTTATAATTGTTACAATAAACACTTTATATTCTGGCTCTTTTTATGCAATGACTATCTTTGTCCTTTGGTGTGACGTTTTGTCCTATGGTGTGACAAACATAAAACAACAGAAAAATATACTTATTTTAAAATATCTTTTTAAAAAAGAGTCAAGTTTGGCATTAGGGGAGTTTCAATAATATCTCCTCTTAGATGGGTACAATTTCAAACAGTTTTGTAAGGTTGGCGAAAAAGTCTTATTGATGTTCGTAGGGAAAAGTCTATCAAGTTCATTGATTCATGGTGAAAATTATTTTAATTAGTACTTTCATGTAAAATAAATATCACTTTGATTAAAAAAAGTTTTAATAATGTGAACAATTCTCTCAAGTATTTTTTTTTAATGTTTTTTAATATAATTTCTTAATACTTTTTAAATGTCACACCATAGGACACATTTACAGTACTGTTGAGTGAAAAAATGAAAAAAATATGTGAAGTCATTGACAAAATGAGTGACCACTACTATTTTCTGAAACTGCAGTTTTCATACTCCATAAATATATGTATTTTTTCTTAAAAAGTTATGTTTTCCAAAAAAAGTACTTTTTCTTGGCCATTTGTCAACTTCCCAATTAAGTAAACTCTACTTAACTAAGTTAAGTGAAAGTAACAAACAAAATAAGTAATTTTACTTTGGCTTGTAAAAGGTTGAGTAATATCTATTTATTTGAAGTTTCCTTTGCAATACATTTCACTCAAACAATATAACATTGAATTAAACCACACTTTTAAAGTATATGTGGTTTTCAAACCCTGGGTCGCGAGAATTAAAAAATGGGTCGCCAGTGATTTAAAAATTTTTTTTTTTAAATTAAAAAAAAAATTCCGTTTTCTAAAAAAAAATAATATTAATAATAATGAAACAAACTGAATGCTTCTCCTGACATGCGTGTTGCCCTCTCTTCCTGCGAATCGGCTTGGGACCAGAATGCATTACCCTTCTCATACACAAAGCACGCACTCGTTCGCTCCATCCGCAACACACACACACGTTCGCTCAATCGGCAGCAACACACAAACACTCGTCGATCCTTCCTATGACTGTCAAAATTACTTAAAAATGACGTTTGAATATTCCCTCTAAATAAAACACACATATTCTAACTATTCGAACATCTGGTTGTGCATTTTGTCAATGACGCGCATTACGTCAATAACAGGACAACTCGCACTCGCAGGCACTCTTTTTCTCTCTCGCCCTCACGATCATGCTCTCTGCGCATAGCGGTTTAAATGAACAATAACAATGAACAAATGTTGAGTGATGATCAAGAGTTTTGCGCAAGCAATTTAAGGTCGCGACACTTGTCCCAAATATAGCAGGCTTCATTCAGTGATTGAAACAAATAATATTAACATTAATTGAAGTTTTACAGTAGCTAGAACTGACATTGAACGCTCCGAGCGAGCTGTGCTGGTGAACATGGAACTTTTCCTTGACATGAAACGGTTAAAATCAAGCCAGTGGAAGCCTGCAGTGCATGGAACTGCTGTATCTAACCTTACCTACCTTATTCATGCAATAAATAAGAATGAGAAATAAAAAAACTTTCAGCAGTGCTGTGCCAGTGCGACTCCTGTGACCTGTCCCTGATCAGCGTGTTTTTCCACATTCGAATATTAATTTTCACCTTCGAAATTCTTTTTTTTTTAACTATTTAAATATATATTCGAATTTAGAATATTAGTACTACAATTCGTACCATTCAGCGTAAGCACCGCTCAACTGTGATGTTTCCAAGCACAATTTTGTGCATGTGAAAAGGATGATTTTTTTCCTGTCGATATTGCAACGTGAGTGAAGTTGCTACAAAGCCTATCAAATACATCGCGAATGTTGAAACATTTTGATTCTAATGAGAGAGTTACGTGAGCATATGCCCCTTTTACTTTCGCTTTAAATTATTTCGTTTTGGCTTGTTTATAGTTATTTTTTTAATTCTTGTTCTGTATATAATGAATATTACATTTAAAGAGTTTGTTGTGGAATATGTTGTGTATTTTTTAAGCATGCAGCAAACGGCTATTAATTGGTTAAAATTCCTGCATGTAGGCCTATAGCTTGATCAAGTTATTTCAGAATCCACTTTGCGTTGCAATCGCGTCAAGGATCAGCAAGTGCATGTGTATCATCATAAGTGGTTAAAAAAAGTGCTGAGATGATTTTTTTCTGCGCACAAGCCTATGGGTCGCGTCAAAAAAAAAACAAAAAAAAAGGGTCCCTCTTGAAAAAGTTTGAAAACCACTGCTTTAGTACCATCTACGGTATCTCACGAAAGTAAGTACACCCCTCACATTTCGGCAAACAATTTAGTATATCTTCTCAAGGGACAATACTATAGAAATGAAACTTGGATATATTTTAGACTAGTCAATGTGCTCCTTGTAAGGCAGTATATATTTATTTACTGTCCTCTGAAAATAACTCAACATACAGCCATTTTTTGTCAAAATAGCTGGCAACAAAAGTGAGTACACCCTAAGTGATAATAGCTGTCCGTCGTTTAACCGTGCAAAGCCACATGTCCTATTCATCATTTTCATGTTTTTGTCTGCATGACAGGACCATACAAATTGTTGTATCTTGTAGAGCAGGTAAAATTTGTGCTTTGAGTACAATTCTCTCATTCATGGCAAATAACTCTAAGAATTTGAGCATTAGAATTGTTGCTCTCCACAAAGTTGACCTAGGCTATAAGTAGATTGGTAACACCCTGAAACTGAGATACAGTACAGGCCAGGGTCATACAGAGGTTTTCCAAGACGTGTTCCACTTTGAACAGGAACCCTATTGAGCACTGTGGGGCGTCCTCAAGTGGAAGGTGGAAAAACGCTGTGTCTAACATCCAGCAGCTCCGCGATGTCATTATGAAGGAGTGGAAGAGGATCCCAGCAACAACCTGTGCAGCTCTAGTGAACTCAATGCCTAGGAGGATTAAGGCAGTGCTAGATAACAATGGTGCTCACACAAAATATTGACACTTTGGAGACAGTTTTGACATGTACACTTAGGGTGTACTCACTTTTGTTGCCAGCTATTTTTACAATAATGGCTGTATGTTGAGTTATTTTCAGAGGACAGTAAATATATACTGCTATACAAGCAGCACACTGACTAGTCTAAAATATATCCAAGTTTCATTTCTATAATATTGTCCCTTGAGAAGATACTAAAATGTTTGCTGAAATGTGAGGGGTGTACTCACTTTTGTGAGATACTGTAAGTAATTAATAAAATGGATATTTTGTGACACCATATCTACATATCAAAAGTTACACATCATGTGAACGCAGAGACCTTTATTTGATGGAAATTTGTGTAGAAAATGAACTCCAAATGTCACAAAATGGCAAGTTACTAATCCTAACAATAAAAGCAATGATAAACAGTGTAAATACAGCTGGAAAACACTGAAAAACCAATCTCATTCATTATTCAAGGGTCAGTGCATGATGGGCACACTAGTATCAGAAAAGTTGAGTAATTTTACTTAATTTTATAACTTTGATTGATATTTACGCTCAAAGGTGCTCTGTGTAACAATTAGCGGCCTCTAGCGGTGATGTTTCAGATTGCAACAAGAGCGCTCGTGCTCGTGCTCGTGTGCGTGTGTGTGTGCGATCTCAAGAGCGAGCATTCACTACCGGCCACACGGAGACTTTCAACGAAACAGCGAAAGCGTCACACACAGGGTTGCCAAGTCTGCACAACAAAACCAGCCCAATTGCTCATCAAAACTAACCCAATCACGGCCAAAAATAGTCAAATAGCGTTCCCGGGTGTTTCCCCGATAACAATCATGTTCCAGTGGGTAAAACAATCGCGTCAACCCGTGCACTACACAAACAACCCGCGGAAACAGTGCAGGCATATACGGACCTGGCAACACTGACATGCTGGAAACTCATGAAAACTCCCACTGCAACGTTACAATAATAGGCTAGTTTTATAAGCTTGACGTTGAACTAATGCTCCATGCTCATACCATGATAACGTTACATTGACTGCATTTAGCCGACATGTGATGTTATCTAGCAAAAGGCATTTCACTAACTATTCGTGTATCTTTCACAATCAGCAATGTCAACATAGGTGAGTGTATAATATGATAACGAAAACGGTGAACTAGACTGAACAATGTCAGTGTAACAGTAAGACAGTAGGAAGCAGCATTACTGGAACGTGTCTGGAAATGTTTATTATATACAATATGATAGTAGTGGGATGAGTAACGGTAGACAGTAGATCTAGTACATAAAATAAGTTACACCTAGCTACTTTTTGTTACCCTGGAACAGTCTTTTGTATTCATTTCATGTCTCATGTAGTTTACCTTGCTATTTCATTAGAGTTTACTAATGATTCAAAAGCTCTGCCGATGTTGATCCGTGTTTTCGTCCTGAGTCGATCAGAATCACGTTTGGCCTGACGAGCTTCAGCAGATAAAACTCTTTTTTGTTTTTTATATATTTGTGGAGTCTGTGTTGTGCTGGAGGCAGGTCGTTTTGGGGTGTTATCAGACTCCATGTCGTTAGCTGAAGTGCCGTCGGTCGCATAGACTGTAAACAAGGAGGACTGTAAACACATCCGTTGGATTTCGCGGTAAATCCGACCCGGAGACTTCACATATAAATATAAATATTGGCCTTCAGAGGTAATAGCAAAACTCGACAAGTGGATCATTGTAATGTGTGATTACAACCCCTTCACACACAGGCAATAAAAAAAGGATTCATTTTAGTAGAAAAGTTCCACATAGCACCTTTAATATAGAATTTACTTAGTTTTTTTTTATTCTAGCTTGAACTAACTTTTTCATGTAAATTACATTGTTTTTTTCTGCAGTATTTACTTCAACACAAAATCATTTTTATCAGTGATGAGTGAGTATGTGTGAACACATTACTGATTAGTTGACTTCTCCCTCTTTTTGTGACAGGCATCAATGTATCTTGCTGCTAGTAGGATGCAGTCTCTTTTTTCACCTAATAAATGTTGAAGTTGTATTTTATGGTTTAATTTTGTAAAGTTAAGGCAAAGTAGGGCAGACCATCGCAACTTCCATTTCATGCCAACTCTAAAGAGTGCAGATCGCTCTGATCTTGAACTAGAATATGGTGGTGTGTGTAGATGCTGCGGCTCAGCATTTCTGGTGATCACGGAGACGTGGCTCAACGCAACAATCCCAGAGGAGGCCATCCAGCTAACTGGGATTGTACAATAAATTCTATTAATTTGTGTTTACAGAATATGTTGGCAGTGTGTGAGTGTTGGATGTGTGCGTGGAAATTAAATGTATAAATGTTATTGATATTGTTGTACTGTTTTATTTTTTAACTTATTTATTGCTTGAGATCCGTCCTCACTTGGTTCAAATGGAATTTTGTTGTACTCTCTTACAATGACAATAAAAAGTAATCTAAAAAATCAAAAAAATCTAACAAGCTGTAAGTGACAAAGACATTTTTACCCTTCCAGTCAAATTTTGCACTGGAAACAGCAAAGACAAGCAAGTGGGCAATGGTACAAGTGGGATGTCACTTCCTGGTAGAGAAGAAGTGTGTACCTGTGCAGGAGGCATGATGTAGTGCTCAATGTTGTTTCCAGACACAGGTTCAGGCATCAGGCTGTCATCCGCAACAATGATCTTGATATTTGGATAATACTTCCGGATACTCTGGATGAGGACGTTCAGCTCCTTATACCTCAGAAAGGTTTTTGTTATAATGGTTACCTGTGAGTTAATATCTGAATTGTGTGTGTGTGAGAGAGAGAGAGTGGGAAGTATGTTTTGACATTTCATTGGTTTATTGGCAACTTTATAGACATTTATGTATACATTTGTTATAACCAGCAGCCATGGTAGCATGCTGTTTTTTTTAGAATGTTTCACTGTGTATGTTGTGGACTTACCGTTTCCTGGGTCATAAAGAACAGGAACTGATGGTCTCCTAATCATGATGGGAAACATGGCCTTATGGTCCTCAAAAGAGAAATGAGCTAAAGAGAAAATGTGGTTTGACAAATAAATGACTAATCTGGAAAATTGTGAAGACTCTTTGAACAAATAGTAAATGAAGTCAGAAAAATTGCCTATAATGGGCCAGCAACATATATTAAACTTAAAGGGTAACTAAACCATAAAAAAAAAAATTTTGACTAGGGATTTATTAGTGCTGGTCATTAATTTGAGTAAATTGTGTTGACATTTGTGTATAAATTGTTGTAAGACTGGAAAAACTGGAAGATAGCGCAACTCTCTTAGAGAACAAAGAAAAATAACATTTGAATTTCTCTCGTGCACCATTCGAGACGCAAGTCTCACCTAAGCAATCCTAATCTACATATTTTTCCCTTGACCCCCCCCATTCCCCCGTTCCCTCTTTCTATGCTGAGATCACCTGAAATTCACCCAATAATTTATATAGTTTAAAGGGGTGGTAAAATGCCATTTTCACAAGATGTAAAATAAACCTCTGATGTCCCCAGAATGTTTGTGTGAAGTTTTAGCATATAGCATCTTAAAGTTGTCACTTTTTGAGGGTTTGCAAAAACGCACTGTTTTGTGCCTGGCCCTTTAAATAGCTGCAGAAGGCGGGGTTTCAAGAGCTGTGTGTGTTAGCAGCTGCAATCACCTCACGCAGACACACTAAAATGATTGAAACTGTTCTGCCTTTAATGTTAAAACAGAGTCAGACAAAGATGGAGAGACTTAAGAAGAAGGGACAACATGTAGAATGCAACAGGAGTCTCTGTTAGGTGGTTAGTGGTCAATGGTTAGTTGCTGTGGAGTTATATCTTCAATTAGGATATTCTGTCATGGTAATCTATAAAGTGCTCGTATAGGAACTGTTGTGAGATGCACACAGAGTGACTTTCTATTGCATGTGAAAAGATGGATGCTAAAGTTTGAACTGACTCACAAATGTACTCTTATACAACAACTTTTCCTCCTCAACATGGACTGCGTGTTCTCATCCTCATAGAGGGTGTAAACTCAAATCAAATTCCCATTGTTAGCAAATGGTTCAATGTAAATCAACTTCTGCCCCAGTAAGTCTGGGACGGTGGTTAATGTGAATTCGCACTGTGAACTCATGTTTACATTTGAAATGAGGTCTGTCTATATAATGAAATGCAACTAGAGCTCAGGGCATTTTCTGTAACCAGATTAGCCTGTAATGCGAAATGCACCAAAACACTTCGCATGGTTTTTATAATGTCAAGGTATTGCATCTTCTCTCTTTATTCTAGAGCATTTGATGTTTGTATTATTACTATTATCTTTAAACTGATTATGCAACTGGTGTGATATATGTACCTGACTTAATAAATTGTAAACATTTGATTTTATTCTAATCGATTCTGACATTATTTTCAGTAAAGAGTTCAAACAGAATAATCAAATATTCGTTCACTTTTAATGATGCCCAAATATCATTAAAACCTTTTTCATTTATGGAGTCAGATGAAATAACGAGTTGATACATATGAGAAAATGTATTAATTTAATCAAATTACTTTGCCACGCGGAAAGACGGTAACACACAGAGACCTGATTGGAAAACCTTCTTTGGGCCAATCCAGCCGGGCCTTAAAGTGTTTTAATTCTACAATATAGGGTGTAAAAACGTGATTGCTGCCCTCTTCAGGTTGAACAGTGGCTACTGCAGTTGAATTTTCCTATTGGAAGTTGTTTCCCCGCGTGACGTAAGCAGGCACCAGCTCACCACGCCCTTGGCATAGGCTCAGCCCCTGGTATAAAAACATCTTGTTCCATCAAAAACCACTGTAGCGAGTCAGTGGTTGGAATTGTGAGTATTGAAAACGATCAGGATAGCGTAGCATCTAGTTAGCATAGCATTTATATGGTTATTTAGATTATTTTGTGTAGCCTAGGTAGCTAATTAGCATAGTTGTTAGAGTAGAATTGTTAGAAGCAGTTAGTTAGTAGCATAGTATTGCATCAGTTAGGATAGCTTCAAGTTAACGTAGATTTTTAGCATTAGCTTTATCTGTATTTAGTACAGTGGTTAGGATGGGACGTAGGCATAGTGTTGCCGGTTGCAACAGCACTGCTGGACTGCATAGCATTCCAGCAGACTTGGAAATTAGGTGCCAGTGGTTGCATGCATTTGGCCTGAAGACCATGAGTTCCCCCCTAGAGCTGGAGTGTGCAACTTGCATTTTACGCGGGATTGCTTCTCCAATGCAATGGAGGTGGAAATGGGCTTCTCCAAACAGCTCGCACTGAAAAGCGACACAGTGCCAAACACTGCTCCTCCTGCATGGACTCCACCACCGCAGTGGCATCATATATTTTTAATCACAATTTATGTTCCTTCATATTAGGCTAAAGTTAACCCTCTGGGGTCGACAAACGCGCCGGCGCGTTTTGCTGGATTTATTTCAATTTCAAATAGCAGCAAAATAGACTTAAAATATACTCATATTAAGAAATATGAAAAAATAAACTGTAAAATGTCTACTTTTGTATGTGTGCTCTTACAATCGAAACAAAACATTTTACTTTTGTAAAATAAAGAAAATAAACAGGGTATGCTTTCTGCCTCTCCATCCCCGTGAACTTTTTTTCTGGAGCACATCTCTAAACTTAAACAAAACTCAGCGAAAACTAGTCACACAGGCATAAGCAATATATCTTTATAAACATTTAAGTCTCTGCTATTAAATGATCTAATTGAAAACTAAAAGAAATGTTTCTCTGTTGTAATCTATATGAAAAGATAGAGATGTCAGTCGTTCTAATGGCTACTCATTAACGGGCGCTATTGAAACGCGGGTCTCGGGTGGAAGCACTTTACATGAGTGTCTCTCCTGAGTCCTGTACTTACCCAGGTCTGATGTTCTGACATGGTAGATAGTGCTGGTGTAGGTCACTCTGGAAAGCAGATCATTGAGTTGTGTGAGGCTGCTAGATGAGATGTGCAGTTCACTCTGACCCTGTCCATCAACCTGCTGTCCATCCAGAACATCCTCTACTGAGAGCACTCCACTCTTCACACTCAAAGACACCTGCAGACATTATTCAAAAAGGATTATTTAGGCAACTGCAATCAACGCCTTGCTCCCACACCAAGCCAGTAAAGGTTTAATCCACACTCTTGGAAAAAAAAGGTTCAAACTTCTATCTAGAACTTTAAAGGGTTCTGGTCAGGCACTTCATATATAGAACATTTTAGGGGTTCACATCATAAGATCATTTTATGGATTTAGTTTTAATTAAAAAATGTTTTAATAACTTTTTTTTTATTTTGATTAAATTTCATGAGTTAGTTGGAGCCGATAGCATTGTGGGCAGTACTAACATGAGCTTCGGGTGACCCGAGTTCGAGACCTGACTCGCAGAACTTTCCCGATCCCGACCCCATCTCTCTCCCACCTCACTTCCTGTCTACTTCACATTATCCTATCCTATTGCATAATGCAACCAAAAAAACTTAAACAACTTGTAATCTACCACAAGACAAAATTTAAATAATTGGTTAAACATATATATATATATATATATATATATATATATATATATATATATATATATATATATATATATATATATAATTTTTTTTTTTTTTTTTTAAATTTTAAGTATTATGTAACCATTTAACAATTATTCCATTTAAATATGAATGTTAGTGAGAATAGTCAAAATAAAAAATAAACTTTTAGATATCAATCTGCTTATGCGATGGACTTTGGCTGTGCTCATCTTTGCTCACTCCTTTGAAGGTATCTTGAGTAAAACGGCTCTATATTTAACAAAAGCACATACAAAAGACCATGGGGCCTGATGTATGATTTATATTGATTGATGCAATTTTCCATGCACATATTAACCATACCCCTTAACCTAACCCTACCCATAACTTTTCCCTAAAACCAGAGGGAATGATAGGTGAATAACACTGATGTTGAAGCACCCTACCCGCCTAAACTTGAAATAAACTGTAAACTTGTCCCTCAAATCTGATTGGTTGATCTGAAAGTTGTTCCAGGATCAACAAAGATGTTGATCCAGGTACATGTGGTACTTGGTGAAATCACGTTCACCATACGGGTCCGCAGCCAACCCTCCCTATCCACCACCCGGGGTTATTTAACCCTAGAGTTATAGAACTCCATCAAACCTTTTTTCTAAAAGTGCAGACCAAACCCTTAAAACTATTTGAAAGGATTTCAGGTTTCAGACTTCAGATTGTAAAGCATGCATTAAAATTCACAGTATTTGAAAGTAAATGCCGTAGGAAAAATATCTCAAAATTTACCCAACACCTAGATTTAAAAAGATTAGAAGGACAAAGTTTTTTGTTGTTGTTGAAACCAACCTTGTAGACTTGCCTCTTTTGTGCTTGAATAGCAAGACCTTAAAAATATTTGGTATTTAGAAATATTATAAATAACTTATAATAAATGCTTATATTTTTATTAAATACATGTATATAATATAAATTATTATTAACAAAAAAAACTAAATAATAAATTATGTTTTATAATGCTATAAAATTATTTTTTATTCATAATAAATAGGGCAGAGGTTGCTCAACTGCCGTGTACTTACCTGGTATGAAAGATTTTGTCAATGGAGGTATTGTGAAACCTGTGATTGGAAATTGGAGAGGAGAGTTGGCTGGTGCAATAATAAGACTGTTCAAGTTTTTCCCCATTCTGAAAGACAAATGAAGAAAAAAGGTTAAATATTCATGTAGTTCTTTCACAAACAAGTGTCTCTCTTGTTGAGGAACGACTTAAAGTGATAGTTCAGCCTAAGAAAGAAAATTCTGCCATCATAAAAATATCCTCTTTTGTGTTCAGCAGAAGAAATAAATGCATTCAGGTTTAGAACAACTTGAAGGAGTAAATGACAGAATTTTCATTTTTGGGTGAACTATCCCTTGTGTTTCTGCCACTCGTACTATAATATATACTATTCTCTTACAGATCATGCGGGTTAAGTCAGTCCTAAACCATAAGGATGGTATGACGCAAGAATGCAGTGAACAAACAAGTCCTTTTTTTGACAAGATACAACACGTGTATCTTATAAAGAACACGTGTAGAAATAAAGAACTGAGAACTGCTGACATAAATAAATTAGAAAGCCTTATGAACCTGAGGTGGTGTTGCCTGTACTCCTCCGCTCTGCGTTTCAGAGTGTCATTCAGCATTTCTTTTGGTACATGTTGTCTTGTGAGTGTAGCTCCTGTACTGGAACACGCTGAGAGATTTGTACTTAGAAACGGTCCAATATTGGAGTAACTAATTGGGATATATTAAAAGATCATTGAAAACATAAAACCATACATTTGTTCTGTACAATTGTGCTGTACAAATGTATCACTTACTTTGGTTTGATGAAATCAGGGTGAGGACTGAAACTGTTGAGCATACAACAAAGGCACCCATTAAAACTGTTTTTATGTAATGAACAAATAAAGGGGAAAATGCAGCCTAATGCTTATGGTTGTAATACAATGAGTGTTACTGCAAACCCAGCCTGGTCTCTTTATTGAAAGAGTGGTGCAGGTATGACTTCAGCACTTAGAAGTCTAATTCGCCACTGGTTCCTTCGAGTTTTTCCTATGGGGTTTTCAAGTTATGAGTAAAACAAAGCCTGTGGTAAGCATAACTTGATGATACTTTAATGTTTTTTTCTACAATATACACAGCACACCCCAAGCTGTCTTATCTAGTTGCTTTTTAGATTTTAGTACAAAATTTACATTTTCAAAAATTTACATTTATTGTATCTGCCAAAATAAAAAAGGTAGTTACGACTTTTCATCCCACATTTCTGACTTATTTCTCAGAATTTCAAGATAGAAACTCGCAATTCTGACTTTATTTTTACTGTATAACACAATTGCGAGTTATTAAGAATTCTAATGTTTAACAGAATTTAAAAAATCTGTCTTTTTTTCCCTCAAATTGGACATTTGTGAGAAAAAAAAAGTTGCAATTATCATTTAAAATGTTTAATTCTGTGAAATAGAATAGAACGGAAACTTACATATGTTTTTGATATGCTGTCAAATATAAAAGTCCCCATTATAAAACCCCATAAGGAAATTTTGAAGGAACCAGTGGCAAATTAGTCTTCTGGGTCATCCCAGTGTGTATGAAAAATCAAGAAAATGCATGTGGGGTCGAACCACACTTTACCGCAAAATATACACGAATACTCATGAGATCACGTTGGCAAATCGTTCTATCTCCACTTTTGGTCGAAATTGAGTTTTTGACATAATCTGATCCATTAGGTGTTTATTAATGCCTGTGTGGTGTTATTTTTGTAAAAAAAATATATTTTGTTAGTAATTATTAATAAAATAAAAAGGTTCCATCTCACAAAACACAAACCAAGTTGGGATTATAAGGTTCTATCTCCAGTAGATTCAATATTCAATCAAAACCCTGAATGAACACGGACGGACCAATCAAAACCCACCTCTTAGCTCTGTACTGTAGCCTGGACACAGAGCTAAGGGCTGGACATTAGCCTGGACATTTGAAGCTGGCGATGGCGCCCAAAAGACGTAAATGTACAGATGCCAGCACTATTTTTCTTTTTCTAATCTTTCTAAATAATCTTCTTTCTTTTCTTTCTTTCTTTCTTTTCTTTCTTTCTTTCTTTCTTTCTTTCTTTCTTTCTTTTTTTCTAACTAATCTTTCTTTCTAACTAATCTTTCTTTCTTTCTAACTAATCTTTCTTTCTAACTAATCTATCTATTTTCTTTCTTTTCTAGCTAATCTTTCTTTTTTTCTTTCTTTTTCTATAACTAATCTTTCTTTCTAACTAATCTATATATTTTCTTTCTTTTCTTTTTTTCTTTCTTTCTAACTACTCTTTCTTTCTACCTTATTTTTCTTTTTTCTTTCTCTCTACCTAATCTTTTTTTCTTTCTCTCTCTTTCTAACTTTTCTTTCTTTCTAAATTCTTTCTTTCTTTTTTTAATTTCGTTCTTTCTTTTTTCTTTCTTTCTAACTAATCTTTCTTTCTTTCTTTCCAACTAATCTTTCTTTCTTTCTTTCTTTCTTTCTTTCTTTCCAACTAATCTATTTATCTTTCTTTCTTTCTTTCTTTCTTTCTTTCTTTCTTTCTTTCTTTCTTTCTTTTCTTTCTTTCTTTCTTTCTTTCTAATCTTTCTTTCTTTCCAACTAATCTTTCTTCTTTCTTTCTTTCTTTCTTTCTTTCTAATCTTTCTTTCTTTCCAACTAATTATTTATCTTTCTTTTTTCTTCTTTCTTTCTTCTTTCTTTCTTTCTTTCTTTCTTTCTTTCTTTCTTTCTTTCTTTCTTTCTAACTATCTATTTTCTTTCCTTTCTAACTAACTTTATTTTTTTCTTTCTAACTAATCTATTTCTTTCTTTCTAACTAATCTTTCTTCTTTCTTTCTTTCTCTTCTTTCTTCTTTCTTTCTTTCTTCTTTCTTTCTTTCTTTCTTTCTTTTCTTTCTTTCTTTCTACCTACCTTCTTTTTTGTTTATCAATGGTTATATACATTTATTCTTTGAAATGTGGGGTTTTATTTGTAAAAGTGGAGATAGAACCTTATAATTCCAAACAGAATCGGAGCACTCAGAATTATAAGGTTCTATCTCCATTTGGGCCATCTTAAAAAATCCCATTTCCAAATGTGCCAGGATTTTGATATTCTATCCTCAAAGTACCTGTAGGGTGATGGTCTTGTTGAGCTATAATAGTAGATTATACTACATAACAGTTTTGCCAGCTGGGATGTAAAAACTTTGATGCTCATTATCTCAGAACTACCGTAAACGGAGATAGAACCTTATAATTCTAAGCTCACGAAATCACATTGAATTAAAGTGTTTTTTAAAAGAAACAAAGATAGATTGAGGGAGGTGGGTGAAAGGTTATACTTGTACCCATAAGCTTTTACACTTTTCATGATATTCAAGGTCCCCATTTGGATAAAACCAATGCCCAGTGCAGTGCCAAGCAGAAGCAAAACATATTTCAGGATGGGGTGGTGGCAGCAGTTCATTATAGAAGAAGATCTGTAAGGATAAATAGTTACATACATCAACTATTAGTTACACAGTAGCAGCAACAAGAACAAAACTTTTTTAGAACATTATGTTATAGTTGCAGTTTAATTCGCTTTATTCACCTGGCTGCCATTTTGAAAACTCAAACGCCGTTGAGGGGTACACCAACCCGGAAGTTTGACTCTGACGCAGCAGCACCAATCTTTCCTGTCTGCCCGAATTAACAGTACAAAATGTGGAGCAGTGGGCCAGTACTGACTGCAACATCCCCCGGGCTGTGTTAATTAAGGGATACAGTAACTGGATCGAAGGTTTTATCCACAACGACATTGAAGGTATGCTAGTGTGTGTGTGTGTGTGTGTGTGTGTGTGTGTGTGTGTGTGTGTGTGTGTGTGTGTGTGTGTGTGTGTGTGTGTGTGTGTGTGTGAGACAGAGAGAGAGAGAGAGAGAGAGAGAGAGAGAGAGAGGCGGCGCGGGCGCGATCGGTGTGTGTGGGGAGAGAGAGAGACAGACACGCGGGCGCGATCGAACAGTGGAAACATAAAAAATACTACGTCATTTTTATCATAGAGGACATCATTCAAACTGCAAAGTGTTTACTTATATTTGTGTACACTCGCAATAAAACAACATTGTGATTTTGTCACACTCTTAAGATTGGTGGTCCACACTGGAGTTTCCATTGCTGGTGCTGCTGCTTCGGAGTCAAACTTCCGGGTTTGTGTACCCCTCAACGGCGTTTGAGTTTTCAAAATGGCCACCAGGTGAATAAGGCAAATAGGCCTAATGTTGGAGTTAGAATTTTTTTCATCAATAATGATCAAGGGGGTAATCCATCAGCCGGAAGTTGAAGCCTCGCGGGAGCCGCCATTGTAGCAGAACTTCACCTGCTGTTAGCATTCCATTGACTCCCATTCATTTTGGCGTCACTTTGACAGCGAATAACTTTACATCTGAGGCGTCCAAAGACTTCATTTGTCCATTATTTATTTCTAAAGAAACACGACAATGTACAAAAGGCTCCATTACTTTGTATCTTACGTTATGGCCCCGTAGAAGCCATTTTTGTAAAAATAGGCTAACGATTGCATCATAACCACGCGACTTTCTGTCGCACAATAGAGACATTACCGTATAGACAGGAGGAGAAGCTCGCATGCAATCTTTTACTGTCTATGAGGCAATCGGGGGACATAGAGGCATAAGTCAAGGGAGAAGCCCATAGATAGAGACTCCATAAAAGCAATGGGACAAAATATTTCAACAACGTTTTTGAGGAATTAGGTGATTCAGATTTGTCTTGCCACCGCTACTAGAAGATTTACAACTGTCAGACTGTCGTCACGCTCAGTTTGAGCCTGCGCAGTCGCTCAGCCATCAGACATGAAGTGCAATAATCGGGCTTCAGTCTTCTCCGTTGAAATCAATGGGGTCGCTGTGTCCATTTCTTTTACGGTCTATGATAATGATGTTATTTAACACATTTTTCCATGAAGCCTATAGGCGCCGATCCGAGCACCCACGGAAATGGCTGAGCGAGCGCTCTTTTTTTTTTTTTAACGTCTACACTGTTTATGTATCCACTCCATTCACCGCTCAAAAAGCAAGAGTTTTTGTTCAGTGCTAACTTGAACACCTATTGCATTCAAGAAATCAACAGATATGTTTATAATTGGTTACATTGCTCAACGCTGCAAAACATAAATCAGTGCCTATGTCATGAAGGTAAATCAAAGATGTTATGTTCTTATGTTCACATTAACCAACAGCTTAATTTGGCTTAGGTTTCTGTCATTTTATTTAAAAGTAAATACAGCGCAATCAAATCTGTTTTGCTGGAATGTAGAATATTTTTCGCCATTATTATCTTTATTGTGTTCTTACAATTATTATTATTTTGTTTTACATATTTAGCATCAGACAGGTATAAAATAATCATTTTAAAGAGAAATCATAAGAGAAACATACCGTTCTGTCATCTGCCGTTTAGTTGCTCTTTTTCTTTTTTCTTTATTTATATTCACTCGGCATTTACATTAGTATCTTCCATTTCTTACAACAGAAACTGTTGCCTAACTTGCAGTCGTTCTGGCAGTTGGCTGTGTTTTATAAGATCAGTTTTAGAAGGAGGGGTTAATTTTCTTGATGAGGACTAATCAGGAAGCTTGTGTGTTTAATTCTTATTCTGTATAATCACCACAAATAAAAATGACACATTGGAATTTCTCAATGGAACCACTCTAAATGTTTTCTGTAAGAACAACATTTTTCAAAATATTTGGATAAAGATATGAATGTTAGTTAATAAAGAGAAACAGTTTAATTTTGATTTATATGCATGTGATAAATTATGATACCTGAGTGAATGTAATAAACACCAATATTCAGTAGTAGTCAATCAGTCTTTCAAAACCTGACTGTAGTGAGAATGATTTTTAAGTTGTATTTCATTAATTTTTAAGCTTACAATACAGCTTCACCAAGACATTTCTCTCCTCATGTCATAACAGCCTTTAAAATACTTTTTAAATTCTTCTTGAATAAATGATTCAGTTTTTCTAAAATTTGTTAATAAATGATAAATGAAACATTTATCCTGTTCAGGTTTTATCTGGTGGCCAACTGGAAGTCCTTTGCATGAAGCAAATTAAAGTATAAAGGTGTTGTTACGTTTTTGTTATGAATTTCCTGTGCAGGCAGTGTCATATTAGCAAATTAGTTTCATTTAACCTAGATCAAAAGTGATCATACCCATCCCCAGAATGTATGTTTCTTTAGAAAATAGCTTTGTTGACTAAAGGTATCCCTTTATTATCAGAGCATTCACCAGACCTTGTTTCACTGAAGGCACAAATAGCAATGAACATAAAGAGAATAATACATACAAACCTGCCCCAAGCCATCTGTCATTGCCAGAAAGTCAGTCAATCAGTCTTTAAATCCTTTCAGTGATTCATTCTTCTGCCTTTTGTCTGAAACAAATGACCACCTCTTCATTCCACAGCATGTTGAAATAGAACTGTTTGTTTTCCACTTCACCACCCAGTTAATAGCGAGTGAGCAAGTAAGGCCCTGATTCAACAGGTGAAATGATTAATTGTGTGTGGCGAGCAGGACGAGGCCTAGCGCTCGTATCTCTCACAGAGGAGCGGACGCATCAAAGGAGGAGCGATGATAGTGAAGGATCGAGAGAGGACCATGTGGCTTTATTTATAACAGATGGGTACGCACAAAACAGGCCGTGAAAGAAGCGTATGCCACTTCCGACACATATAGCTGCGTTCACACAACAAGTCGTTGTCGTTGCATGTCGCCAGTGGCTGGCGGTGAGGTCGCTATAGTGTGAGTTCCATGGTTAGCCTAATGTTTGTGAGTGACATTCACAGATGCTACTCAATGTTGTAGACATCAAATCCGCTTTCTTGCCGCTACAAACAAACATTTTGGAAGGAAAAGTCTAAATATAAATGGAATCAGTACATAAAATGCATTTATTAAAGATGAACGAGAAACATAATCATTCAGGTTCGGAGTCAGCATGGTGAATACCATCGTATGTACACGGAGTGATACATAGGCTATCATAAATGATAGGACCGTTTCTGATGCTTAAATGAGCTTTTCATTCATCTTGCCTTGGTGGAACTCGGCACTGAAGAGTGACACATCACGCACGCTCCACTTCACTCCCTAAAGTTGCTCTTCATTTGCATAAAGTTAAACCAATCTCAACTTTGTCGTTTCGCCCCCATCCGGTCGCCAACTGTCGCTCGTGTCCTACAGGATTGCTTGCAAATAGCACAGACCACAACCGAATTGTTTCCAGGGGACCCCAATAAGTGACAACCCCGGCTGGGACAATGCTTATAGCTCAACTCAAAGTCTACTTTTTTGCAAAAGAGATGACATGTTTATTACATACAACTTTGTATACAATATATTAACAATAATGTCATCAGAATACAAATGAGAAAAGAAGAGTTAACAATGTGCTGAAAACTAAAATAAAAAAATGGCAGTTACATTGTACACATTTTGTTTAAATAAGTTTCATAAGAAATGTTAGGTAATGGCGTAATGCAGGGTCCAAAGATGAGACGGCAAGTTTCAAAGTTCTCTCAGAGAGTTGCGCTACCTTTAGTTCTTCCAGTTTTTCCAGTTTTTCCAGTCTTACAGTACCAAAATCCTTTGTGTAAAGAAAAGGCCTAATTATTTTTTATGAGTTATTACTTGTCAAACTAAGTGTTTATAACCAGCCTGAGAGCAGTGATTTGTAAACAGAATTTGGTGTTACAGTGAAGTTATTGAACATTTTTCATATTTTAAAATGTGCAAAAGCACATTTTATCAAACTAAGTGTTCTAGTATGACCAGTGGGAGACAATTGATGTGTAAACTGAATTTGGTGACACTAGTGTCTGGCCCGTCGAAAACCTTGGGCCAAAGCGGGCCAGCTCGGGCTAGAGGCGTGCTTAAGGTAAAAGGCGGAGTTTATCGGTGTTATGGAACGTTATGATCTGAAGCAAGATGCACGTTTCACTGTTTTATATTGCGAAAAATAATCGCTGTTTGAAATGGAGAATCGCCTGTGCTGGTCTGTCGAAGATACCAAAGCTCTTCTGAGCATTTGGGCAGAAGAATGACGGCGTGTGAAGAAACGAGGACGTTATAAAATGCATCGATGCTGAACTTTCTAAGCTAAGCATTCAGCGAGCAACGCTTCAAGTTCAGGAAAAAATAAAAAAGTCACGGCGCAGTATTGTACAAGGCGTTTAAAACGCACAATGGACAAAGCGAAGCTCAGAGAAGGGACTTTCCATGCTTCGAATTGATGTACAGTGTGCTGGGTCACCGTCCACTCGCGAGACAATCGGGACACTATTGCAGCCACGGCCGGTGAGTTAATATACATGCTATCTTCCTATTATAAATAAATTCATAATACCCGCTGAAATGTGTTGGGTTGTATTGTATGACGTTTGATCCAGAAAGGCGTGTTGGGGCGGGGTTTAGGGCAGCGCTGCAGGGCTACTGGCCCGGCAGTGGAAACGCGAGCTCGGTGCTTGAGGCCCGAAGTCACTGGCTCGACAGTGGAAACGCGGCTAATGACTATTTTGTAGTAACATATACGTTTTTTGGGTTATATTGCACTTTGCAGACGGAAGCGCCACCTTCCCGGGATGCTTTGCGGGCGCATTAAAGTCGCGTGATGTCACCAATAGGAATAAAGTGGAGTGCGGCGCGACAGAAGTGTCGCACGGACAAGTGGATATGTACCGTATGACACATCACGGTGCTGATCCACTTGTCCATGCGACACTTCTGTCGCGTCGTGCCGCACTCCACTTTATTCCTATGGGTGACATCACGTGACTTTAACGCGCTCGCAAAGCATCCCGGGAAGGCGGCGCTTCATTTGGAAAAATGCTGCGCGTCAAAAAGCTGGCCGATGCCCATCTTTATGCAAATGAATCCCGTCAAACGCAACGCGTCTATCCAATAGAAGTAGTCTCTCAAGGGGCCTTTGTTCTAGACTGGCCGCTGGGTCAAAACCACGCCCATAGCAGTAAACTTGAGGAACGCCCATCAACTTACAAATGTGGGGAGGCGTCGCGACACCACGCTTGTCGTGTCGCAAAAGTGGATCTGTACCGTTAGGAACTCCATTGCTTTCAATGGGAAACCTGTGGCGTCAATAACAGACGTGAATTTTATCAGTATAGGAAATAGCGATGAAGAAGTCTCATTCCGAACACGTCGCGATATTTGGTATAATTGGATATTTGGACGCCAAAATGAATGGGAATCTATGGAATCGTAATAGCAGGTGATGGTCTGCTAAAATGGTGGCCCCAAGGGAGGCTTCAGTTTCCGGCTGCGGGGTACAGCAGATTCCGCTATAATCGCTGCCTGGGTTGCGGTCTACTATCAAATTAGGGGCAAGATTCTTTTGGGGTAGTTGGCGTGTGTTTGTGGCGATTTCAAATATCAACATTGACCAAAAGTGTTTTTCAAAAACTACTGATTCTACCTATGTACAACGAGCACAGCTGTCTGCGTTTGTTTCCTTCATTATCCAGTATTGTTTGTCTACAGACTCACTGTTTTGTTAGTACCTTATATCTTACCTTTGTTTACCTTATTTTACATTTATTCATTTAGCTGACGCTTTTATCCAAAGCGACTTACAATTGCTATATTTCAGAGGTTGCACGCCTCTGGAGCAATTAGGGGTTAAGTGTCTTGCTCAGGGACACATTGGTGTCTCACAGTGAATTTGAACCAAAGGCATGTGTCTTATCCACTGTGCCATCACCACCCCATTTTAATAAAGACTGTTGCTACTTGAACCTTCTTTGTCTTCCTTGGAACTAAAAGGAATGTTCCTATTTAGGTATTATTATTTTTTATATACTTGAAATACACCTTTAACTGTACTTTAACTCTTTCCATTTTAAAATGAATTTATTCTAGCTTAATGCATCCTCACTGGTGCAAGCTCTTTAGCTGGCTTCTTTCCGGCAGCCAAAGCTGCATAAAGTCACAAAGGTGTAGACCCGCCGTTTGAGAAAGGGCTTGAATCTTTGAACTTTGACCGGTGAGTGGTCTAAATTAAACATCCCTGAGGGGTCATTGCGTTCGAGAGGTCAACAAACATGTCTGTGATTGGTTACATTGCTCACTGCTGCAGAAACATGAAGTAAAAAGAAACATTTTACATTCTACAGATGGCAAACACAAATGCACACTGGAGTTTTATTTTATTTATTTTTTTACCAAATCTGTTTCATCGATAAGATATTACAGTATCAACTGAGGGTTCTCTTACTTTTGTTTGAGAGTGCATAAAGCTCTGGATAAAATTTTAGTCACTGCCTGGACTAAAAGTATAGTTGACAAACATTCCAATTAGTGTTAAGAGTCATCTGTATTGGCTTAATTTTTAATAATGCTTAATTTAACGGAATGTATTCAATATAAACAGTCCCATAATACCATGTAAAAGAATCTGTCTGAATGAATAATATAAATAAGATTTTAAAAAGTTGCAATGATAATATAACCAAATAAACAACAGAAAATGCATGTAAAATGTGAAATAAATCAGTTCAGCCTTTCGTGTGTGTGTGTGAACTTGTACATATCTTAAATAGTTTGATCTCTCTATAAATATATAAATAATAACAACAAAGAAAAACAGGAAATCCAAAACATGTATACAATTTCACTTCCATACCTCAGATAAACTGAATTAAAATGCTAGGTTTTTCAGTTTGCTATACAACACCACCATTAACCATACACATTTTTTAACCATACATTTATGCACAGTAGCAACCTTCACACAAAGTTTAACTTAAGATTTTTTAAGTTTTACCCTTCAAAAAAGGACAATTATTATTACATTGTATATGAAAAGAAACACTCCTATGAAAACAAATACAGTTACAGCTGCTTCAGTGCTTGGAACCCACTCCGCAAACATATTGCGCATTTCTTAGGTGAAGTAAAACCATTGTACAATCATATTTATACCACTGCACTCTCAGAATAAATTGCAAAAATTTTACTCTAAAACAGTCACAGAATACCTTAAGGTATCATGTATTGCTACTCTAAAATGCAATTTTTAGGATTAAAAAAAAGGGGTACAAATATGTCCTTTCAAGGGTACTGCCCCTGTGACATGAACCCCTAAAGGTACAATAAAAACAAATCTGTGTACCGTATATATTTAATGAGGGGCATTTATTTTATTGCACAACAGTAACCCACAGTGATAAATGATAAAAGATGATATATTGAAAATATTTGTTCCCTTAAATCAGTTCTCCTCCTGAAGACAAAAACTTGGTTCAAAGTTTTTGTTGATGGTTGATTCCAATGATTAAATGGCTGATTGTATTAAAATGCAAGTAAAATGTTGCACAATTTCACTAGTCTTTTCTCTATCAAAACACTTTGTGTGTGAACATTCCTCATATTCTTTCAATCACTTCGACAATAAGTAAAATTCTGTCAGCTCTCTGTGGGTGAATGATCACCTTTCTCCTCAAAAGTCCCTCAGTACTTGATACATTTCAAATAATTCTTGAAGTAATGATGGGCCAATTTCAGTTTTCCATCATTTCGTCCTGGAAACCTAAATTGTCTGTATTTGCTTTGTTTGCGTTTCTTCTGGTGGCCGACTGAAAGTCCTTTGCAAGAGGCAATCATCAAATCTCCGAGCCCATCAAGAAAAAACTCTGTGGGGTTTATGTCAGAGAGACAGCAGAAGATAAGCAATCATAAAAAGATACTCACGAAGTTTAAAGGGAATGAAATGGAAATGATCCCAGAATTTACTCACCCTCAAGCCATCCTAGGTGTATATGACATTTCTTTCAGCTAAACAAAATTTGAATTACATAAAAAAAATTATCATTGCTCTTAAGCTTTATAATGGGAGTGAATAGACTGCTAGTTTTTGATGCTCCAAAAAGTGCACCAATTCATCATAAATCTAATCCATTCGACTCCAGGGGGTTAATAAAGACATTCTGAATTGTGAACAAGTGATGCATCTTTGTAAGAAAATTATCAATATTTTTAACTTTATAATCTATAATCACATACTTCCAAAGCATGTGATCATATTTTATAATTTTATTTATTTACTTTTTTTTATTTTATTTAAATACAATTAATATAATTCCTATTGTGTTTGCCTGACAGAAGAAAGTCATATACACCTGGGATGGCTTGAGTAAATTATGGGAACATTTATTCATTTAACTAATTATACACTGAATTTCAACCATATATATATATATATATATATATATATATATATATATATATATATATATATATATATATATATATATATATTATATACACACACACAAACAAACCAGGAGAAAGATTCCCAAGGTCCGATCACATCTGTGAACATGCCATAGTCCTGGTACAGGAGCATGAGGACTGCAGATGTGAAAGACAATAAACTGCAATGTCCTGTAATGCAAGACATGAAACCCGCAAATCTGCTGCAGTCCATGAACATGAGATGAGTCACTATAGGACTTAAAGCAGCTTCTGATTGCTACTTTTGATATTGATAGATTTACCATATTGTTCCAAATATAAGACAAACCTGAATATAAGACGCATCATTCTTACGCCGCATCATAGCAGCCGCTTCAAAGATATTGACAGGCAAGTGTATCAGTTCGTAGCCGAAAAAGAAATGAGGTCCTCGCTGGTAGATAAGTTCAGCTCTTTGGCGATATCCAGTGCCTTCAGCTGGATGACGGCTCTGTTTATAGGCAGCCCCTCATTTATTTTTTCAGCTACACTGACACACTTGCCTGTTAATTTCTTCTAAGCGGCCGCTTTTAGGACCGCAGTAGCTAAGCTTTTCTTTGACTGTTAGCATTTTTAAGACTTGTCTTTTAGGGCTTGCCATCTTATACCATTATACACTCTGACACACTGTATACTTTCTTGGCTGCTTAATGAGTTGTTTGACTCCACTGCGTTTATCACCATGCTCTGTTCTGGATGGTCATTCACTATCATTTGGCATCGTAAACTATGGGTAGTTTATAGGGGTGGGCCGCTTTAGTCCCGACAGGGAACACTGGTTTTACATGCATTTAGCACTCCCTATTGTTGTGGGTGCATTATTGACATGTAAAAGTCTAGAACCTGAATATAAGACAACCCCATTTTTTCAGATGCATTTCCAAGAAATACATATTCGGAATTATATTTGGAACAATACCTTATATATCGGAAACCTCCAGTTTCACAGGCAATTAGTGTGCAAAGCATAAAGTAAGGTAAAATTCTGAAATGAGAATCATGTATTTTAATCTGAAATCCCGAGATGTACCTACCAGTGTGAGCCACCCTCTTCAGAAACGGATCAAAGCCAACTCGTCGCACCGCATCTGTCCGTGCCAGAAAGTAGTTGACGACCCCGTCTACAAAGAAGCAGCCTTTAAAGCCTGGGACTGCTTGATAGCTCTTCCTATGAAAACGTCTGACACAACCGCCCTCCTCTTCATCCCCTTCCTCGTACTGAAGGCGGAAAAAGAACTGATTTTTTGCCACTGCACCACCAACCTGGAAAGAGTGGAAACAGTGAAGACTTGTTCCTACACCTAAAATTATCCAGCATCATTACTGCATAAAACACTGTATATAAATGGTTTGCAAACATACAATGATCTCTAACATGTAGAAAGATACAAATACGGTGCTCTAGCTATATACACATACACTTATATCTATGTATAAAATGTAATTCTAACACGTTTATAAGGCCACCGAGAGAGAGAGTGGCCACAAAATATGTGGTTTCAGTTGTTCCAACATTTTGCGTAAATTGATTAAAATTTGTTAGTGAGAACGTTTGTACACAGATGTCACAAAGTTCCTTACAAAAAAAAAAAAAGCATCTCTTTACTGACCACATCCAGTTCTGGAACTTTCTCCATTATCTCCACAAAGCTTTCAATCCGTGTATTGTTATTGAATATGTAGTCATCATCAACCCACAAGAAGTATTTAGTGGTGACTTGAGAAATAGCCAGATTCCTTCCAGCAAACCAGCCCTAAATAAACAGATAAAGATAAATTCTGGGTTTAGTGCAGTAGGCAGCCACAAAAAGCAATTTTAAACTCCTCATTTTCTTTGAAAAAGCCAAATTCAAGATTTTAGTGATGCACCTATACAATGGAAGTGAATGACGCCAATTTTTGATGTATTTAAAAGCCAAAATGTGACGCTTGCAAAATAATTGTATGAAAGTCTCTTCTGTTAAAAAATGTTTTACGTCATTTTACAGTAAGAGTTGTGGTGGAAAATTTAAACTGAATATTAAGCTAAACATGTTTTACCATTTGACCTTGTTTGGCCTGCTAAATCTCTGAAACAATGTTCTAAGACGTTCTGTATTTTAGGTGAATGTGTGTGTGTGTCGAACCCATGACTGTGTATAAATAACATAATATGGGAAATGACACTAGACAGATGACTAGGTTAGAACTTGGGACCAAATGAAGTAATGGTTAAAACAAACTATTCTCTACCCAGTAACAGAAGAAGACTGTAAATGAATAACCAATCAAATTAATGTCATTATGCCATACCCCCTATTGTATAAAAACTGTTGTTTCCGTGTTTTCGGTGGGATTCTCAATGGAAATTGTCTGAGAGATCCACCGGCCTTGGTTTTACTTGGGAGATTCTCTGAGTATTGCTCGAGACTCCTGGCCGTAATTAAAAACATTTAAAGGACATTTGCTGAAGTCTGTCTGTCATTCAAGCTGCGCAGCAAAGAAGTTAGGGTAAGGAAAACTCGAAGCTAAGATGTCGACTGTAGACGCGAGAGAGCTTGAGTAGAGTAGTTCAGCAAAACTCGAAGCTAAGATGTCGACTGTAGACGCGAGAGAGCTTGAGTAGAGTAGTTCAGCAAAACTCGAAGCTAAGATGTCGACTGTAGACGCGAGAGAGCTTGAGTAGAGTAGTTCAGCAAAACTCGAAGCTAAGATGTCGACTGTAGACGCAAGAGAGCTTGAGTAGAGTAGTTTAGTAAAACTCGAAGCTAAGATGTCGACGGTAGACGCTATGAGAGCTCGAGTAGAGTAGAATTAGAAAACTCAGCGTTTGTCCGGAGTATCACAAAGAGAAGATTTGTAGAAAGCAGATTTTAGGAAAGAAAATCCATCACAGAGTGTAATACAGGGATTTTTCACACTTGATACGGGTCGAATTGTTCTAAGAACGGTAGAGAACGGTTCCAGTTATATTTCCACTTGAGCTTGGTTCGGTACGGTACAATTAAACGGCATCTGACCGTGCTGTAGAATGAATGTAGTTACTTCGCCACTCATGATTGTTCACTTGTCTATTGCCTGGCTACAGTTTCAAAAGCACACTTTTTGCATGTCATAAAAACATGAATTAATAATAAAATTAAAATAAATTTGGCCCAATGGTGGAAAAGCTGCTATTGGCTATTCCAGTTGACTCGTTTTCTGTCTCCATTTGTCATTTTGGCACAAACACTGAAACAACCGTTTATATAACGTACACCGTTACACGTTTCCGTAAATAACCAAAGCACATAAATATGAGGCACACGATTGGCTGTCGTTTGATCTAGCCCATATCATTCCCCGCAATGCGGAGTTAGCACAAAAGCACTGATTGATAACCCTGCTCCAGAGCAGAAAGATTCTCTCTCCGGGGTTAAAAGTGGCGTTTAGAATGACAATAAAACGGGGTTAAGTGCTGTGTGAAAAGCCCTTATATGTCACCGTGGCCTTAAAGTATTTACCTGTGCAGGAGGCATGATGTAGTGCTCTACGTTTTTGCCAGTCACGTTTTCTGGCGTCAGGCTGTCATCTGCAACAATGATCTTGATTGTGGGGTAAAGCTGTCGAATACTGTTGATGAGGATGTTCAGCTCTTCATATCTCAGAAAGGTCTTTGTTGTTATGGTTACCTGTGAATTAATATCTAAGGTGAGAAAGAAGGGGGAGGGTCATTGACCAGACCAAATCTAGATTTGTGTGTGTATTTATTTTTTGTAAAAAAAAAAAAGTGTTCTTACCTGTCCCTGGGTCGTACAAAACAGGAACTGAGGGTCTCTTGATCACAATGGGAAATATGGCCTCATGGTCCTCAAAATAAAAACGAGCTAAGGAAACATAGATTAGGAATTTTTTTTTTTTTGAAGAGTAAACTGGACTAGACAGCTCACATATTATAGCTTACACCCATTCTCTGAACTTAATGGACACTGCAGAAATTACCCAGATCTTTAGTCTTGACATGGTAGATAGTGCTGGTGTAGGTCACTCTGGAAAGCAGATCATTGAGTTGTGTGAGGTTGCTAGAGGAGATGTTCAGTTCACTCTGACCCTGTCCATCAACCTGCTGTCCATCCAGAACATCCTCTACTGAGAGCACTCCACTCTTCACACTCAAAGACACCTGTTTCACAAAAGTGGTACATTAATGGACCTTCAGTGTGATATTCATTAATTGCCTCATTGCTGGACACTTCTTGCATTTCAAAAACTGAGAACTCAGACCTTTACTGAGAATATAAAACCAGATAACCCCAAAGGACCTCACAAATTTCAAAACAAACCTTATATAGTCTTCTTCTTTGTGCATACAGAGCCAAACCTGTGAAAATGGGCAGTTTGACAATTAATGTCACATTAAGAGTAAATAATGTCGAATACAATTCTAAAATTCTTTGAAAGTGCATTCTTACCTGGTCATTACATCTCATCTTCTAATTCAGTTTGAATATACAGTAAATTACTAATTTTAAAAGAATGTCTGCATGTTGTTGCACACATGACGTTTAAAGGAGTAGTTCACTTTTAAAAAAACTTTTGCTGATAATTTACTCACCCCCATGTCATCCAAGATGTCCACATCTTTCTTTCTTCAGTTAAAAAGAAATTAAGGTTTTTGATGAAACATTCCAGAATTTCCCATATAATGGACTTCATTGGGAGCCAAACGGTTCAAGGTCCAAAAGACAGTTTCAGTGCAGCTTCAAATGGCTTTAAACGATATCAGACGATGAATAAGGGTCTTATCTAGCGAAACCATCGCTCATTTAAAAAATAAATAACAAAGTTTAAGTTTTTTAAGCACAAATGCTCGCCTTGCTCTGTTCTGTGATGAGCGTCCGTGACTCTCCTGTTCAAACTCGTTCATCAAAATTAACAAATCTTTTTTCGAGTCATGACTCGAAGGGTCCTAGATAAGACCCTTATTCATCGTCTGGAGTCGTTTAAAGCCCTTTGAAGCTGCACTGAAACTGTCTTTTGGACCTTGAACCGTTTGGCTGCCAATGAAGTCCATTATATGGAGAAAATCCTGGAATGTTTTCATCAAAAACCTTAATGTCTTTTCGACTGAAGAAAGAAAGACGTAGACATCTTGGATGACATGGGGGTGAGTAAATTATCAGCAAAAGTTTTTTAAAAGTGAACTAATCCTTTAACATCTAACATCCCAAAACAGATTGAGTGTCTTAAAGTAAACACATCTGAGATCTGAAACGTGTATCACATTAGGAAAGAGTTTTACCTGGTATCACTCTTTTTGTAAGAGGTGGCACTTCAAAACCATGGGTGGGATATTGGAGGGGCGAGTTGGCTTGGGCAAGTATAAGTGAGTCCATCTTTGTCCCCATTCTAAGAAATACAGAAGTGGAACTTTTAGAATTAAGCCAAACCGAAATTGATTAAGGGGCAGGAACTGGAATGCACTTTTGACCTGATCTGGTATTTCTGGTATTCCTCCGACCTACGTCTCTGAAGATCTTCCAGTTCACCCACTTGCAGATTATTCTGCGCAAGTATAGTAAATCCATTACAGGAACAAGACGAACGATTTTTACTGGGAAATGGCCCAATGCTGAGGTCATATTTGAAAAAAAAAATAGGTCAATAAGGAAACATTGCACAGATAAGACATTATTTAAAATGATACAGAAGTAATGTTACAGAGACTAAGTAGTATTCTGAATAAATAACCAACCACTGACCTTTGTTTATGAAACACTCTATATTGGAGGTACCCTTTGCTAAAACGATAAAAAAAGGTCACCCGTGAAACGTTTTTTCCAAAGCCACAAGAGGAAGAATAACCAAATTACAAAACTGACAAACAAATATGACAGTGACAATGACACTGTAGTAGGGTCATACCCTAATGGAAACAGTCCATTTGTGAGATCTGTAACATCCAGAAATCCATGTTGTATAGTGTAAATAGTCAATGCAGTAATACTGAGCCCAATCAGGAATAACTTGAGGAGAAAGTTCATGTCTGGAGACTATCTGAAAGGAAGATGTGTTAACAGTCAATAGCAGTGAAATGTAATGCGTTTAAAATGTAATATAAATTTAAACTGAAAACAAAACAAAATGGTGAAGAACATAATTGCAACTTGTTTTGTACTGACAGATACCTTGCACATTCAAGTTTAAAATGGCCACGCCCTCTCTTACATTAATGGGGAAATATTAACCCTTTCATGCATAAATTATGACGTTTTTATTGCTCGTAGAGCATGAAAGATTTTTCATAGAGATTTTCAGATGTCCACTTGAGAGGACAGTGTGCATTTTTGCTTTTAACTAAAGAGATACTGTACTGTGTGTATTTAACAAACCAATTAATAAAATGATATAAAATCATGTAAGAAAAACTATAAAATATTGTCAGAGAGCGGTCCCAAACGCAAAAGGTGCAGATTAACCAAATGTATTTTAGTCACAAAAGATCTTAAGCAGTCTGTCGTTGTGAGGGGACAAAAAACAATAGGCTAACGAAGCCGTTTTCAGCACAAGCTTAATAATTAATGTATTGGGTACATATTGAGAATTAATATAATACAATTTGTAGCATTCAGTAAATTTTAAAAAACTTTAGGAGGGGAAGAGACGGGGCAGAATAAGGAACCTTAGAGAAAAAGAAAAGTGATGGAGGAGCGAACAGGTATTCACAAATAATCTTCTGCTCACTGACATGGTTTAAAGCTATTGGCATTCATTTCTTTTTTTGGCCTTCAAAACATCTTAAAATGCACAAATGTAGGCTAGATCAGAGAAATCAAAATTTTCTTGGGAAGCATAGGCTATATGCCGCCGAACCCCCTAACTAGCCTACCTCATTTGATACAGTGACTGTAAACCCCTGCATTTAAAAGTACTAATAAGCGGACTAATATGCAAGTTAATAACCTTTTTTTTACTACTCATTGGGGACTGAGCCCCCCTAAAATAAAAGCTTAGAATCACCCCTGCTGGACAGAAAGCAGGTGAGAGAGACACGGCACGACAGACTTGACTAAGATAAAGACTCACAAGAATCATTTGTTCAGATGAGTAATCACTCCACAAACGTGATGTGGCCACAGTTATTACAGAGGGGCCATTCTTATGTTGTGTATTTATGTAGAACTGTAGATATCCAAATCATTTCAAGTTCAGGAAGCTTTAAAATCAGCAATAAACAGTGAAACCCTATTATCTTTTAATAGTAGTTATTCACTGCTCTAAATCAAAACAATAAAATACAATTCATATTAACTTTTCACTTTACAAAAGTGAAAGAAAAACTGTAATAAATAAAATAATCCAATGTATTAGTGTACAACTCACAAATAATAATAGAACAGCCTTATTTATATAAATGCATAATTATATTAATCATTCATATAATAAATACACAATTAATGGATTCATATAACTGTAATAAAATTGTATATAATAAATCTTTTTTTTCCACATCCTATTCAATTTGCAAATCAGCAGTTGCAGTAAATGTGCATTGATGAATAGACCAAATCTACTTATGTTGAGGAAGGCTAATTAGTCTTGAGCATATTGATTGTAAAATATCATATATCAAAACTTTGTTAGATAGCTACTTTTTCAAAAAGGTAGCTTTAGTTTAACGTAAAATATGTGGATCATAGAAACAGTTTAGAATGACTTAATTAATCCAGTGTTATTTTAGTATTAATTATTTATTTTGCTATTTAATCATGTATTTTTAATTATTTATGATTTTTTTTTATTTGAGAATGTTTCTGGATGTCATCAAAGGACGTTTTGTCACTTCTGTGAAAACACAGTACACACTACACACCAAATTTGAGACTCATTTTATTCACTTTGCTAGACACACGATTCACCTGATTGTGCCACAGCATAGCAAAACAAAACTACAATATCTTGTTGTACAACAAGAAAAGTAAACATCAAGATATAGAAATTACATACAACTCTATTTTAGCCTCACAACTGTAAATACTGACCAAACAAATAAACAAAAACAACAACAACAAAACCACTGTCCTAGACTAAGTAGCCTAAAATGTGGCTTATAATAGGTTTATGTTTCTGGTTCATTTCAAAAAAGTACAATCCTGCGATTTTTATGGTTGCTGCTAAAACGGTTTAAAAACTCATCCATATTTAATGATTTTGCTCGTCTTGATTCAAAGGCTATTAAAACTTGCTTGATTTATATGGCATGCAGATACAACGTGAAGATACTTTGTGTGAAGATGCAGTAACGGTTACAGCTGGATCAAGGAAAACACCACCACCTTTTCTGCCAAATGAGGTAAGTTAACGTTAAGCGTTATGTTTACGTTAGACTTCTTGTTTTTTTTTTTTTAGATGACACACACACACACACACACACACACACACACACACACACACACACACACACACACACACACACACACACACACACACACACACACACACTAAACCCCAAATAATGACCATGAAATATTAATTTAAATTTAACATGACTGCTATTATCTACTCTTCTGCCTGTAACATTCTTTACCAGATCCCACCTCAGGACTTTGACACAGGACTTTGCTGCTGTAGTTTGCATCCCAAGCACCACACAGCTTATGGGTTTGTATTTTGTTTTATTAGCATTTTTACCCTATTTTTATTATTAATCACTGAGTGTTCAATACTGGCAACACACATTTAAATTTAAAGTCTAAGGAAAAATGTTAGTAGATAAAGTTGGTTGCTGAATACCCCCTTCAAAGATGTGTATGCTTACATGATCAGTAGAAATACAAATTGTATAGGGAAGATTTAAACAACTATGTTTAAAGGGATAGTTCACTTTAAAATGAAAATTCTGTCATCATTTACTCACCCTCAAGTTGTTTCAAACCTGCATGAATTTCTTTCTTCTGCTGAACACATATTTTGAAGAATGTCGGTAACCAAACCATTAACTGGAGCCAATAGCCGCGTTTCCACTGCCGGGCCAGAGCTAACAGCGAGCCGAGCCGAGCCAGTGGCCTCGGGCCTCAAGCACCGGGCTCGGGTTTCCACTGCCGGGCCAGTAGCCCTGCAGCGCTGCCCTAAACCCCGCCACTAACACGCCTTTCTGGATCAAACGTTATACAATACAACCCAACACATTTCAGCGGGTATTATGAATTTATTTATAATAGGAAGATAGCATGTATATTAACTCACCGGCCGTGGCTGCAATAGTGTCCCGATTGTCCCGCGAGTGGACGGTGACCCAGCACACCGTACATCAAGTCGAAGCATGGAAAGTCCCTTCTCTGAGCTTCGCTTTGTCCATTGTGCGTTTTAAACGCCTTGTACAATACTGCGCCCGCGACTTTTTTATTTTTTCCTGAACTTGAAGCGTTGCTCGCTGAATGCTTAGCTTAGAAAGTTCAGCATCGATGCATTTTATAACGTCCTCGTTTCTTCACACGCCGTCATTCTTCTGCCCAAATGCTCAGAAGAGCTTTGGTATCTTCGACAGACCAGCACAGGCGATTCTTCATTTGGAGCAGCGATTATTTTTCGCGATATAAAACAGTGAAATGTGCATCTTGCTTAAGATCATAACGTTCCATAATACCGATAAACTCCGCCTTTTACCTTAAGCACGCCTCTAGCCCGAGCTGGCCGGCTTTGGCCCAAGGTATACGACGGGCCAGAAATCCTGGCCGTTGGCCCCGAGGAACCCCCGCTCAAGCCCCGGAAGTGACAGTGGAAACGCGACTGGCCCTGGCACGCACCAGCACGGCTCGGCCCTGGCCCGGCAGTGGAAACACGGCTATTGACTTCCATACTATTTTTTTTCCTACTATGGAAGTCAATGGCTCCAGTTAACTGTTTGGTTACTGACATACTTCAAAATATCTTCCTTTGTGTTCAGCAGAGGAAAGAAATTCATAGAGGTTTGAAACAACTTGAGGGTGAGTAAATGATGACAGAATTTTCATTTGAAAGTGAACTACCCCTTTAAAGCTGTTTTCTGAAGTAATTGTGTAATGTAATATCTTTATTCATCTAATATCATTTTGTAATAACTTTTTTGTTTAAGGTGGTGGATATTCAGGATTGCTGTCATTATTGACCACATCTCTACCCCATTGAGGCAGTGAGCTACAAAATACCTGAAGAAAATGGCACTTATCCTGGAGTTCATATAAAGGTAAGCAACACATTTTAATTAAATGATTTATAGATTGTTATTGTGTTTCTGTTTATTTAGTTGAAAATAATTAAACATATTATAATGTATAGTTGAGCAGACAAGCTAACATGCCATGCAATTGGAGTCCACTGGAAACAAAAGTCTTAGCATTTTATATACAGTGTTTGAATTTGAAAGAATTAGGGATGGCTGATTATTTATAGTTGATAATTTAACGAACGTAAAATACTGTACAATTGTTTTTCAACCTGATCTGCATAATACTTTGTAGTTCATTTTCCTCCATTTAATTTCTTGTGTAGCTAAAATATATCTATTTTTTTTCTTCATATCCAACTTTTCTGTGCAGAAATCCTGAACGAATGTTGAAAAGGCTGAGATGAAGAAAACCAAACGTATACACATTCCTCCAAGACTGCTGAAGTTCCTGTATGAACAACTTCGAAAAACCATGTAAAGTTTTAGCTTTTGTCAAATCTCAAAATGAGACTTTAACTGAACATACAGATCACTCCTTCATCTAGGCGGTAGACGGGGATCGGCACTTCCTCATCAAACAGATCCAGGATAATCTACCTGATGAACATCTACGTCCAGCCCTGAACCATCTACATGTGTCGGCACGGAGAGAACAACGACAACCTGGAGGGACAGCTGGGCCGTAATGCAGGCCTTTCGAGACAGACAGGTACGGTTAACCGCAGACAGAACCATTATAGTACACGGTAACTAAATTTGAAACATCTTTATGGATAGACCACATACTGTTCTCTCCCCTCTGTAGTTTTTGGTGGCTAAACCCGAGTCTGCAGTCCTACCAGGACCTGGTCCAATCAGTCCGGTGGCTCTAAAGAATTTACTACACATTTCTTGGTGAGTGATGAGTTTTCCCCACCTAAAATCTTTGTTTTGACACATTCTGTATGTCAGTAATAGTGTTTTGTATTTATTTTACAGCCTTCGTCTTACCTGAAGACAAGAAAAGTACCATGTTCCTCTGAAAAACCTTTTCCCCTCAAACATTTTAAAATCATTTATTCTGTGGATGCAATTGAAACAATTTAGAGATAATAAACTATATATACTTTTCCCTTTTGTGTTTTTTCCTTTATATTTTAGTTTATGGAATTGTTGTAGATCTATAAGTAAATAAAAATATTTTTTAATCACAGAAGATTTGTTTGAAATGTTTTCAACAAGAGTTATCATTACACTGTTAACTAACAGAAAAGTTAAATTTATATTTGCTGTAGGTATATTGCCTAAATTCATCGGTTTTATATTTACTGTAGGAAAACCATAAATTAACAGAAATTTTTCATCTTTTAATTACGGAACAAACTCCGGGTAATGAGCTGCCAGTACATTTTCTGTTATGTTACGGATTTATTTAATATTTGTGTTTTTTTACTGTAGTTAGATCATTAAATAACAGAAAGTGTCCTGTTTTTTTACTATACATACATCATTAAATGACAGAAAGTGTCCGGTCTTTTACTATAGATACACCATTAAATAACAGAAAGTTTCTGTTTTATTTACAGTGGGGACACTGTGAATTAACAGAAAATTTCCGTTTTTTAATTACGGGACAAAGTCCGGGTAATGAGCTGCCAGTACTTTTTGTGTTATTTTACGGATTTATTTCTTAGTGTACGGTAGGGTAGATTTTAGAAAAATCACTAAAACTAAAGCATTATTTTTCACATCGTAAGCCTCAGAAATAGGCATTTCAAACCCTACTGTACATGAGCAAACTACAGATGACGAGTAGGCTTAACTAATTTAACTAAAGGTGCCATGTGTAATAATTGAGGTAAAAATATCCAAAAAATTAGCTACACGCATCAAAAGAATGAGAAGAAATAAGGGCGATGATGTCATTAAAAAAATGAAAAGTTATAGTGTTGCAGAGATATCAACCTAAATTAGCATTAGCATTACTAGCCCCGGCCCGACAGTTGTTGTAATACCAGTTTCGGCCATGGGAGGCGGTATGCGGGCAACATACATAACCACCAGCCAAACTGCAACACACGAATAACTCGCACTGCTTGTATCTCTTTAATCTCTAAAAATCTCCAAATGCTCCACGTGAAACTGCGGTCTTACTATCGTGTCAATTGATTTGATTAATATGCGCGAGGGAGAGAGAGCAGGACCGCTCTCGTGTTGTTTGAAGACGTGAGAGTGGCGCGCGCGCGCGGCCGGGGCTCGCTCTCTCTGTCTCTCTCTCTCTCTTTGCTCGTAACGCGCCCTGTCAAGCGCAGCGGCAGCAGTCATTCTAGTCTACATCCCTCACCGATCAAAATAGGCTTTGGCGGGACAAAGCGGACTATTTGACGGTTTTAGAAGATTAACAACCTGAAACTAAAAAAACAGACTAGAGTAGGCCAACTTTCTGGAGGTATACTGCCCCCATCTGGTATGGAATATGTGGAGTTTTAATTGATTTTTTGACAGATGGCACCTTTAATGATATAGCTACTTTTTTACTTAGGCTAAATATTTACAAATAATATAATTAGTAAGTATTGAAGATGATAGGTCTATATAGGTCAAGCTGCACTGACAAATTATTCAGAAAAGAAACTCACCTTAAATCCACGGAAAATTATTTCCTTCCGAGAACGGACTCTGTAACTGAGGCAATAAAGGCTAGGCTACTCAACGGGTTTATACACTGTCACGGGTTTGACAGTGATTCTATGAACTCACCCAACAGGTATAGGCTAGATGAATGCAGTGGGTCATCCAGTTTTTTTTCTTTTCTTGTTTTAGCTCAGTGGGGTTGGCCAGGCAGGAGCCAGAAAGCAGTTTAGCTATAGACTACTGGACTGTTTTAGTGCATATAACACAAGCCTACTGGTGAATCTGACCATTTTTGTCTTATTCTTCACCTCCAGGAATATTAATAGAAAAGAAGCTCAGTCAGTTCTTCAACAATTCTCTGGGTCTTTTAAAAACATGCAAATAAAAATGTTATGTTTTACATTCTAGTTCTACTAGTAAATTAATTGCTACAGTTCTATCATAACAGTACTGTGTTTTGTATATTGTACTGTGTTGTGTTTTTGTGAAATGTGTAGCCTCCTATGGACAAGTGTTGTAAATTAGCAGTTTTGCTATAACACTAAAAAACAATGCATCTGTTCAATGCATGTTTGTCCAATGCTGTTGTTATGTCCATATCAAATAAAACGAAACTGAACAGTACGAAGGGTGGAAAAATTGGTTTCTTTTGAATGTTCATGTCCAAGAGTGTGAATAAGGGCAGCAGTCGGCAGCACATGCCATAATGTAAAATTAATCATTTTATGCACATTTCAATGTGATTCATTTCCATTTGCACTTTTCCCAACTAACACAAAATGTGCACATATTTTCGAAAAGGCTACAAATAAAATGACATCACTGAAAAAAATGATTCGTTGAAAGTAATAAAATTGTTTATCGTAAGTGGTTTGAATCAATTGATTTTATCTACATTTAAACAAATTAATTTAGTTGAACTTAATCAATTTTATTTAGTTATACCTAGTATAAAAAAAATAGTAATTCCACCACTATTTAATTATGTTACTTCTACTTAACACGTTTAGTTGAACTTAATCAATTTTATTTAGTTACATTAGTATAACACATTTTATAATTCCACCCCTATTGTTACTTCTACTTTAATGGTTGATTTCTTATTTATTTTGAGTGTTCAAAATTATCCCGCTTAATCTACTAGTTAAACATATGCAGCAGTATTTAGTTGACAATATGACAAAATGGTTAAAGTTTTCAAATGCACACAGACATGGCTTTGTTTTATTCTTATCTTTAATGACTGCCATAAACAAAGAGCAAACAAGTTTAGTAACAGTCAGTTTCGTTGTCGGTACAACACCCTTTCTGTAGAAATGTTAAAAGTCATATTCTAGGCCACATTTGTTTGTGAATCCTTAAAACAAGTGCTAAAACGGCACTAATATTAAAAACAGAAGTGCTGAGTGTCATAACATTGCACATTCATATAAGAAAATACTTTTTTTTTAATCACAGGTGGGATTAGGCCACAATACATTTGTTTGTAAATGAAAAAAATGATTACAGCCCTAATTAAATTAAACATAATGAAATTTTGCTCATTTAAATCATTTAAATTTAGTTGTTGATTTTAATTTTAAAAAAGCATTGGTTTTATGGGAATTACATGCGTTTTGAACCAAGCTATGTGAATTAATTAAAGTCAGAAAAAAAATAAGTTGGTTCTCTGCGCATGCGTAAATGCACAGATCATTTGGTGCCGTTTGTTCCAGACAGACAGAGGGAGTGAGCTGAAGAATTTTATCATTCCATCGATTTGCACAGTAAGTAGTAATTTTTCATAATATGTATCACTGTTTATTACAATAAACCGTTTGTTGACTGTACAAAGAATATAAATTGTTCAGGTTCAGAACACGTCTTCCACAGACTATTTTCACCGTGACCAACTGTCACATAACGTTAGGCTAATAACTGTTATGTCGCACGCGCACATACTTTTAACATATTCCCAATGTGTTATGTCACTGAATGTCCTTTTAAGGTATTTTGAGGTAAGATGTTGCTTTATAAACTTTAAATATGCTGTTTGTAAAGATAGCTCCTATTTAAAAATTGCTTCGACGTTTTCTGAGCTCCAGGCCGTCATCGGCCGTAAGTTTAGGCTAACTTACCCTCCGAGAACAGTCCTTCAAGAATCTGCCGCGGCTTCTAATGTGTCTTTGGTGGTTACACATGAGATATAAATAGAAAATAGTTTTAGTCGGGTAACATTTTATCTTAATAGTCTATTATTTGTTCTAGAGCAATTTGTTTGGCGGAGGGCAGTGCTAGCAAATCAATAAAAAAAATAACGTTACTAAGTTATGCTGCTGAAGCAATCAAGCCCAATGACATTTTTCAGTGGCTGAAACTTTAACCTCTCATATACTCAGGGTTTCCGCGGGGCATTAAAAAGCATTAAAAGTCATTAAATGGATTTTGCGAAAATAAGGCCTTAAAAGGCATTAAATTTGATTCTTACAGGCATTACATTTTTTTAGTTTTGAAGAGAAGGCGGAACGCGTGGAGCTTGATTGACAGGTGTTCTAACCAATCATACTTCGCCATCCGCCATTTTGTCCGAAAAAGCAGCCAGTAGAGTTGGGAGGATTTGAACTTGGTAAAATGAATATACTGACGCCTTTCCGCGGTTAAAACAACATTACTTCTTATGTTCGTTCATGTTTATTTGATGCTATAAATGAACTAGAAGGAAGAGATGATCGGATCACGAGCAGCTTTGACGGATGCTCTACAGCGATCTGTCATGGCACATTAAAGAGCCCCCAAACGGTATTTATTGTTTAAATTTCTTTCAAAAAATGACCACATTTGAAAGCTGAGACTTTGTTTAATATGTTTAATATCAAAAGTAACCGAAAAGTAACCTGGTCTGTCCTGTCTGTCTGCGTGTTGTCAGTCTCTCTGCTCCGCGATGTATTTTTCACTGCGTGAGAACATGGTAAGAGCATGAGAGCGGCGTAGCTTGTCGGAACATAGCGACAGTAACTAAGGAGGGCGGGTCTTTGCGAAGGGTCAATTCCGGCTGGAGCAAAAGTGGCGTGATCAATAGTATGTTCCTGCACAACCGGAGGCTGCAGTTTCAGGACCCCAGTTTTAGGACCGCAGTTTCAGGACCCTAGTTTTTTTGTGACAGCGCCACCTACCGAACTGGATGATATAGCGGCGGCTGCGGTTTCAGGACCGCAGTTCTAGGATCCAGGTGGTTTAGTTTGTACATAGTATCAAGATCCACCTATTATCTTAAGTTTTGTTAGAAAAAAAAAAAAATATATATATATATATATATATATATATATATATATATATATATATATATATATATATATATATATATATATTTTAACAAGAAGATTATGGAATAGAAAAGCTCCTACAGCAGGTGGATTAGAGCAAGTAGCATCAAGCTAACGTTAGGCTACATGACACTTTTACTTAAAGCTCAGTTTAAACCACCATCGAGTATTTGTATCATATTCCGGTCGCGGTTTAAAATGGTTTTAAGTTAAAAAAAAGTTGAAATATGTTATATATAGCATTTTATATGCAGTTTATGGCTACACCTTGCTTAGCAATGCTGTAAACATTCTTTATTCATATGAAAATATCCAAAATCACACGAAAATCACACACAAACCACATATACTCGAAATCGTGCATTTAGCTTCTTGTTTCAGGTGAAGAGCAATGCTGTAAACAATGCTGTAAACATTCTTTATTCATATGAAAATATCCAAAATCACACGAAAATCACACACAAACCACATATACTCGAAATCGTGCATTTAGCTTCTTGTATCAGGTGAAGAGATGTGTCTTAGCTTTGTTATCACGGAGGTCAGAATGAGGAAGTGTACACAGCAGCGCGTCATGCAGAAGGGCGGGATTATTGTCACGTTAAACCACGTGAGATGATTGACAGCTCTATAGCGAATAAGAGAGCGCAGAGAACTGACACAAATCAGGAAGATGAGAGATAGATCCATAGACAGATCTCGCTGTTTGATCTTCAGATCGCATAATTTAGTGTAACATGAAAATCATTATTTCTCCAAATATGTGCACCATTGGATTAAGAGCCCTGGCGGATGCCGTATGTATGTGAACACAAATAAATCGGAGAAAACGTGAATGACTGCTTTATGAGTGATGATTTCTATTCAAAATGACGAACGTTACAGATTAATAATTTTCCACTCCTGTCATATATTAAGAAATGAATGTCACTGCAAACCAGTTTTATCATAAACAGTGGTCTATCGAAGCTGGAGTTTTAAATATTTCTAATGATGCTCAGTTTGTCTAGATCAAATAGTAATGTTTTAACGAATAATGAATATTGAACAATAATCTGGGGCCGTCTGTGATCTTTGCCACGAAAGGGGTTAAATGAGTGTGTTTGGTGATCCAGTTCGGTAGGTGGCACTGTAACAGAAAACTAGGGTCCTGAAACTGCGGTCCTAAAACTGGGGTCCTGAAACTGCAGCCTCCGGTTGTGCAGGAATACCCTACTCGGCGTGATGCGGAGGTGACGCGCATCTGTTGTACAGCGGTGGACAGGTCTGAACCTTGTAAATAGTACATTGTGTTTAATTCGTCGTTTAATTTGCCGACTGTTACAAAGAACGTATATTCTATACTCTTTGACGCAGGGCTCTCAAGTGTCACGCATTGAGCGTGACAGTCACTCATTTCGGTCTTTTGTCACCTCACATTGTATTTCTCACGCTGAAGAACTCTTTATAATATATTGAATATGCCGCAGCGCCCCAAATGTCTCTGGACGCGCCGCTATCACTGTGGAACCGACAGGAATCAAGCGCGTCTCCCCTGCAGTTCTTACTAGTTGAGCCTGCCACTTATCAGCCAATCAAAAAAAAAGAAAAATAAAGGGTCTACACATTAGCCAATTAGAAAATAGCACTATTGTATCTGGGTAAGGTTCAAGATAAGTCATGATCTCCTGTTTTAATGTTACAAAAAATTCACAACTTGTTTTGACACCAACCATGGCAACTTGACTGCTGTTAGAGAAACGTTTCCCTGATAATTATAGGGTTTTTTATGTGTCTGTAACTTAGCCAACAGTTTTACAGCCTGTTCACGGACAACACCTGCTCAGAACAAGTAGTCTAGGCCTAGTCATATTTTCGTTATCACACGATGACTGACATATTGTCACATTATAAACATCTCTCTCTCCAAATAGGCTTAATAATTTTATAAGCACTAAAAAAATTAAAGTTTATTGTATAGTCGATGTTATAGGTCACTTTTAAAATCATGTCATATTTTATAATTATATCCGGGCCATGGATGCAATAATCATTGCATCTGTCTTTCAAAGATGTCAGGTAAAAAGCAATGAAGCATCCTCTCAATCACCCTGAGAGGAAGGCCCCCTAAAAAGGCCAGGTTAGAGGAATGCTGGCCCAGAGAAGGTGGCGAAAAGGGCCCATTAGAGGAGGAGACGGTGCCGGTAGAAGAGGAAGAGAATACTTTGTATTTGGTTGAATTGTCAGTGCCATGTGTCAAATCTTCTCTTTTGCAAGTGTGAGCAATTATTAATAACAACAACAAAAACACTAATAATAATATTACTAATGAAACACCACCATTCCTGCGACCCGTCCTATACGCCGCGAGATGTTTAAAAAATGGTGGGGACAATCGACATGTCCCACCCGCAAATTACACCTATGGGTTCCAGAAAAAAAAATATTTTATTTTTATATATATATATATATATATATATATATATATATATATATATATATATATATATATATTATATATATATTAGTGGTGTCAACAATAATCGATTCGGCAATGCATCGCAATGCGGGAAATGCACAATTCAGCATCGATGCGGCAAAGTGCCATAATCGATTATTTCACTGTTTATTTTCTGGCCTTGGACAATAAAGTTTTGAAGTTTCAATTACTTCCGGGGGCATAATAACACCAATAAAGATGGCTGAGGTGGAGGGAGATGACCGCGTTTGAAAATGCCATATTCAATACCCTGTACCAATCAATTTTATTTTATTTAATGACATTGATGTCAAAGATACAGGAGTTATAATAGCAGCCAATAAAATCTGTTGTTCAATATGCTTGTATTGCCTCATGACTGATGAAAAATGTGCCTTGTTGTGTGCAGTAGAATTTTGATGCATCGCAATGCATCGTAGAATCGAATTGAATCGAATCGTTACCTGGTGAATTGTAATCGAATCGAATTGTGAGGGCAGTGCCAATGCACACCCCTAATATATATATATATATATACACACACGTGGTTAGTCATGGGTCGTATATGGCATTAAAACATTTTAAAATGGCATTAAAAAGGCATTAAATTTGATTCTTACAGGCATTACATTCTTTTAGTTTTGAAGAGAAGGCGGAACCAGTTTGGTAATTGCTTCTGGCTGGAGCAAAAGTGGCGTGATGCGGAGGTGACGCGCATCTGTTGTACAGCGGTGGACAGGTCTGAACCTTGTAAATAGTACATTGTGTTTAATTCGTCGTTTAATTTGCCGACTGTTACAAAGAACGTATATTGTTCTTCTATACTCTTTGACGCAGGGCTCTCAAGTGTCACGCATTGAGCGTGACAGTCACTCATTTCGGTCTTTTGTCACCTCACATTGTATTTCTCACGCTGAAGAACTCTTTATAATATATTGAATATGCCGCAGCGCCCCAAATGTCTCTGGACCAGGGATGGAAATTAACTTTTTGTCCACCGGCCACTGTGGCTGGTGGATTTCAAAATCTACCAGCCACTCAATGTTTTTACCAGCCACTTTCTTGTTTTTAACCGACAATGTGTTTACAATGTGAAAATTAATACTACAAGATCTACAATACAAGCAGTTTATTTAATCTCAAGTCTCAATGCAATACTGACATTTTCTCTTTCTCTCTTATACACACACAAACCATGAACTGATATACATTTAATTAAATGAGTAGGGCAGATTAAACAAAAAACTGAACCGATGCTGAACCGCACTCTATGCTGGACAGGGAACTACACTAACCTTTTCCACTGGTGGCACTTGCGCTACTAACATTTTCAGTTACTGGCGCAAAACATGATTTAGTCGCACAAATTATTTATAGTAAGGTATGGATAATAATGAACAATAATGAAACTGTATTGCATTAGGGGTGGAACAGTACACAGAAGTCACGGTTAGTTTCATACCTCGGTTCAGACATCACAGTTCGGTACGATTTCGGTACAATGGAGTGAAAAGCAAAACAAAAATGCAGAAGGCATTTTTATAAACTTCTAAGCCTTGTATTTTTAAGTTGTATACGTTTTATTAATAAAGGCATAGAACCAGTATTTGTAGTGCACTGACAATAGTTTTATACAATTAGTTTATTAATTAAATTAATAAAAAGACAAAAAGACCTTGAGATGTTTGGTAATTGTACCTGAATGAATTTAAAATTAATTTGCTATCAGATCAATTTATTTGTTTTCCTTAATTTTAATTAACCTTAACTTTATTCTCATCTGAATTATAAATAATTGATTTCCGTATAAAATAATACTACCATTAAAAACACATTTGATTTTCTTTTTTAATCAATGTAGAATGTGTAACTTTTAAAAAAAAACAGATTAGTGCTCTGACTCCGAGGACAAGAAATGAAAACCAATGCGATATGATGAATGTCCAAAAGATGTAACCTGTTTTGAATGTTTTGAAATGGGGTTGGATAAATATGTTTTGCTTTTAAAACTGTGCGTGCGTGCGTGTGTGTGTGTGTGTGTGGTTGGGTGACAGTTGTAGGTTACAGTTTGACAAGAGTTTAGAGTGTGACAAAAGTATAATGTTGTGTTTTATTGCGAGTGTACACAAATAAGTAAACACTTTGCAGTTAGAATGATGTCCTGTATGTATGTTTTTATGTTTCCACTGATCGCGCTCGCATCTCTCTCTCTCGCCTTTGGGACGGCAAACCGCCTCTCGCGCTCAAGCCTCGACGGAAGAAGCACGCGGGTAGATGTTCGCGCGGCTAGCTCTTTACTACACAAGAGAGCTACCCCGCCCTAAAAATAGACCATGCGCTCGCGGCTAGCTCTCCATTTGCCTCTCGTGCTCCCACGCCGAACCTCGACGGAAGAAGCGCGGCGCGGGTGTTGAAGGTGTGCCTCCTCTAAAAGTGTCCGCCGTCCGGGTGAAACAGTATGCGATTTTTATTTACCCGCCACGGTGGCCGGTAGGTGAAGCGAGTTTACCCGCCACAACACAAAATCACCCGCATTTGGCTGGTGGCGGGTGCTAATTTCCATCCCTGCTCTGGACGCGCCGCTATCACTGTTGAACCGACAGGAATCAAGCGCGTCTCCCCTGCAGTTCTTACTAGTTGAGCCTGCCACTTATCAGCCAATCAAAAAAGAAAAAGAAATGGTCTACACATTAGCCAATTAGAAAATAGCACTATTGTATCTGGGTAAGGTTCAAGATAAGTCATGATCTCCTGTTTTAATGTTACAAAAAATTCACAACTTGTTTTGACACCAACAATGGCAACTTGACTGCTGTTAGAGAAACGTTTCCCTGATAATTATAATTATAGGGTTTTTTATGTGTCTGTAACTTAGCCAACAGTTTTACAGCCTGTTCACGGACAACACCTGCTCAGAACAAGTACAGGGTTCCCACGCGTCCTGGAAAACCAGGAAAATGAAAGACCAATTTTCCAGTCCTGGAAAACACATGGAAAATGGGGAAAAAAGTCAAATGTCCTGGAAACGTTTGTGTTGTCCTGGAAAATAATTTTCCCTCCTTGTGGATGAACGCAAACGGGTTAAACATTTACACATGAATGTCTGTTTTTAGCTGCCTTCAACGGGTAATATGGCATTAATATTGGGCATTTCATTTCTGCATATAGCTAGCACAGCGCCCCACGTGACACAAACCTGCCAATATGAACGCATTTTGCTTAGCAACAGGCCTGGATTACCCAATGGGCATTATGGGCACGGGCCCAGGGGGCCCATGCGCACTTGGTGCCCAAGCGAGTGGAAGAATTATTCTTTTTTTTTTTTTTACATTTCCGATAACGGAGCGTACATTTGCACTACGTGCCTGTCTTTTTATCAAAAAGATACCCTTCACTAAATATCTACAGTGTCGTAGGGCGTGAGGTGCTTGAAAGCAGCTTTTGATGCATTCGACCCGAGTTCGAATCTGCATTTTGCCGAACTCTCTCTTCTCCCTTTTCCCAACACCGAAACCGTGATATGGCTTTGTGCCTTTATAAAACAGCACAAGACTGTAATTAAGTAGCCTATATAGCCATTCTGTTTGTGCTGCGTGATTTAAAGAAAAGTGCACTCTTTGCTCACGCAATCAGCATGGTGATTTGGTGTTTTCTCCAAAATAAAAGCTTAAAGGTTTATTTCTTGCAAGTGAAGAAATTAGGACAAAAGTAGTGCAATTTTCCAATACAATAGTGCAAGTAAAATATACTTTTGAAATATTCATTTTCATTTATACAATACATTTATAGGCTATATGGATTTTACGTAATAGGAATAATTATATAAATCATTATTACATTATTATAATAATTGTTTGGCATCCTAAAACACCAGTGACAATGTAATGTAGACTGAGACTCTATATCATAACTAAAAAGATGTTTGATCCCTCTTTAAAGTAACACTAAGTAGTTTTTCAACCTTCATAATATAATTTTCCAAGACCCTTGTGATGGTACATCGACTTAAAATAAGTTAAATGACACGTCTGCCATAGCCTGACGGGTCTGTATCGCTTTTACTGGCACTATGTAACTTCGGGTTTCGGGTAGGAACCCGTGCACAAAAAGAACTACAAAATTCGACTGCTTTACGTCAAGCGCTACAATAGTCATTATTTCGTTTTTCTTCGTTTCTGATGTCACAATACATCATCCTTCCTTGAAATCATGTAACATACTTTACCTTGTCTATGGACATCGTTCATTCTAAAGCCGGTGCTGGATAAACAGAGAGCGTGCGTGCGACAGTAGGCTAAATAATTTACGACAGCGGCAATGGACAATTTCGTTTCCAACCAGTAGGGCGACCGAAGAGGAAAAAATACTTGGTGTTAGTTTAATGTCCAGGTACAATGCTTTTCCTTTGTTCAATGTCACAGTTCATGGGTTGAAGCTGGTTAAAGCTCTTAATTTTGAGCTCTCAAAGTGCACCAGATTGATGCATTTAACCTTAAAATGTACAAAATTTTCTTGCGGGGGAGCATGCCCCCGAACCCCCGTAGAGGAACAGAGGTCCACCCAACATAGTTTTACAAAATCCTATGGGAAGGAACAATGATTTATGTACTTTACTCCAAAAACAAAGTTAACAGGTATTCTTACACAGACCGCAGATAAGAGGCAGAGAGAACTGAAAAATTGCATGTTCATTTGAACACAGTTGTTAACATAAATTAATTGAATTCAAGATGCTGAATTAATAAATAATATGATTTTAAATAACCATAAATGTATCAGTAAATGATTTGCGCTGTAGCAGCTGAAAACGTCTTGAAAATGTCCTGGAAAAGTCCTGGAAAATCATTTCAAGAAAAGAGTGGGAACCCTGAAGTAGTCTAGGCCAAGTCATATTTTCGTTATCACACATTGACTGACATATTGTCACATTATTCATAGATTTCATGTGACGTCACACAGTGAAGCGGCCGCCATTTGTAGGACCGAATTGCAACATGCCGTCTATCTGCTGTGCTGTAAACTGTGATAATAGGGCATAACTGGGGCATTTAATACAACACTAAATCATAAATCAGATATACCTATACAACAGTGTTGTGCCTGAACGTGTACAATTAACGATAGTTCATGAACTCGTTCATATTTTGGGCGAACGTGAACTGAACGTGCTGAATTACTGCCTGATGAACGTTACTGTGAACGCACGCTCGCTCAGTTTAACTTCATTCGGCTGCCAGATTTCTATATAGCCTTCCAGACGAAAACCCGGCTAAAACACACCGTAAACAGGCCTTAATATGTAGCTAAAAAAACACCCAATCTGGCAACATCAGCCACAGCCACAAGACTGTGCGGTGTGCGCGAGTCACGAGAGAACACGGTTTCTGCACGCCTGATCCAGAGTCAGCAAGCACTTTGATCACTTGATTTCAAAAACAACACATTTCAGTGTGCTAGATCACCTCTTATTTTACCTTTATTTATTTGTATTGGTACATCCGTGCTGCAAGATGTTTCAAAAGTGGTGGGGACAGGGAGAGGGATAGTGTAGATGTAAATGTCAACAAACGTAAAATTTGGCAAGTTTTTACTCGACTTTAGTGGAGTCAGCAGTTCGTTTAACAGTAAATACGGATCTATACCTAAAGTATCTATTTTATTTAAATACCGTTGCTTTTCATCTGTGCTATTTAAGTGTGCAACATCTTTCCGATCAACAGGGAGAGATTATGCGATTTAACGAGATGGTCCTCACTGCAGAACATGAAATCCACGGGGAGTCGTCGGATCTAGATCCGACTCCTCCCACCTTACATACCTAAACCTACCCAGCTCCACCCCTTATCCCTAAACCCACCCCTAAACCTACCCAACCCCACCCCTTAATCTGGATCCGACTCCGCCCCCCGGATCTCGTGTACTGCAATGAGGTGCTACTGGATTTAACGCAAAGGTCCTAAAGATGGCGGCCACAACAAAAAAGTCACGTGACTGAAACCCATGAATAAACATCTCTCTCTCTCCAAATAGGCTTAATAATTTTATAAGCACTAAAAAAATTAAAGTTTATTGCATAGTCGATGTTATAGGTCACTTTTAAAATCATGTCATATTTTATAATTATATCCGGGCCATGGATGCATTAATCATTGCATCTGTCTTTCAAAGATGTCAGGTAAAAAGCAATGAAGCATCCTCTCAATCACCCTGAGAGGAAGGCCCCCTAAAAAGGCCAGGTTAGAGGAATGCTGGCCCAGAGAAGGTGGCGAAAAGGGCCCATTAGAGGAGGAGACGGTGCCGGTAGAAGAGGAAGAGAATACTTTGTATTTGGTTGAATTTTCAGTGCCATGTGTCAAATCTTCTCTTTTGCAAGTGTGAGCAATTATTAATAACAACAACAAAAACACGAATAATAATATTACTAATGAAACACCACCATTCCTGCGACCCGTCCTATACGCCACGAGATGTTTAAAAAATGGTGGGGACAATCGACATGTCCCACCCGCAAATTACACCTATGGGTTCCAGAAAAAAAACATTTTATATATATATATATATATATATACGTGGTTAGTCATGGGTCGTATATGGCATTAAAACATTTTAAAATGGCATTAAAAAGGCATTAAATTTCATTTGAAGATACCGTCAATTAAATACTGCTGTATATGTTTAACTAGTAGATTAAGCGGGATAATTGTTAACACTTTTGAAGCGGGATAATTTTGAACAAATTATAAATTATTATATAATTTTGAAATATAATGAATTTTGAACATTATATTTTACTCAATATAAATAAATAAGAAATCAACCATTCAAGTTTACTTTTCATCCAATAGTGTCAGTGCAGTGAAATCAATAATATTGCTGAATAGCTCAATTCTAAGCTAGCTAATTATGAGAACATCTGAATCCTGACATATAAAAATGCTGTATTATAAGCCCAAAAATTAAACATACATGTATAACATATGACTGTCCCACATTAGTCAAAACATGCTATCCAACTTTCGAAAACAACCTTTTCTAGAGTGGGACGACAACAATTGCTTCAAACAGAAAATTATTTATCACATTTTCACAATATTTGTTGCACAAATCGAAAACATTTTAGAACATTGTTTTATTCATTAAATATATCTAAATCCTAGGTCACTAATCTCTTATTTTATTTTTAAAATAAAAATAAATCACTTTTTTTTGAGAAATTGGTTGTATTAAACGTAGCCTAATAAAAAAAAAAAAATATATATATATATATATATATATATATATATATATATATATATATATATATATATATATATATATATATATATATATATAAAATATATAAAAAGAAGCACCAAATGAATTCACATACACAACCTACGGTTTTGCCGCGAGCAACAGCAACAGGATATTATCCATTGATTTTAATAAAAAAAATCGACTTAGGTAGCCTACGGTAGGGTAGATTTTAGAAAAATCAATAACACTAAAGCATTATTTTTCACATCGTAAGCCTCAGAAATAGGCATTTCAAACCCTACTGTACATGAGCAAACTACAGATGACGAGTAGGCTTAACTAATTTAACTTAATGATATAGCTACTTTTTTACTTAGGCTAAATATTTACAAATAATATAATTAGTAAGTATTGAAGATGATAGGTCAAGCTGCACTGACAAATTTTTCAGAAAAGAAACTCACCTTAAATCCACGGAAAATTATTTCCTTCTGAGAACGTACTCTGTAACTGAGGCAATAAAGGCTAGGCTACTCAACGGGTTTATACAGGGGGAAATGACAGTGATTCTCTGAACTCACCCAACAAGTATGGATGAATGCAGTGGGTCATCCAGTTTTATTTCTTGTTTTAGCTCAGTGGGGTTGGCCAGGCAGGAGCCAGAAAGCAGTTTAGCTATAGACTACTGGACTGTTTTAGTGCCTATAACACAAGCCTTGGGTGAATCTGATAATTTTTGTCTTATTCTTCACCTCCAGGAATATTAATAGAAAAGAAGCTCAGTCAGTTCTTCAACAATTCTCTGGTTCTTTTAAAAACGTGCAAATAAAAATGTAATGTTTTACATTCTACTAGTTGTCAAAATAAATTAATTGCTACAGTTCTATCATAACGAAACTGAACAGTACGAAGGGTGGAAAAATTGTTTTCTTTTGAATGTTCATGTCCAAGAGTGTGAATAAGGGCAGCAGTCGGCAGCACATGCCATAATGTACAATTATTCATTTTATGGATTTAAATGTGAGTCATTTCCATTTGCACTTTTCCAACTAACACAAAATGTGCACATATTTTCGAAAAGGCTACAAATAAAATTAGCGCGTAGGCCTACATTAGGTCTAAATTAAAATTACAAAGTAGCTACATCAATCTGTTTCATGATTTCAAATTACAGCATACATTTTTATAGACACGTCTAAATAAACCTTCTTGTCAAAAAAAAAAAAAAAAAAGAGAAATAAACGGCAATTGTGAATGGGCTGGCCAACACCTTACCGCCCCTGTTGCCAGAAATTGTGTGTGCCTCACACAACGACTACCAGCAAAACTGTAATTTAAGTAAGCCTAATTGTAAAAAAATATATAATTTCCCAGCACTAAATCCTAAATTCCTGTCAACCCATTTGCACGTTGCAAATGTCTTTCCATTATCTCTGGTGAGTCAATCCGTAGGTAAGAACTTAAAGAACCGGAATCTCTTTTTATTCAAATGACTGAGCAGAAATACAGGTTTGACTGCAAATACTGCTTCGCCCTTTTTAAACTCTGGCATGACAGGTGTCATTGTAGATTAAAATCTGAAGAATTTCATGGTTCTGTTCCACTGAAATAAATCACTGCGTTCACTCTAAAAATGGCCGGGTTAAAAACAACCTATGGTAACCCAGCGCTGGGTAAATATTGGACAGAACACATGCTGGGTTAAATTAACCCAGTGATGTTTTAACCCAAGCGGTCTGTCTGTCTGTTATTTGCATATCTCTCGAACCGTTAGTCCTATTAATTTCAAATTTGCCAGGTGTCTTGCTACGGGCACGAGTAAGTGCAGTGCCAAGTTTGGCGTTGTTTGGATGAGAAATGCAAAAGATATCGGTAAATATATCGGTAAAAGAAGCACTCAGAAGGTTGTGGTTTAAAAATAAACATTCTGACATTAGAGAAGATTGTGGTTTAAAAATTATTGTTTAAAAATAAATATTCTGACATTAGAGAAGGTTGTGGTTTAAAAATTGTGGTTTAAAAATAAACATTCTGACATTAGAGGGTTGTGGTTTAAAAATATCTGAATATTATATTTATTCACGGCCATCATTTGTAGTACCCTTCACAAACTGTTTGCTCAAGCGTATAGCGTTTTCTCGGAGTTCACTGTGTAGCTGCTCCCTGAATCGTCACGCTTATTCATTTGTGGATGTTAACTTAATCTGAGTCAGCAACATTGTTTACTTCTCAATATTATATTTAATTCTGGTCCGCTTAACGTTATCGTTTACTCAGAGTTAAACAAACAAGAACACTTGCACCACTCCGTTGCTGCTCTGGAAAAACAAAATCCATCCACAGGTCCCTTAACGCTGGGTTCTTTGGAAATTTGTGCAGTGTTGTCTTGCCCTGGCAACCAAAAACACACTTTTTTGGTGCCATTTTTTTATTGCAGCACAGCCGATGCACAGCGCTCTGGGCTGAGTTTCCCGAAACCTTCTTAACGCTACGTTGTTCTTAAGTTACACCTTATGCTGTACCTTATCGTTAATACGTGTTTCCCGAAACGCTCTTAGTTAAGTAAACCTTCTGTAAGTCATACTTTCGGAAGGTTGGTCTGGACCACTCTTAGCTTTACCTTATCACTGTTAAAGGTCGATATTAATATAATTCTGAAGTTTTAATACACACAGACAGTGTTCAATTAGGCTAATTCAAGTGTTTTCATGCAAAGAATAAAATTGTCATTACACTGATTGTTGATAGAATTTTAATTATATTATTATAGGCCTAGGCTATATAATAACATTTTTATACATTTATTTTAATTAAAGAGCGCTTTTAAAGGCCAGTGAAAGCATAGGCTACTGTCAGTTAAGTCCTATTCGGACGCTAATATTGTTTATCATGGGCTCTTACGGTATTTTAAACATTTACAGGGGTAGGTCGGATATTTTAGTGCCGTCCGAATCCATAATATCAGTGTTTTTTCTCACCCAACCCGCGTAAAAATCTCTGTCCAAATTAGTACCTACTGATTTTTGACAAAAAGGTCGTGTGGTAATTTAATTGCCGTCTGAATCTACATCTCTGAGTTTACAAGAAGAGATTCAAAATTCACTGTTTAAATCCTTTTTGATCACTGCCGAGCACCGTACTACGTGACGTACACTTTTATTACTGAAATGCTTGAAAGTATTTACAAGAACAATATTTCATCGCAGCTCACCTCAGCGAACAAAAATGGGAAAGAGAAGAAAGCACATAAAAAAAATTTAAATTATTATGGCAGCAATATATGATACAATATTAAAATATGTAGGCAAGACTATTATAGGCTTTTATAGTTCGGATTATTTTTTATAATATCCCATGAGTCCTAGTAAATGCAATTTCAACTATTTCTGAAGTGCTTATTTTATAAAGAACAGCGCTTTCTCACATAAACAGCCCCTGCACGAGTGAATAATTGATTCTCGAGTCATCGATATCAGCAGATTCAGCACCATCGCCATGGACAGCACCCGGTAACGTTGCACGTAAGAAGGTATACCTTAAGCAGCTTTCTAAGGTATAGTTCGGGGAACACGCCTAGAAATGGTATACCTTCAGTTAAGTTATACCTTAAGAGTCTTCGTAGCGCGCTAAGAGACAACGTTATCGGGAAACTCAGCTCTGATCTCTCTCACGCACTAGGCTACAGCTGCGCGCGCCCTTCCGGGAGAAGTGCTCTTAAGACCCGTATAAGGAAATTCCGCCCCACCTGACGTCACACAGAACCATACTCGAAAAAAACTTTCCGAAACTTGTGACAAACCGGAAGGAGTATTTTTGGAACAGAAATACTCCATCAAACTTACAACTTCAGTTTTGAAACTTTGTCCATGTTTAGCATGGGAACCCAACTCTTTAACAGTGTAAAAAACTCACTATGCATGAAACAGCATTTCACCCCCTCTTTAATATGTTAAATAGTTGCCCTGCCTATTCAACAGGAGCTCTAGGCTACGCAGGCTCAGTTTCCGGTGAGACCCTGCTTTGCCATGACAGTGAATAAGTCACAAGGCCAGTCTTTGCAACGTGTTAGTGTCTTCTGCACAAGAGACTTCTTCAGTCATGGTCAATTCTACGTTGCAGCCAGCAGAGTTGGCAGATCAAGCAGAACAATATGTAATCTTCAAGAACAGCCAGTATGCACTAACAAAACATAAATATCAACTCTAAATATATCCTCCAATCCATCATTATGTCAGTATCAGTATGCTTTCTACCATGCACAAATAAAAATGTCACTGAACTTTTGCTGTGTAATTGAGCACTCAAACACACCAAACCAACAGTTGCTAAAAACACACACAAAAAAATATTTTGCACTAGTCTATCTATAAATTACAGGAACATCTGTCTGTGTGACTGTCTGTCTGTCTGTCTGTTATTCGCATATCTCTCGAACCGTTAGTCCTATTAATTTCAAATTTGCCGGGTGTCTTGCTACGGGCACGAGTAAGTGCAGTGCCAAGTTTGGCGTTGTTTGGAAAATTGCGGGTGTCTGCATTATAATTAGTCAGAGCTAAAATTTTGCGGATTCACTCTCACATTTATATGCATTTATCACTCTTTATAATTTACTGTGTGAACGTAACCACTGGTCCTCTAGAAGCACGAAAAACAAAACTATTATTTAGATTGTCAATAGCGCTCCCTTTAAGCCATCACTTACTTACCGCGTTCTGCACTCTCCCTAAAACTCTCGTCATAAACACTGTTGTCCGCACTGCACAGTGAATCTCTCATTTATATCGCGTCTAGACTTTGTTGATTATGAGGGGATTTGCGAAAGGATAAAGTTCGTGCTGATTCTGAACATACATTTTGAGCGAATTCTCTGCATGTTGACTAAAACGCCTCTGATTTGCCAACTGTGTTCATGCGCTTAATATACATGTCTGTGTTTGGCTACAATGCTCAACGCGGAAACAACACAAGTAGTTTCGTTTCGTTTTTGAATAATATTGTGTCCTCCAGTGCCCGGACTCGACTGGACTCGGACATTTTTCCGAGTCTAAAATGTCCGAGTCCGTGTCAAGTCCGAGTACAAATTCATCCGAGTCCGTGACAAGTCCGAGTTCATTCAAAATTGGACTCGAGTCCGAGTCCGAGATCGAGTACCCCAACTCTACTTGTCAGACAAAAGATTATCATTATGGAAAATAGGCGAATGTCTATGCCAGATTGTAACTTGGTGTGTTTGCTTTTCGACTTCCCTCCAAGTAGAGAGAAGATGAGTTACAATAGGACCAAACTGAGATTTACTTGAATAGGCTATATAAATAAATTGATAGTCCTGCTGCTCGGGTTTTCGTAATTATTCCAGATAATATAACAAATAAATAATTATTGATAGGCCTACTTGTTAAAAGGGCTTTGTGTGTTTCATTTATTAGGTTATCTACTGTCAATTATAGAAAACAAGAATGAACGAAATAATTAAAACGAATTTAATTAATAAATAAATAATAGCCTAATATTGACGCACATGCCTTTCTGTCTCATTATTGCAACATCTCTCTCTCTCTCTCTCTCTCTCTCTCTCTATCTCTCTCTCTCTCTCTCTCTCTCTCTCTCTCTCTCTCTCTCTCTCTCTCTCTCTCTCTCTCTCTCTCTCTCTCTCTCTCTCTCTCTCTCTCTCTCTCTCTCTCTCTCTCTCTCTCTCTCTCTCCTCTCTCTCTCATAACTGTATAAAGCCGGGACACACTTACTAAGGCCAGTTATGAATGTAATTTGATCTACTTATGACTGATCATGACCAAACGCGTGTTCAGCGCGTTGAGTCTGTGTTCACAGTCTGTGTTCAGAGTCGGTTTAAGACCTGCTACAGTCGATGGAAACAGTCAGTCTTCGAATGTTTCAGTGAGTCGTAAGTGTGTCCCCATCATTAGCCTGCTATCAGTGGCTCAAACCTCCGTTACTAACTCTAAAATGACGTTTTGGAATTAGCAACGGAGGCATGGGATTAGATGCGTAAGAAATTAGTCCTACTTATACCATGGTCTGGGTGAATACTCGATTCTGATTGGCTGCAGGGTGTCCGTTAAAAAGTGATAGAGGATAGAGGACACCTAGTAAAGTAGTTCTGGTGAAACTGCCTGTTTACCATTCGAAATGAATAAATAAATGCGCTGCCTACAACAGCTGTGAGTAACCATGCATAGCAACAGGCAGTCAAAGTATCCGTTAACAATTTGCTCTATCAAAACAAACATCTAACGTTAGTTAGATATTACATAGCCAACTAATACAACAATGAGCGACTTCGTTATTTCATCTTCAGTCTCTCACAGACTGACGGAGCCCAGTAAGCCCGCAGACTGCTCTCGCATCGATGGCCTGTCACGACATTATTTGACGGCTCTCCAGTCCAGCATCGGAGAGTCGACCTACAGCGGTGCTTCAGAGGCTGTGGTTAGTGTAGACTAGTGTAACACATAGTGTTTTATGTGTAATGAAAAATAACTATGCCTACCTTTGTGTTTCATGAAAAAAAAATGCATTTTTGAACCTGAAGGGTTCTACATGCTGAGCGGACTATAAGACCCCATTTACACCTGGTATTAAAATGCGATCTGTATCCAGATAAGTTATCCGGATAATAAGTGTTCTGATCTTACCTTTGCGTTTACACCTTTTATTTTTAATGCGTTCTCGTTATCCACATTTAGATCGGATCTCTGTCCTCCAGAGTGACACATGCGCGTGAGCACGGGAAATCAGCTGTATTTGTCATTTTCAACGTTTTTTCTATTAGGAGCGAACAGAAAAGACGACAGGCCCTGTTTGCAGCTGTTGTTTTTGCGGCTACTGTGAATGCTACGACAGTGAACCGGTCTCTGTGGATGAGAGAACGGAGTAATGAGTGGTGGGAACGTATTGTCTTGGGGTCTTTTGGCGAAAATGACTGGATGGCAAACTTCAGAATGAACCGACATTTGTTCGACTACATCTGCGAGAAGTTGCGGCCTCTGCTGTCACGGAGAAATACTCTGCTGCGGTCGTCGGTGTCTGTGGGGAAGAGAGTAGCAGCTGCGCTTTGGTATTATGCCACAGGGTCTGGGTACAGGACGGAAGGAGGATGTTTGGCAGGTACGAAGATGTACGAATGCGATCACGTCGTACGGATTGCGTTTACACCTAGTAAAGATCCGAACACAATGCGAGCCAGACTACCTCAAGATGTGGTCAGGCAGATCCGATCACAATCCGATCACAACGCATTTACACCTTGCATTAACATGCGTTTTTTATTATCCGGATAACTTATCTGGATACAGATCGCATTTTAATACCAGGTGTAAATGGGGTCTAAATATCTCAAGTTGCTAAATAAATCGTTAGGCAAGTTATTATTTGAAAAAACTAGATTTAGCCTAATTAAAATATAAACTAATGTTTTAAAAATGTTTTATTTGGCAAGTGACCATGGTATAAGCGGGTTAATGCCCTCCGAGGTGTCCATTGTCAGGTTTTTAATGGACTTCGGCGGAGGCAACCGTCCACCGCTGTGCGTCGGCCGGTTCACACATAGACAGTATAAGAAGTGGACAGAGTCATCTCATTGGAACTCAGTTGAGACAGTTGAAGCCCATTTTTAGCGATTTTTGAGCACTTCCGTTCCTGACGCGCAGACTCAAACCGACTCAAACTAAGCTTGATGACGTGAGCAACCTGTCTGACAGACGTAAATCTTCTAGTAGCTGTGCGTGAAAATTGCCAACGTTAATCTTGCAGAGACGGGGAACTTGAGCAAAGAGTTCTCATACCGAATTATTTCCAATTCCCCAAAAACGTTGTTGAAATATTTTGTCCTGTTGCTTTTATGGACTCATTATCTATGGGCTTCTCCCTTGATGGGACGTCCCCCCGATTGCCTGCGAGCTTCTCCTCCTGTCTGTACGGTAATTTCTGTACAGCGCAACAGAGAGTCGAGTGGTTACGACGCAGTCGTTAGCCTATTTTTACAAAAACTGTTTCTACGGGGCCATAATGTAACATGGAAGGTAATGGAGCCCTTTATACATCGTGTTTCTTTAGAAATAAATAATGGACAAATGGAGTCTTTAAACGCCTCAGATGTAAAGTTATTCGCTGTCAAAGTGACGCCAAAATGAATGGGAGTCAATGGAAATGCTAACGCAAGTGAAGTTCTACTACAAGATGGCGGCACCCGGCCGGCTTCAACTTCCGGTCGATGGATTACCCCCTTGGGTTCACACCTCGGCGGCGTCCATTAAAACCTGACAATGGACACCTCGTCGGGCATTAACCCTTACATAGCCTACAAGAGCGTTTTAATTACTAAAACTTGACAAACGTCTTGAAATGCATCATCTGAACAATGTTTCGAGGTGTGGTAACTGTAGTTTAAGCGGAATAATTGACTTCAGGCCGTTGAATTATTAGAAAAATAATGCATTACCACTTCGGGTGTGCATTATTTTTCTAATAATTCAATGGCCTGTCGTCAATTATTCCTTACATCAAGTAGCCTATTAAATAGTCAAATTAAAGAAAGAAAGAAGATTAGTTCTGAACAGACATTTATACGTTTAACTATTACATGTTTAACGGTTTAAATACGCAGTGAAATTGACAGACATTTCAATTTTAAAGTCAGTGAATGCAAAATCATTTTTATATGCTAAAATGTACATAAGTATAGTTAAAGTCAAATACAGTTAAGAAAGAAAGAAAATTAGTTCTGAACAATTAAATTTTATACCATTTAATTTTGAAATTAAAGTGAAATTTTACAGTATATAGGCTACACAGTGAAATTTACAGTTACAAACCCAAAGAAGAATTCAAGAATTCAAGAAGAATCAAGTGTGATTTGTTCCAAAGCTTGTCCATTGATGATGAAGGATTACACATCTGCTGGGCGTTTCCCATGGCCATTAGGGCTGCAACGATTCGTCGACGTTGTCGACAAAAATCGATAATAGAAATAGTCGACAATGAATTTCATTGTCGAAGTTGTCGCCAGACATGTTTTTTCCGACCGAGGCATCTCTCTTCCGAGAGTCACACATGCGAATGAGCTTCTCTGCTGAGCGATAACATACAGAAATGGCGGCGTCCAACGCAGCAGCTGCGCGTACCAAAACATCTAAAGTTTGGGAGCACTTTCTAGCCTGGATACGGCGAATAAAAAGATTAGGGCTGCACGATGTATAATTTTAGCATTGATATCGCGATGTGCGCATCCACGACAGTCACATCGCAGATATGTGTGATTCATGATGATCAGTAGGCTACGAGTCAGCAGCTCCCCGGCCAGTAATGCTTGTGATTCGCGGATTTTTATCACTTTGCGAGTCCTGTCAGTTTAAACATCAAGCGCAAGAAGACTGGAACTTGCGCGCTGTTTTCTGTCAGCCTTACTAATGCATTTGTCCCGCAAAAGTTTGACCGGTGAGTGATAGATGACTGACAGCCCGGTCGGTCGCGGGTGCACTCTCTCTCTCTCTCTCTCTCTCTCTCTCTCTCTCTCTCTCTCTCTCTCTCTCTCTCTCTCTCTCTCTCTCTCTCTCTCTCTCTCGTGAATTGAGTTGACTGAATATCTTTGAGATTGACTCGCCTCGGTAAGATTTAAATAACATGGAAGCCAATACGTTTTATTTTGGATGTATTGTACATTTTATAAGCGTATTTTCGATAAAAAAAAAAAAATAATATATATATATATATATATATATATATATGTGTGTGTGTGTGTGTGTGTGTGTGTGTGTGAAATATGCATTTTTCATTGAAGTACCACCTTCTTTCTTGTGTTTACTATCATTTTCCACAGAATTAAAGCAATCTCATGCTAAATTTTAGAAAAATTCAATAATTATTCGATTAGTCGACTAATCGTTTCAATAGTCGGTGACTAGTCGACTATTAAAATAGTCGTTAGTTGCAGCCCTAATGGCCATGACAAAGGGGTGGGTTTTTGTGCCCGCTTTAGAAATCCCACCATGTTCGTTCCAAGCTATAGCCTAAAAGAAAGTAAATACAATACAGATTGTGTATTGTGTACAACGGTGTCATTATCAGTGTTGGGAGTAATGCGTTACAAAAGTAGCCTAATGCATTAGTAACATATTACTTTTTGCTGTAACGCAGTAGTGCAAGGCATTACTAATCAATTTTCAGTAATATTTTACTATATTAGGCTACATGCTCAGTTACGCTTGCGTTACAACACACTTTTAGTTCTAATTGTAAAAAAAAAAAAAGGCGAGACAAAAAAACGAATGAAAAATGCAAGTAGGCTAAGTTACCTGTTCGTGGTCAGTCTCATGAAAGGCCTGATTTCGGCCTCTGGGCTCGCGCTGGCCAGTGGAAAAGCGGCTAATGGGTGAAGATGGCATGAAGACTGTACATTCGCGAGATGGATGTATGCGCATTAGGCTACTCTATTTGTTCTGTGTTTTCTTTTTAAACAGTTAGGCTATGTTTAGGTGGTATTTGTTTTCATCATGCAATAATGTTTTTGATGCGGTGGTGACGCGTTCACGTAACATGATGTAGGCTAGGGGTGGCGGTGGCGCTGCCGAATAAAGCATCTAAAAGCTGTCACAAAGAACCGGCAAAAGCAATGATTATGAAAATGTCGAATATAGCAAGGAGACCTTTATAATTGTTTTTTAATAAAGATGAAGATGACGTTGCTGACTCACGATCTTCGCAGTATAGTGAATGCATCAGAGAGAAATGCACATTTCATACAGATAAGCAGAGAGCAGTCCGTTGAATTTTGTTTTGAATTGTTCTGTTTACAAGTAGACATTTCAATATAGATATATTTCTCAGGTCTGTGAGACAAGTAGGCTACCTATACGCTGAGTTTCGGTTAATTTATGAGACGCCAGGCGCCTCCGTGTCGTGATTAGCCTAGGCTATCTATTGTCTGCTTCGGCTATATACTTCTTATTTATTAAATCCAGGCAATTGGTTGATGAAACATTGATTAAAATTAAGATATACAATTAGTACAAATCAAATTCACTTTAAAGGGTACCTATTATGGCATTTAAAATGTTCCTAATAATGTTCTGGGAGTCCCCAACAACAGTTTTACATGCATGCAATGACAAAAAACACTTTTGTTGTCTTATAATATGCATTTATTTTTACCTGATTTGCTCACCGACTCCCTAATGATTCGTTTGACGACTCATTTGTCCAAACCCTCCTTTGCGTGACGCTAATCTGCGGTGATTGGTCAGATGACGCAGTCAGTTATATTTTGCGTTAGCCCAAAGCTTAAACATATTGATAAAGCACTGCAGTACTACAATACGCTTCACATAATTTCACATATTTCAAAAAACAAAAAAAATGACATTGGAGACCTAGAAGCTGCTGAGCGTAACTCTCACTCTCTCACACATACACGCACGCACCCACGCACGCACACAGACACACACACACACACACACACACACACACACGCACACACACACACACACACACACACACACACACACACACACACACACATAAAAGCAACAATTATTAATAGTACTTACAGGTTGTGATTCGGAGGAGGAAGCTGATCCAAATAAACTTGGTATTGAACGTTCCTTCAGTATCAGGCGACTCGCGAATCCACACTTGAAAGCATTTGTGTTTGTGAAGCGATCGTCATTAAAATAACACAAACACAGCTCAAGGTGGCTATACTTGTGTGGTATAGTTGTAAATATAAACTCTAGCCACTGAGTCTTCACATGCTTGTCCCTGGGCAGTGAAAAAAAAAGTTTGCTTTTGATTCGCACTTCAGAACAGAGTCTCGTCGACATGTTGTTGTCAGGTTTCTCTGTCTGCTCGGCGCGCGCACTGAGTGGGCGTGTCGAATTCAAATAACTTGTACAAGTGACGTACGAAAGTTAGAGAAAATGCATCGTTCATCTATCGATTCATATCAGCGACTCAGAGTCGACTCTTACTTTTGAGAGACAATAACTTTGTATACGGTGAACTTTCATATTTAAAACTTTGCAGGATATTTTTGTTCACTTAGATCTATGTTACACACTACATGAAAGGTAATTTTCAAAATTCCATGATAGGTACCCTTTAAAGGAAGGCTTTGTGTCTTCTGTTTGAGGTCTCTGTGAAAGTTTTAAAACAGTCTTTTAGTGCCACATTTGAGCGTCGCGTCCGTAACGGAGAACTGTCACGTCCTTAGGCTACATTGTGTTTTCCTCATAAATGCGAACACAAAAAATAATATAAAATTAATATTTCAAGTTCTGTGGAGAGCCAACCCTTCTTCATCCGGTAGGTAGTATTACTTTTGATTTGCGCAGTGTAATTCACAGAATTACAAAAAAATATTTTGCCTCCTAAAAGTTAAAAAAAAATGTTGTCACGCATGAATGCGTGTGTATTTCCCTCATATTAAATATAAAACGCATGTGTAGACTGATATTTTTCTAATGTCTGGACTCCTTCAAGGGGTATCCTATGGATAAACAGACATTTGAATATAGGCTATTGGTATTAAATGCATTTTCTGGGAATTTATATTTCAAGTTTTGACTGCAATGTCACGTCCAAAACGCTGGAATTCCCCAATTTTAAATAATTTATCCTCAACTAGTTTTGTCGTGTATGCCTAGGTCTACGTATTTTATAATGTTAACTTCAAAATTAAAATAATACTAATAGTAATTTAACTTTAAAGATGTTGTAGCATTGGATCTGGACGGGAAGGATAACTCTTGGAGTTGGAAGGGGTGTGTCGCGATTCTGCAGGTTCGTAGATCTGATTGTAGCGATTCCGGTTTCATATTGCATATCGTTACAGCCTTAGAATGTTAAGTTCTACTACTGTATAGCTATTTTGGTGAAAGTAACAAAAGTAATACAGGAGTAATGTAACGCATTACAATTCTGAGAAAGTAATACTGTAAGGTAATGAATTAGGCCTACTTTTAAATAACAGTAACAAGTAATGTATAATGTATTACAGTTTGGAAGTAACTTGCACAACACTGGTCATTATTCAGTTGAAGTCAGTTCAGTCTTGATTCTATTCAGTTCAATAACTATGTAAAGTTCATCATGAAATGGAGTTAATATATATTGGAGTTATATTATATTATATAATATACATAAATCTTGAACAATCGAGTTGTTCTCCAAACGATCCGTTCGTTGTAGGCTAGTTCTTGGAAAGTGGATTATGTTACATAAATATGGCTATCTCCCTTTGGTGTGACTGAGCTTTCCCTGGTGAGAAAAAAAAATCCTAAGTATACTTGCAGCCAGACTAATTATCAGTATAGTGTGTTAATGATTAGTTAATTTGAAGTCTGCTATTTTTAAACAACTAATTTTGTACTAAGTATATTTTAGTAGTAATTAAATTGTAGTAAAGCATAACTTTAAGTGTATTTAGTGTAGGCCTACTTTTGTGTACTAAATTGGAACAACTTTAAAGCTGCAGTCCGCAGTTTTTCCTCTTTGTCAGCATCTCTGTTCGAAATCTGTAATTACAGTTATTCGCGGAATTATACATTTTACGCGAGTTGTGCCTCGGCATGAAACAGCGCGGATGAACACAATGTTTTGAGGAGACTGCGCGTCTGTCAGTCACCGCGCCGGTGTGGATACTGGCATTCAGAATCACACAGTCTACTTTTTGGAAGTACAGTATGACCATGACAACATAAGAATTTTCATCGGAAAATGTCAACTGAACAAGTAGCCTAAGCAGGCCTAACATCCACTTTTTCTGATCAACTAAGGGGAAAAAAATCATTGCAGTAGGCTAAATCGCTAAGTAACGATCGCTTATCATATCATGTCAAACCTTTCAAATTATACTTTGTTCTCAAATTGTTAATGTTAACAACCTCAGCATTGCTTGACTACATTTAATGTGTATTATACCTGTAGTTCAGTTTCCATTTTTGTGCAGATTACATGGTAGAGCAGTTAACATACAAACAAATAGGCTAACAACCATATAGTGCTATGAAATAAATGGTTTATGAACTGCATCCCTGTTATACATAAACGTCTTTTACATAATATATGTAACGTGGTGCGGTTGAAGTAGAGAGGAGGCGAAGATCCAAATGCAGCACACACTTTATTTAACAGACAGGACTCAGGAAAAGGATACAAGAACATGAACAACCGATACAAGAACATGAACAACCGACACTAGCGTCAAACATTAAACAAGAACTCACAAAGACAAGACTGAAACACAGGGCTTAAATAATCAGGGACAAACGAGCTAAACAAGGGGGTGTGGGAAATCAGAAACACCTGGGATAACTAATGGCAAGACAGGGAACCATAGAACATGACAGGACACAAAACCACGTCGTAACAATATAACTCTTCCGCTAACATCTTAAGACAATATTCACTTTACAATGCTTGACAACGGAGGAGGTGTGTTTGGTTTTCTTGGAGTAGAGGTGAATTGCTCCCTCTCATAGCTAGCACAAAATAATTCATATTTATCATAATAGCAAAACGAGAAAATCCACAACAAAGGAAACGCCGTAACTGTGTGAATTAAGCGAACAAGTGAGCTACTGTTACACGATTGAACTATTAAAATGTCTTACCTGTCCAACAGAAAAAAAGCCGTTTCTGCGTCCGTTTTGAACTCAAATCATGGAAAAGCCCTACCGATGTTTATCCTTGTTTTCGCGTGGGCCGGCTGCAGTCTCTTTTTTCTCTCCGAAGTCCAAATTCTTTTGGGTTTTACAACTGGACTGGTGAATATCCAAGTGTCACTGGTGATTGTCGTTTGAACCTTTCTGGATCCGCCCTAAGTTTAATTATTTAAAGTGCTGTGAGAAAAGGCTAAAAATGTCCATCTCTTAACATCCTCACACGCAATATAGCCTACTAGCCGGGACGCCTTTATGTCTACAGATGTGACGTATTGACGCAAAGAGATGCTCGAATTTCCCGCAGGAAATCCACCAGTACCACTGGAATTAAAATCATTATTACAAGCTAACCGTTTTGAATCGAGCAAAGGCAAGCGGATATTTTTGAACACTGGCTGGTTATGTTTTTTATTATTATTATTATTTTGGATAATTTTTAACCCAAAAAAGTTACGGACTGGAGCTTTAAACTATTTACTTTTTGGATTGTTTTTTATCATTGCATAAAGAACTACTTCTTCAGCTTTATGAAAATGTAAGTTTTTTTTATATTTATATAATTTTTTATATATTAATTTAGCTAAAACTATGTTTAATTTGTATGAATACATTTTAGTAACAGGCTATGTGTTATTATACATTGAGTTATATACTTTATTTATAATCATTTAATTTAAAAATAGAGAATAGTTAATTTTATGGAACCGACTTAGTGAGTGCAAAACAGCGTAGAAATTATATTAAATTATTTATTTTTATTTATTTATTTTGAAAATTTAAAAATGCAGTTTTAGGTGTACGGGATATAATATGCTGTTACAGTACAACAATCATTATGGCTATATTAATAAAAAATTATACTTTAGGTCCCCGTAAAAAAAAATCATTACAGTAATCTTCTAAAAGATAAATAGAAGATACGAATGTATTAAAACTTTAAAGATTTAATTTTAAAAGATCATATTTAAACTTTTACGATTATGCTTTGAAATAAATCCACCATATGTAGAAACATGTTTAGACTATGTTCTCTTAGCAAAACAGGAGTGACAATGATGAAATGCACCCCTTGTAAGATTTTGTGTAAGGCAGATACCTCCTCATGAAACTGACGCTCATACCACACGCCATGCCTGTCATGCAGAGAGAGAGAGAGAGAGAGAGAGAGAGAGAGAGAGAGAGAGAGAGAGAGAGAGAGAGAATATCTATCTATCACTCGGGGATCTTTTCAACTTGAAACTCATCTTATGCATCATTGTAAACCCATTTATAGGCTGTATGGACATCTATATGAGATGGGAGCTACTTCAACTCAGTGAAAATGTAAACTGTATTTATTTAATCTAAAATAATTAGGTCAGTAAATTCAGTAAGACATTTGTAAGCTGCGTATCCCAAGTAAGGGGAGTGGCAACGCTATTAGCGTCCACAGTGTTTTACTCATGATGTGCCGGGGAAGAGAAACACCTGTGTTGCATTAGCAATCAGGGATCAAGGTTATAAAGGTACGATGTATTTGTTGCTTGGGAGGGCTTTTTCTGTGGCTGCTGCTGAGTTCCTTGCCGAGGCTACCGTGCCGGGACGTGGGTTGGAGATAGACGCGTGCGAATAGCGACTGGGAGGGATATTTTGCTGGGGTTCTCCCCTCTTGAGTTTGGCGGCCGCCGTTGATTTCCTTGAATGCAGGAACCCACGTCCGGTAGCGGGTAAGGGAGCCAGCAGTACACTCTCATTTGACTGTGGTTGATGTCTGTGTTGTTATTGTGGTGTTCGCCGGGGAGGCCCTAATGTATGTGTGCAACTATTGGTCCCCCGGCGCCATTTGTGTGTAAAGTGAGCGTGTGTGCGAGCAAGGGGGTAAGAGAGCAGGTTATCTTCCACATCCCTTTTATACTGTATATTGACGACGGCTATGTATTTAGCGTGAGTGGTATCGATGGTATGTCCTGATATTTGGTGTGTATTTATTGGTGTGGTATTTACATGAGTTATATGACTTTGAGGTTTGCAGTGTAATTAAATTATGTATAATAGGTGATCACCTGAATTGATTTAATGCATGTATTTAACAACCTTTGAGACCCGTGCTGAATATATTGTTCTGTTTGTTGATGCTTGACTCTTCGTTGAGTTTATGGATTAAATGTTATCATTCATTACAAATACATGATTAGAATTGCACCTGACTTTGCATTAACCTGTTGTCCCCCGCTTGGGTTTTAATACAATGATTGTCTAAAAATAAAATTGTTATATTTATATCTGAAGATTTGTGTACGTGGGTTTTCCTTGGTTATTGAGCCACAGCAAATTATTGGTCCAGGAGAGAACCTGTAAATCACCCTTATTGCGAGTTTGGGTGGTTACAACTTGGCGTAGTTTTGGCAGTCTGGACTGTGGGCAATAACCAGGAAAATGTCAACTGCACAACCATCAGGGCAGTTACCTTCTACATCAAGTGAGGGACAGCAGAGAGTAGATGGTTCACCGGATATGGCTCAGAATCAAGCAACAAATGCAAATATGTTTATGTTTCCAATGATGATGGGGACACCTTGGTGTCAAAAATTTAATGGAGATCAAATGGCACAGGGGAATAATTTTCAGGATTGGTATAATACGCAGACATCAATGTTTAATATATACCCTTTTTCTGAGGTGCAAAAGGTCTCTGCTGTAATAAGTAATCTTGATGGGGAAGCAAAGAGGGAAGTGTTAGCCTTGCCAACAGCACAGCGTACGACAGCTGATCAGATATTGTCATTTTTGAAAAGCATTTATGGAGATATTGTCCCCATTGCAACCCTTCGTGCCCAATTTTTTTACTCGTAAACAGAGGACAGATGAGAATGTGAGGCAGTTTGCCTTGGCACTTCAAGAATTGAGCAATCGGTTGGAGAATAGGGACGATGGCACCATTATGGGTAATGTTTTACGTGACCAATTTATTTTGGGACTCTGTGAGGCAGGGTTGCGTAGGGAACTTCGGAGTATGGTCAGGGCAGCTCCGAATAGTTCTTTTGTAGAAGTTAAACAAGAAGCAATTCTGCGAGCAGAGGAATTTGGGGAGGTAAGGCAAGCAGTAGTTGCAACAGTGCAGGTAAAACCAGCCCCGGATACAACAAAATTGGTGGAGGAGATTAAACAGGAGGTCTTTTTGCAGTTAAAAGGAGAAATAAAGGAAATGGTTGCTGGAATGATTAAGGAAGTTCGTGAAGGAGTACAGCACTTATTGCCAAGTAGTGATGATGCAAGATCTAGGTATGAGTTAAGGAGGGGTCGGAGAAGCTCAGATCAATTTGACCATCAGGGAAGACCTATCTGCCGACGTTGTAAACAAATAGGGCATATCGAAAGACGTTGTAGGGTTGCAGAGGGAGCACAGGGGCCTTTAAACTTTTAGAACCCACTGTACAGGCCCAATCAGTGGGTACATTTGGTAGTGGCCAATCAGAAAGGAAAGATCATTTAATAGGACAATGTCCATCTGTGGAAGTGGTGATACAGGGGGTTAAAACGCCTTGCTTGATTGATACAGGTTCACAAGTGACTACATTGACCGAAAGTTATTTTAAAAAACATTTTGAGACTAGAGGACCAACAATGTATCCACCAATTCAAAAGTTCAAGTTGGTAGCTGCTAATGGGTTAACGATTCCGTACATTGGATATATTGAGGTAGATTTGAATATATGTGGGAAAGTTATACCAAAAAGGGGAGTGTTGATTGTTAAAGACTCAAACGGATCAGTGTACCCAGGACTAATTGGCATGAATGTGATTAAGGAGTGTAGAGATTTCTTGATGACACAGACTGGGGTTAGTTGTGTAGGGGCAGAAGGCGAAAGGCAGGTTAAGGTGTGGCATCAGATGTTTTCGGTGTGTGAGGATCTGTTCAAGTTTGCTGATGAGTCAGGACAGATTAGTTCAATTTACTGGCCGCAGGGAAGACGGAAGACAATACCAGCTCAGTCAGAGGTAGTGATAGAGGCATGTGCACGTTTACGACCTGATAGGAAGGATTATGTGGGTTTAGTAGAACCTTGTCAAGATGTATTGCCGGGGCAGTTATTGGTAGCCAGATCACTGAGCACGGTTTCAAAGGGTAGAGTGATGGTTAGAATTCTAAATCTTTCTACAGCCCCAGTGACACTTTTTCAGCGCTGTCGAATAGGGCAGATTTTTGATGTTGAGTTGTGTCCAAGTCGGCAAGGAGATGTAGAGTTAAGACAGTTGGATGATGAGACAGTGGAGGTGGGGGTGAGGCAGAATAGAGTGCAGGATGTAGAACAAGAACAGGTGTTTCGGCCGGTAACCGTCCCATTAGACCCATTACAATTTAGCACTGAACAACAAGAGATGATTGCCAAGTTGTTATCCAAGCATCAGAAGGTCTTTTCAGAACATGAGGAGGATTATGGGTACACTGATAGGGTGTTGCATGTGATACCAACAGGCGATTCAGCTCCAATTAGAGAACGGTATAATAGGATTCCACCAAAATTATATCAAGAAGTGAGGGGACTTTTGAGTAATATGCTTGAAAATGGCATTATTAGGGAGAGCTATAGCCCTTGGGCAGCGCCTGTAGTTCTTGTCAGAAAGAAGGACGGCACCCTTCGTTTCTGTGTAGACTACAGGAGGTTGAATGGTGTTACCCATAAAGATTCGTACCCCCTCCCCAGAATTGAAGAATCATTAGCTTCATTGAAGCAATCTAGAGTTTTTTCAACATTGGATTTAGCACATGGGTACTGGCAGGTGGGGGTGCATCCAGCTGATAAGGAGAAGACTGCCTTTGTGACCCCTATGGGGTTATATGAATTTAATCGGATGCCGATGGGGCTATGCAATGCTCCAGGAACATTTCAGAGACTGGTTGAGAGTTGCCTGGGTGACCAAAATTTCGAAACATTGTTGCTCTATTTGGATGATATAATTGTCTTCTCCCCTTCTTTTGAGGCCCACATTGCCCATCTGGACTTGGTTTTCAGCCGCCTGGAGAACTTTGGTCTGAAAGTTAAACCTACAAAGTGCTTTCTCTTCCAGCATGAAGTGCATTATTTAGGCCATGTGATTGCAGAAGGAGGGGTGTCACCAGACCCAGAGAAGTTGCGAGCAGTGGAGGCCTGGGCAACACCTCAGAATATCACCCAGCTCCGCGCTTTCCTGGGCTTGGCAGGGTATTATAGACGTTTTATAAAGAACTTTGCCCACATCGCAGCACCCCTGAACTCTATGATGTGGGGGACATCAAAACGACGCATCCGATCGGCCAAAGGTAAACAAGACTGCTGGGCATGGGGAGAGGAACAGGACATGGCATTTAAGAAATTAAAGGAGTCTCTCCTACAAGCACCCATACTGGCTTATGCAGACTTTCAAGTGCCATTTTTGTTGTATACTGATGCCAGTCAGACAGGCTTGGGGGCAGTACTGGCACAGATACAAGATGGAAGGGAGAGAGTGATCTCCTATGCAAGCAGAAGCCTCCGTCCAACAGAAAGAAATGATAAAAACTACAGTTCATTCAAATTAGAACTGTTGGCGTTGAAATGGGCTATAGTAGAAAAGTTTCGGGAATATCTTGCTGTGTCTCCCTTTACTGTGTTCACAGATAACAATCCACTGGCTCATTTGAATACGGCAAATCTGGGTGCAGTGGAGCAACGATGGGCGGCCCAGCTCGCAGGATTCCAGTTTGAGGTGCGGTATAGACCGGGGCGGACAAATGGTAATGCTGATGCCCTTTCCAGGTGGCCTGTGAATGAGACTTCTGTCAGGACTACAGAGGATGGGATAGCCCCAGGTGGTGAGGGTGGATATGTAGCATCTGAAGTGGTCCGTGCCTGTGTCCAGGCTTTTGTTCCAGTGGTGGATGTCGTACTGGAGGAGGGTCGGAAGATGGAGGCAGGGGCACAGACAAATAAAGACAGAGTTGGCCCCAGTTTGCTGGCTGAGTGGGTAAGGGCACAGCGAAATTGTCCCGTGGTGTCACGACTGTGGGTCTATATGGACAGAGGAAGAGGGCCAGTTCCAAGAGAGCGAGCAGCTGAAGACCGGCCCACTCAAGTGCTGCTGCGACAGTGGGCCCGCCTCTGTGTGGATCAGGGGCTGCTGTGCAGGGAGGTATGTGATCCAAAGACATTCGATAAATGCAAACAAGTGATTGTACCTCAGTGTCTGCAGAATCAAGTCCTGGGATGGGTGCATGACCACGCAGGACACCTGGGAATTGAAAAGACCCTGGGCTTGGCCCGGCGACGCTTCTTCTGGCCAGGGCTGGCGCGAGGAGTGGAGAAGTGGTGTCTCCAATGTGCTCGTTGCAATCTGCATAAGACCCCAACCAATAAAGTGAGTGCCCCCCTTGTATCTATACAATCAGAATACCCTCTGCAGATTGTTTCTGTTGACTTCCTGTCACTGGAGACTTCACGCAGTGGAATGTGCAATATTTTAGTAATGATGGATCACTTCACTCGTTATGCAGTTGCAGTGCCAACTTTGGACCAAACAGCAGTGACTACCGCAAGGGTGTTGTGGGGACACTTTATACAGCCTTTTGGGGGGTTTGATCAGCTGCACTCTGACCAGGGCCCCAATTTTGAATCAAAAGTCATCCAAGAATTGTGTTCATTGTATAACATCAGTAAGTCTCACACTACGCCCTATCACCCAGCAGGAAATGGACAATGTGAGCGCTTTAATCGGACATTGCTGAGCATGCTGGGTACATTAAGGGATGATCAGAAGGAGAACTGGGATCAGTATGTGGCAGAGTTGGTACAGGCCTACAATAATTCACCCCATTCCTCTACAGGGTATACCCCCTATTTTCTAATGTTTGGCCGTCATGCGAAATTACCCAGTGATGTGATGCTGGGTCGGGGAGATGAATTCTCAGGCACAGCTGGTAGTTGGGTGCACCACCACCATGAAAGGCTAATGACTGCCTATAATCAAGCCAGAAAACAGGTTCAGAAGTCTCAAGTTCATCAAAAGAAGGGGTTTGACCGTAGGGTCAAGGGGGAACCCTTGTTGGTGGGTCAGAGAGTCATGGTACTGAATAAGAGGGCCAGGGGACAGGGTAAATTGGATGATAAATGGGAACGGGATATATATATAGTTACGTCACAACCTAATCACGATATACCCGTCTATGTGGTTAAGATGGAAAGGGGTGATGGTGGCGAGAGAGTGTTGCATCGCAATATGTTAAGCCCATGTAAGTTTGAAATTTCCTTGCCCTCAGAGGAAGAAGTAGAGGTCTTGTATCCTAATGCTAATGTCAATCCTACGAACAGTAATTGGTGTATGTATCCTTGGGTGGGGGGCTGTCTTACAGGTCTGCCAGTACCCACACAGAAGGATGGAGAGACTGCTCTTAATATGGACATTGATGATGCGACTTTACAGACTGCACAGGGGGAAAATCCCCCTTGCTCCCCTGCTTCACAGGTCGAATATTCAAGACGGTCAACTCGGGCCACGAAGGGCCTGTTGCCTCAACGTTATAGAATGTGAAGTATTCGAGTGGGAATGTGCGGACACATTTAGAGTAGGGGGGGTGGATGTAAGCTGCGTATCCCAAGTAAGGGGAGTGGCAACGCTATTAGCGTCCACAGTGTTTTACTCATGATGTGCCGGGGAAGAGAAACACCTGTGTTGCATTAGCAATCAGGGATCAAGGTTATAAAGGTACGATGTATTTGTTGCTTGGGAGGGCTTTTTCTGTGGCTGCTGCTGAGTTCCTTGCCGAGGCTACCGTGCCGGGACGTGGGTTGGAGATAGACGCGTGCGAATAGCGACTGGGAGGGATATTTTGCTGGGGTTCTCCCCTCTTGAGTTTGGCGGCCGCCGTTGATTTCCTTGAATGCAGGAACCCACGTCCGGTAGCGGGTAAGGGAGCCAGCAGTACACTCTCATTTGACTGTGGTTGATGTCTGTGTTGTTATTGTGGTGTTCGCCGGGGAGGCCCTAATGTATGTGTGCAACTATTGGTCCCCCGGCGCCATTTGTGTGTAAAGTGAGCGTGTGTGCGAGCAAGGGGGTAAGAGAGCAGGTTATCTTCCACATCCCTTTTATACTGTATATTGACGACGGCTATGTATTTAGCGTGAGTGGTATCGATGGTATGTCCTGATATTTGGTGTGTATTTATTGGTGTGGTATTTACATGAGTTATATGACTTTGAGGTTTGCAGTGTAATTAAATTATGTATAATAGGTGATCACCTGAATTGATTTAATGCATGTATTTAACAACCTTTGAGACCCGTGCTGAATATATTGTTCTGTTTGTTGATGCTTGACTCTTCGTTGAGTTTATGGATTAAATGTTATCATTCATTACAAATACATGATTAGAATTGCACCTGACTTTGCATTAACCTGTTGTCCCCCGCTTGGGTTTTAATACAATGATTGTCTAAAAATAAAATTGTTATATTTATATCTGAAGATTTGTGTACGTGGGTTTTCCTTGGTTATTGAGCCACAGCAAATTATTGGTCCAGGAGAGAACCTGTAAATCACCCTTATTGCGAGTTTGGGTGGTTACACATTATACAGGGATTAAAGTTCTCCGTCGCTACGACGGATTTCCGTTAATTGCAGCGAGTCTATGACGGATTTCCGTCAATTGCAGGGTTCCCGTCTGTCCTTATGTCTTAAATTAACTTTTCATAATTTTAAGGCCGTAAATAGGCTTTCATTTCTCAAATAGTGTGATATATGTCTTAGTTTTAGTTTGAATAGGTCTTAAATTAAGGAAACACGAGGTGTATTAACTCTGCTGAGGGGGATGTAATAAAGCCTGGAGTGGAGCGAAAGCACGTTCCTCTCTCTACTCTAAGCATTCTGTAATCACTTCGCTCATCGTCCACTCCGGGTTTTACATTCCCGCTCACGGAAAAACTGCTCCGTGTTCTCTCAATTAATCTTAGTTTTGGAGAAGTGCATGTCCGGCTACAGCTCGTTTGCTGCGGTCCGAGCCCGAGCGCGTTTGTTGCCGGCGCCCCCCGCAGCGTTGGTCTGGTTTCACATTCAACTTGATTTCAAACTGGTGCGTTTGCGTGCATATTACATCATCGCAAACGTGCACGGCGCATGATAGAAAACAGAACGCGGGTCAATATTGGCTGTTTCTCAATACCAATACGCAAACTTCGGACTTGCTTCCTTGGTAGTTCGGACTTGAATGAACTTCCGTGGACGAGAGGACGCGAGTCCGGTTATTCTGCAAATGCAACAGTGCGTTCTTGATCGCGTCACTCAGCTCGCGTTGGCTACTCCGGTTATCTCTTTATGTATATTTTAGGCAACCACAAAACGAAATATGTTTAAAACACCACTCTGCCTCTTTTCATTTATAAATTAACATATCATAAACATATTAATGGCCACACAAATGTGGTTCAGGCAACATTGATTATCTTCACTGCATATATTTATAACAACACGAAATATAAAACATAACCCTGCTTCTTTTTGTTTTCATTTTAAAAATATGAAACATTATTGATCATTAAAACTGACATTTAACAAACAGACAGGGTTGTATTGTTTGTATTGTATTGTGCATGTACACATATGCGAGAATGCATAGTAAATATATCTATAAAGAATATTTTATATATTTTAGAATATATAAAATTACACAACCCTATCTCTTTTTGTTAAATGTCAGTTTTAATGATCAATAATATCCCGTTCAAAAGTATAAGTAGCCTAATAGGTAGGCTATAATAAGCTATACAATGAGAAATAAACAATTCAGTCAAACATAAGTCACAGGGTACCCGCGGGTCTTAAAAGCCTTGAAAAAGTCTTGAATTTGATCATCTCAAATTAAGGCCTTAAAAGCCTTGAATTTAGTATACAAAGTCTTGGATTTCGTTACAAAGGTCTTATATTTTTTTGCCTTTGCTAGGATTAAGTTCATACCGTAACAAAATTAACTGTTACTAATGTAGGCTAATTCAAAATATATGCACGCAGCATTGAGTCAAAGAACGTATACTCTTTGGTTGAGTGCACCTCGCGCTCCACGTCATAGCAGAAAAAGCAATCGCGTGCGCACCCGTTACTATGGTTACTAGGCAAGTGAGGTACAGAAAAAGATAGTACCTAGCCTAGTTTAATCCGCTGTGGCCACAAATGACAAAATTTAAACCCCAAATAAGAGCTTTTCTGTTAAAAGAACATATTTTTCTACCCGGTCTTTTCAATAGTATCTGGCAACCATGCGCGCGCGCTCTCTCTCTCTACACTGCTGAAGAAGCGCGGATGATCTGAAAACACAGACAAGCTGGAGTTCAGCGATCTTTAAGATTTTCTACTTAAATTAAAGTGTCATTCAGTTGGTCTGTGTTCTGTCACGAGCCGCTTGCGCTGTTTGTGCGACTAAATCTGCGATCAAAATGCAGGCTGATATCCAGCAGTGTTCATACGAGCAAGAATACAATGTTTCCCGATTATCCACACGATTTCAAATGTGACATTGATTTTATACAACAGTAAAAAAGAAAAGAAAAAAGGGTAACATTAAATCATGTACTACATTTAAAACAGCATTATCAGGCTTGCTCTATAACGAAATATGTGGCTTTGAACGAATCGTGAGATTCAATGAATGAATGACTCAGACTCACTCATAAAGATAGTGAGTTACCGCCACCTACTGGCGATTTTAATGTTTTTTAACATTGCCAATTTAATGAACATTGTTTTATTTAAAGCATTTTTTTTAAGTTATTACAAAGGTAAAAAATGAAATGGAAAAATTTATTTAAGTGGGCAAATCTTGTCCCTTAATGGAAAAGGTGTGAGTGCCGTCTAAATGGAAGAGAGGGGGTCCAGGGGGTACAGCACTCTAAAACACTGGAGAACCACTGAACTTAGGAAAAGGGATAATTATGTAGAACTGCACAAATGCTACTGCTTAAGAGTGCTATGTCAATAATTTCTCATAAGCTTAATTGAATTGGCCTAGAGAGAATAATTATGACATTTTCTGATGTGCAAAAATGCAAAGACTTTTCGTCAACTACAACTATAAAAAACAGGATGATCAAAAAAATCAAAAATGGCTGCCAAAATTAACACTGGCCTACATACACGTGGGCGCGCTACAATGCTGTTGCGTATGTATTAAATATTAAGTAAATTTAATACATAATTTAATATAATTTAAGTAAAATGTTTTATTTAATTCAAGTAGCCTCCTTGTACATAATTATTTTCTAGGGTGTAAAATGTATACAGATTTGACATTTTCCCCTCATACTTCTGTCGGAATGGGTACGAAGTTGGCATTGAATTTCACTTGAAATGGTATTAAAAAGGTCTTAAAAAGCCTTGAATTTAAGTTGGAGGATCCTGGGGGTACCCTGAGTCAGCTCTCTAATAGGCTACAAAGTTAAATAGCCTAAATATACATAAAGTTATGAAACTTCACTTTGCCCTCAGCCAAAACGATTTGCCATGGAACAAACTATAGATTAATATAGTTTAGCATTGTTTGGTCTTATAAGATAGATAAAAACATGCACTGAAAAGTTATGTAGATGGTTGATTATTTGTCAAGATAAGTAATTGTTTTTCATAGATTAAAATAGTTTGCAATATTAAATCGGTTTAAAAACATCTACCCTTAAAACGCTATGGTCTCGACTATTTAAATAAAGTTGCCGAGGGGCGGCAGTGGCTCAGTGGTTCATGTAGATTGTCTACAAACCGAAAGGTTGGTGGTTCGATCCCCGGTTCCACCTGACCAAGTGTCGAGGTGTCCATGAGCAAGACACCTAACCCGACGAGCTGAGTGTCGCCTTGCACGGCTGACACCGCCGTCGGTGTGTGAATGAGTGAGTGAGTGGGTGAATGTGAGGCAATCTGTAAAGCGCTTTGGTGGCCATTGGGTCTGTGAAAGCGTTATATAAATGCAGTCCATTTACCATTTACAGGAATATGACTTGGCCTGAAAAAAATTTCAGTCAGAAGAATTTTTTTCACTTTAATCCCTGCATTATATATATATATATATATATATATATATATATATATATATATATATATATATATATATATATATATATATCATTTATATACTTTTAAATGAACAATGTTTTTCAACTTTAGTTAGTGTGAAATATTGTACATTTTATAACCATTTCATTTATATAGAGCATAATATTTTTCAACTTTAGTGTGAAATATGATATATATATATATATATATATTGTCCTCACTTCCACAGAGTCCTCTAGCATGACTCCACCCTCCTACGTACTTCCGCTCAACTACGTCTGGGATTGTGCCACTTTGGTTTTCTCCGATCAATTTTTTACCGGGCCAATCAGCGAACAGAGCAGAGGTGGAAAGAGTACTAAAATTTTATACTCAAGTAAAAGTACTATTACTTCAATAAAATCTTACTTAATTACAAGTAAAAGTACTGGTCTAAAAATCTACTAAAGTAAAAGTAAAAAGTAGCTCATTTAAAATGTACTCAGAGTAAAAGTTGCTGAGTAACTTTAACAGCGGCGGTGGGGGACTCTCCTGTGCAGGGCTGTAACGTATGAGAGTTTCACATAACCGTCTCAGAAAATATCACGGTTTATATAAACTCTATTATTAAATTATAGTTATTATTATCATCAGTTAAAATGACAGTTAAATAAATGAAAAATTTGTTCAATAAAACATATCTAATCAACTAATTTCAATAATTGATTATGAATTAGATTAACAACTTATTTCTATCAATAACTTATTCAAATGTTTAAAAATAGAGTTCTATGAAATGTTTTTTATTCAGAATTTTTTTCTTTTTATGATTTAATACAAATATAGTATCAAAAACGGTGGTAATCAAATAAAAGTTTAGCTAACATTTTATCCTTTTAGTTTTTGGGAAAGTGCTGCAAAACAGATTTACTCAAACCATGGACAAATAATATATAGGGTAGAGTGGGGGAAAACGCCCCCCTTAAGGAAAATGTGACATTACTTTGATGCAAAGTAATACTTGATACTTTTGAACAAAACATAAATGTAACTGGAATTTTCATCCCAGTTTTGAGTGACTATGGCAGGAGTTATTTACCAAATATTAAAATTGCTCACCCTTCATAATTTGTTTTTTTTTTGACTGAAAATACTTTTGTAAAAAGGGGGCATTTTGCCCCAGCGGTGGGGTAAAACGCCCTCCAAAGTGGGGTAAAATGCCCCCTTTCTTACCAACCAGTTTGCTTCATAGATCAACAGCAAAATGAACATAGTTTTTAATCTCTAAAAGTAAAAGGCAAGTAATGCAACATGTATATATACCTATTAATATTTATTTCAGGAATGTACAAAATAGCCAAATTTCTAACATTTTAATATTTTGATTTCTACACTAGGCCTATATATGGGGTTGATAATTTATGTAGTATTTATTCACCACTATCAATAAATAATTATACATAAATTAGTATATTTATAGTGAAATATATTCAATAAATGCATTAAAAGTCACTATGTTTTATCATTGGGTCACCTAACCACCTTCCATCATTGCATCCACCAAGCTAGCTAGCTAATGCTCACTTGAGGTAATTTGTTCATGTTTTGTTCAAATATTTTGATTTTACCGCCTAGTTATACTGCATTAAAGTGTAAAATAAAGACTTTGATAAACAGAAATATGTTACTGTAGTAATTATGATAAAGAGAAACTATGTCCCTTGGGGGGCGTTTTACCCCTCAGCATAGGGGGCGTTATACCCCACAAGCTTTGTCTTTTAAAAAATATAATTATATTCCTTATAAATAACATATGCTCTCAAACTACAGACTTCACTATTCATCTATCATACATCACTGTGATATCACTGTGAACAATATTCTATTAAACACTTGTTTACTAATATCTGAAAATTATAGCACTTTCCATGTAATCCTCTTCTCTTCAAATACGTCGCTGGTGTGAGCTTCTCCATGGAGATTTGTATATCCCCGTTGTCAAGTAGTGCATAGCAATAGTAAAAATGTATCTTGATTCATTCTAGTGGTTATTTTGGGAAAAAACGGGTGGGGGGCGTTTTACCCCAGGGGAGCATTTTCCCCCACTCTACCTATTCCATAAATAATATTTAAATAAATTGTAGTTTTATTATTGTTGTTGTTAATATTATTATGAGAAATAGGTACATTCTATTGTAGGCCTAAAATAGTATTATATCTGTCATAATTTCTTTTGGTAAAACAAAACTTTTATTTTGACGGGTTGTTAAGTCCTGTTTCAGTGTATTTGACAATGGTTTTTCTCAAATAAAATTATGAAAATGCTCATTAGGCGTTCTCTCAGAGCAACTCTAGAAATATTCATGTAACGTTAGGCCTACTCGTATTGTTTGTGAGATGCTGAAAACAGCATGAGCGCGTCGCGTACTTGAGTATGTAGTAAGTAGACGAAACAGCAGCTCATTCACACAGAGACACGCAGAACAAGCAGATTTATATTTTACATAGCAGTCTTTTGTGCTTTAATATTCACAGATCATGTCGCAATTTGATTTATTGTACAGCTTTACTTTAGATTTATTCACCCATACATCTGTTTATGTGTTTTACGTGACAGCTGCATTATACTGTAAATTCCATTTTTTTCTATGACCAGGACTTCACATACCGGTATGTGTGTGCGAGTGAGATTTCGACAGCATTTCGCGTTCAGCTGGGTCTGCATCACTGTCTGTCTTGTCCGTCACCTTCTCCATATTATGTTGTGATTTTAGGCGTCTGTTCTCCCGTCCTTCAATCAATCAATGCTGTAGTTTCCGGTGCGCGATGTTTTCACCCAAAGCATTTTAATTTTTTTTTAAAAAAATTTACTCAGTAACAGATATGTTTTAAAATGTAGCGAATTACAATACTTCAGACAAAACATACAAGTAAAGTAAAATTACAGATTTTAAAAACTACTTAAAAAAGTAGAAGTACACAAAAAAACTACTCAATTACAGTAACGCGAGTAAATGTAATTCGTTACTTTCCACCTCTGGAACAGAGGGAGTGGCTGAGAACGATGACGTTGATGTCGACTCGTGCGTTATTTTGAGTTGTAGTTCAGTAATGGCAGCGGAGAAAGATGCGAGCGAAGCCATTCGGTCCGTTGTGGCAACGCTGCCGAATATCAAGAAGTTAAAGCCAGAAAGAACAATCTTTGCTTAGTTTTGTGTTTATGGCCATCCTCCCATAGCCTGGTCCCACCAGACTCTCGTACATTTCATTTGTACATAGAGTTTGGCACCTCTCCATTGACAAGCGTTAACTTCCTTGTAGGCGGATACTCTATTGAAGTCTAAAACTATTGGATCTGCCCAGAGTCACTCTATCTGCCATAACCAATCGCTAACGTTTGGTCGTGACGTATGTATTTTCCCGAACCCCGTGGGATGATGGCCATAAACACAAAACTAAGCAATATTGTTCTTGCTCCGGCTTTAACTTGCGAGCATATTCGGCAGCGTTGCCACAACGGACCGAATGGCTTCGCTCGCATCTTTCTTAATTTGAACTGCAACTCAAAATAACGCACGAGTCGACATCAACGTCATCGTTCTCAGCCACTCCCTCTGTTCACTGATTGGCCCAGTAAAAAATTGATCGGAGAAAACCAAAGTCTACAGCACAATCCCAGACGCAGTACTGAACATAGACAGTAAAAGAAATGGACACAGCGACCCCATTGATTTCAACAGAGAAGACGGAAGCCCGATTATTGCACTTCCTGTCTGATGGCTGAGCGACTGCGCAAGCTCAAACTGAGCGTGACGACAGTCTGACAGTTGTAAATCTTCTAGTAGCGGTGGCAAGACAAATCTGAATCACCTAATTCCTCAAAAACGTTGTTGAAATATTTTGTCCCATTGCTTTTATGGAGTCTCTATCCAGAGGTGGAAAGAGTAATAAAATATTCTACTCAAGTAAAAGTACCACTACTTCAATGAAATTTTACTTAAGTACAAGTAAAAGTACCGGTCTAAAAATCTACTCAAGTAAAAGTAAAAAGTAGTTTGTTTAAAATTTACTCAGAGTAAAAGTTACTGAGTTACTTTTGGGGGGGGGGGGGGGGGGGGGGGGGGGGGTGGATCCCTCCTCTATGGGAATCCCCATATACAGTATAAGAAGTGGACAGAGCCGTCTCATTGGAACTCAGTTGAGACAGTTGAAGCCCGTTTTTAGCGATTTTTTAACACTTCCGTTCCTGACGCGCAGACTCAAACCGACTCAAACTAAGCTTGATGACGTGAGCAACCTGTCTGACAGACGTATATCTTCTAGTAGCTGTGCGTGAAAATTGCCAACGTTAATCTTGCAGAGACGGGGAACTTGAGCAAAGAGTTCTTTGGCGTGAGTGAGCAGGAGTATTTTGTCCCGTTGCTTTTATGGACTCATTATCTATGGGCTTCTCCCTTGACGGGACGTCCCCCCGATTGCCTGCGAGCTTCTCCTCCTGTCTGTACGGTCACTTCTGTTCAGCATGACAGAGAGTCGAGTGGTTATGACGCAGTCGTTAGCCTGTTTTTACAAAAACTGTTTCTACGGGGCCATAATGTAACATAGAAGGTAATGGAGCCCTTTATACATTGTCGTGTTTCTTTAGAAATAAATAATGGACAAATGGAGTCTTTAAACGCCTCAGATGTAAAGTTATTCGCCGTCAAAGTGGCGCCAAAATGAATGGGAGTCAATGGAAATGCTAACGCAAGTGAAGTTCTGCTACAAGATGGCGGCACCCGGCCGACTTCAACTTCCGGTCGATGGATTACCCCCTTGGGAATCCCCCATGGAGGGTTGTAATGGTATGAGATTTTAACAGTATGATAACGTCTCAGAAAATATCACGGTTTACAGTATTAATCAATTATTAAATAAACTGTATTATTAAATTATGGTTATTATTCAGTTAAATTAATGAAACAGGTTTTTTTTTTTGGTTTAACAAATGCTTTTAATTAAAAAACAAACTTGAAACCATTTGTTTGTTTTGTTTATTAAAATTTCAATAAAACATCTAATCAATTAAATTCGATAATTGATAATGAATTAGATTAACAACTTATTTTTAACATTAATTATTTATTAAAATGTTTAAGAATAATATTGTCCTATGAAATGTATTTTTTTCAGAAAATGAATGTTTCTTTTTATGATTTAATCCAAATAAATCAAAAACGGTGGTAATTAAATGTAAATTTAAACTTGTGTCCTTTTATTTTTTGAGGAAGCGGTACAAAAACAGATTTACTAAATCAAACAATGGACAAAAAATATATTCCTTTAAATAATGTTTGAATAAAATGTATTATTATTGTTGTTATTATGATTATTTTGAGAAGTAGGCTAAGTTCTATTGTATGCATACAATAGTAATATATTTCTGTCATAATGTCTCCTAGTAAAACCGAACTTTTATTTTGACGGGTTGTAGTCACTTTAAGACCAAAAGTGTAAAAAAGTGTTTCAAAGTGTATTTGACAATGGTTTTCTCAAATAAAATTATGAAAATGCTCATTAGGCGTGCTCTCAGAGCAGCTCTGGAAATGTTCATGTATTCATATCATCACATTGTTTGTGAGACGCTGAAAACACCATGAACGTCACGCGTACTTGAGTATGTAGTAGACAAAGCGGCGCAGCTCAGCAGAACAAATATGGGTAACACTTTAGAATAATGGTCCATAGTTAACAAGTAGCTATGCAGGAAGTAATAGGTAGTACTGCATTAACACCGAACTTGTATGGTGTTAATCACTAGTAGTTCTTGCGGGATGACAAGGTAACGCTTGAGTAATTAGTGAGGAGTTAGCATGTTTTACACTTTAAAATAATGGGCCACATCACTAGTAGTTCTTGCGGGATGACATGGTAACGCTTGAGTAATTAGTGAGGAGTTAGCATGTTTTTCACAAGTAATACAAGTTATTTAATTTTATATTTGACACATACTGTACAGGCATACATTTTTGTGAGGGACTAGTAATATTCAAACAAACATTGTAATCTGGAAGATGTGGTTTTGCGATTATCGCAACATAAATGCAGCCAATTTCTTCATTGAGGATGCAAATTGTTTTTGACAAGAGAACATCAATGTTTATATCCTAAAGAGAAGTCCTCCTCAGGCGGCTACTGTAACATAAAGGTAGGTCGTTGGAGTCTGAGACATTGAACTGACACTCAAAAGAGCTCCTAATAGTGAACTAATCCAATCATGTCAGAATCACTTCCTAATTATTTAAAATTTTAAACAAATTATCATTATTAGTATTATTCTGTGTTTAAGTTTGAATTAAACAGAGAACATACGTCCATCCTTTGGTAAGAGTAGTCACAATCTCAACCTGTAGCTAATGTATTTGGGGGTATATAATATTCATAAACTGGTTTCCACAAAGAACCCATTTGAGGCACAAGCTTCTGAAATGTTATGACCATGTTAAGAGTAAAAAAAAAAACCCATAATTGTTCACTTTTTAGACATGTTACTTTTGTGATTAGTAATTAATTGGTTATTCTTTCTTAGTTCACAAGTAGTTCTCAATGAGGATATATTTCTTTAGTAATAATCAAATACCTACCAAGGAACTACCTTTGTACCAAATTAGATATTACTTACTGCTTAGTTAATATTGCTTCCATATTAGTTAATAGTATTAAGTTCGGTGTTAATGCAGTACTACCTATTACTTCCTGCATAGCTACTTGTTAACTATGGACCATTATTCTAAAGTGTTACCCAAATATGTTTATATATTTGCAGTATTTTTGTGATTAAATATTCACAGACCATGTCGCGATTGGATTTATTGCACAGTTCTACTTTCCATGTATTCATCCATCCATTATTTTGCGTGTTTTACGTGACATCTGCGTTAAGTGAGTAATTCCATTTTCATGACTGGATTCCGGGATTCCCTCTGCATAAAGTTTTCATTCGGCCTAAGTTATAATCGGGACATACCTTTATCTGCAGGAGGGATGGTGTCCTCCTTTTGCAGCCACTTTGCGTCCACATTTTTTGCAAATTGGATATCTATCCTCAAGGACAACCACGCTTTTTTCCTACAAACTATTTTCATACTGCCCATAATTCGCTTCATAAGAATTCGAGGGAGCTTCGCTTTCAGCTTCAGCTGGGTCTGCGTCACCTTTCTAGCGCGTTTGTTCTCCCGCCCTTCAACCAATAATTTCCGGAGTGTGATTTTTTTTTTTCTCCCTTGTATTATTTTTTTTACTCAGTAACGGATATGATTTCAAATGTAGCGAAGTACAATACTTCAAACAAAACGTACTTAAGTAAAAGTAAAAGTACAGATTTTAAAAACTACTTGAAAAAGTAGAAGTACACAAAAAAACTACTCAATTACGTAACGTGAGTAAATGTAATTCGTTACTTTCCACCTCTGTCTCTATCTATGGGCTTCTCCCTTGACTTTATGCCTCTATGTCCCCCCGATTGCCTCATAGACAGTAAAAGATTGCATGCGAGCTTCTCCTCCTGTCTATACGGTAATGTCTCTATTGTGCGACAGAAAGTCGCGTGGTTATAATGCAATCGTTAGCCTATTTTTACAAAAACGGCTTCTACGGGGCCATAACGTAAGATACAAAGTAATGGAGCCTTTTATACATTGTTGTGTTTCTTTAGAAATAAATAATGGACAAATGAAGTCTTTGGACGCCTCAGATGTAAAGTTATACGCCAAAATGAATGGGAGTCAATGGAATGCTAACAGCAGGTGAAGTTCTGCTACAATGGCGGCTCCTGCGAGGCTTCAACTTCCGGCTGATGTATTACCCCTTGATACTGAAGGAAAATGAAAAGTGAGCGGAAGTACGAAGGAGGGCGGAGTCAGGCTAATCCTCCCACGGGGTTCGGGAAAAGACATGTCACGACTAAACGTTAGGGATTGGTTATGACAGATAGAGTGACTCAATTTAAACTTCAATAGAGTTCCCGCCTACAAGGAAGTTAACGCTTGTCAATGGAGCGATGCCAGACTCTATGTACAAACAGGGTTGGGGAGTAACGGAATACATGTAACGGCGTTATGTAATCAGGATACAAAAATCCAGTAACTGTAATTAGTTACAGTTACGTCAAAAAACGTAGTAATCAGATTATAGTTACTTTTTGAAAAAAGGGGGGATACTTTCAGGATTACAATGGTTTCATTTAAAACTAAATAAATCTGTATTTTGGCATAATAACACTATATTAAGCGTTGCTTGATTAATGACTCACGAGTGCCACCCGCCGCTGATGCATGCGCAAAATAACAGCTCTCTGCAACAATCTCCTCAGACACCAGTGATGCGCGGGTTGATCCAAAATGAGCGGGTTACCCGCGGTTACGAGTCATCCAAAAGTATTTTTAATGATACGTTTGAAATAAAGATTAAATCTTTCTAATTTATATAGTAGCCTAGCTACTAGACACAATTTTCTATGAAATACATAGGCCTTTATTGGCTGAAACTGGCGTGAAGATGACGCACGAGCTCAGTCTGCAGGTAGAGATGAAGGCGGCAAGAGAAAAGGTGAAGACTGGGCAGTGGAAGCTCCGCAAATACCAACTAATACAAGTGGGAAATCCTTATTTACCTTTTTTAATGTTGCGCGTTAACTTTTGAATAAATGCTGACGCGGGACAAAATGCCCGATTTCCCAACACGTTGAACTGAAAAATGCCATTGTACCATTTTAATAGCCTACTTTTAATAATGCATATAGCTCAGTAATGTCAGTTTTATGTATTTTCTGAGAGGGGGCGGGATTTTTATTGGGAAAGTCGGAGGAGAGACGCACACTTCGATTAGGATAAACACATGCAGAATCTTAATCGTTAAGAAAATGAAACGAAATAAATGAATAGCCTAAATCAAGCCTTTATTACATAGGCCTAACACTAGGCTATATTATACAGCATTCAGAAAAAGAACAGTTTGCGCTCCTAAGGGCAAATTTTTTTTTTTTTTTTTTTTCGGTCCGAGTTGCGGGCGGTTAGTTGAAACCGTCGGTCGAGTGCGGGTTAGTTATACATTGACCCGCTCATCACTGTCAGACACAATCACTGCTGCTAGAAACGATGCTGCCCACGGGTAAAAATGCTTTCATTTCTTGGAAATTCCGCTGCTATTTTGTTTTTAAAGAAGAAAATGCCAACAACATGGTTGTACAGTGCAAACTGTGCCTTCCAGCAATGAAAACACTTTTTTTTTATCGAAGGACTCGACATCCAACCTAAAGAAGCATTTGCATTCTCTATTTTCCTGTTGAAGAAATATTTCCATTTTACTTTTTCCTTGTCCTTGTCAAGTTAAAAATAAAACAAAATAATATGTAATACTGTAGCCACTAGATGTCTGCCTTTACATAAATATTTATTCAGGGCTGTGAAATTCTTAATAAATATATATTTTTTTTCAAATAATATCTGTCCTTAAAGTAATCCAAAAGTAATCAGTTACATTACTTTCATATTGTGGTACTTGGATTACGTTACTGAATATTTTGTTTATGAAGTAATTTGTAACTGTAACGGAATACATTTTTAAAGTAACCCTCCCAAGCCTGTGTACAAATGAAATGAACAAGAGTCTGGTGGGACCGCAGGCTAAGAGTCCTCAGCAATGAGCTCAGGAATGCGGAGAATGGAGGGGTACCATGGAACACACACACACACACACACACAGAGAGAGAGACACACACACACACACACACAGCGGTTCATTTGCTGCTACCAGTGTTGTGATTTTTTTTTTATCGTGTGCTGTTTTCAGGATACACACGCTAGTAAATTACTATAGCCATGTAAGAATCACACAGTGGCCCTTTGAACTCAGAGACTGTCATGCGCTGGGTGTGTAGAGGGAATCACTCTTTTCAACTTTAAACTCATTGTAAACCCATTCATACATTGATTTTATTTTTTGTCATCCATTCATAAAACTGTATAAATATATATGAGATGATTTTATTTTTTGTCACCCATTCGTAAGCTGTATGTTTTTTCTTCATCTCTCTAAAATGTAAGATGATTTTATTTTTGAAATACTTCTTGGATCAGTAAATTTAGTCAGATATTTGACTGTGTTGAATGTTTTTTTCAACTCTAGTTAGCATTTAATATCATATTTTGTATTTAATTTATAATGTTTTTGTATAAGCATTTCATTTATAATGTTTTTCAACTTTTGCGTGAGATATACAACGTCATTAGAACATCTCTTTTTTCTCACTTCCATACGGTCCTTGGCAATGCTGAGGGAGGGAGGGAGGGAGGGAGGGAGGGTGTGACACACATCCTATATAACCCTTGTCACACATCCTCACACAAAACTAAGTGTCAAAATGACGCATCATACCCGGAACAAAAGCAACTTTCAAAATGACATATCATACCCAGGTCAATATCAAAACCAACTGTGAACTTGAACTAATGGGTAACTAGGGTGAAGGTTAGCCCCGCCCACCTGTCAATCAGGTGGGCGTAAAGTCATCTTGACATGAGGTGAATGGTATAACTACTATTATTACTTTAATTTCTGCAGTTAGATAGTTTATTTGTAGAGTGGGAGAAGTTATTCAATTTCTTAAAGATAAGTTACAAAAACAATACCTTGATGATCAAACTTTTATCGTCTGATCAACTCAACTCTTCATCATTTAACTCCAACACATTATATTTTCGTTGAAAAGTGCGCTGCCTCCTCCTCTCTGCTGCCATCTTGTTACTCCTAACTAGGTTAGGATACCTCTCCAGCACTCTTAAATAATTTAGGAGCTGAGACCTATTCTTAACACTTAGGAATCTTTATGAATCGCACTTATTTTTAAGTTTAGGAATAAGAGTAAAATCATGTCATTCTTTTTTTGACACAGAATTTTGACATACTTAAGACAAAAATTCTACTCTGAGTTTTTCTTTTAAGAACTGTTCACAGAAAGATTATTCTATGGCAGTGGTTCGTAACCTGGAGGACATGGTTATCAAGATTGAGATCCACTGTCAGTTTTTTTTTTTTTAGAAAGTGATGGGGGCCAGAAGATGATGATTAGTTTCAAAACTCATTTTGTGCTCAAGAAATGATGTCTTATGGGTTTGAGATGATTTTCAATTTGTTCCTTTAAGCTACTCAACCAATACTCCAAGAAAATGTGAAGATAATTCATATGTGAAGATGCAGTGACCTAACAGGGCATGGGATGAGTATGGTTTTATGACCCTTGAGGTTGCCGAAGGGGTTTCACTTCTGTTGCGGTGTGAGAGCAGAAAGAGTCAGGAAGGCACTTGGCATACTCCACCAGCTCGTAAGACTCACGGATGTCTGTAAGGCCAAGCCAGAATACAATCCAGTGACCATTTACAAAACTGCCATCACAGTGCTTGAAATACCTGAGGATTTGAAAGCAGAATGAGAGATGAATGATGGATGGGCAAAAAATCAGAATCACAACAATGCAATGCGGACGGCGAAACACACCAGGGATTGATGTGGTTAGTGGCGCGGGATCTCCAGAAGAGCTTGCCCAAGTCCTGACGAATACACTCCCACAAGATCTGGCCAGTTCCTTGACCTTGTTTACTGCTGCTGACCACAAATTTGTCCAGGTACGGAGTCCCGCTGTTCACAGGCTCTGTGGTGATTATAGCAGCCGCACTGTACCTGCAATAAAGTCACAGATTCGGTAAGCTTATATTCTAGGAGCATAAAACTATGAGCATGATTTACCACAAGGGTGAAACGTCATTTAAAAATACCACAACTGTGTCATGTAAAGAAGTGAGAGGGGTAAGGTGTGTCAGTCAGTGAGCTGTGTTAAACCATTAACTCTTTCCCTGCCATTGAAGGAATTTTCAGGCAATCCGTGTTTTTACTGTTAGACGTAGGGGGCGCTATAAGACATCTTCTGAAAGAGTACAGAATCTCCAGATCAAAACACAGCCGAAGAAGAAGCAGAAACAAGCAATAGAAGCATTGCTTATGCACATATAAAATAACGCGATCATCAAAAATTACACAGCATATAAATCAAAACTGCTAAATGTTACCGAATGAAATGTCGACCCATGAAGAGGTACAGGACTATGCATGTTTTGGGGGTGCTGATGGACGCATCTACTCCATCTATGTTTTGATCATCTTTCCGAATCCGATCTGGTGTGGTGCCGAATTCTGACCCCCGCCTGATTATTACCTCCCTAAATCCACAGTATGGGTATAGGATTAGGCAATCAGGTAGCGGCCTCAACAAAAAGGGTAATAATTTGGCAGGGAGTCAAAATTCACACAACACCGGACGTAGTCTTTGACAAAAATACTATTACTAATGCTGTTACTACTACGAATACTACTACCACATGTTGAAAAATGTGACTACCAAAAAAACTACCACTCATTTCCCAATGATTCAATTTCCCTTTACACGGAGCAAATTGTGATCATTTTCTTTCATATTTTTTTGGCCATTCAGTATGTTGTAAAACAATTTCATTGAGGCTTGATGTGTAAAAACAACTTGTTCTTACCCTTCAGACAGGTAAATAGAATGCAGTCTGCCCTTGAGAGATGCTATGTAATCCTCTCTCAGGTTCCTCTCGAAAGACTTGTTTATCAGTGCCAAGAGACGGCCAACGTCAATGTCATCTAGGCTGTTGTATCTGTGAAGTGTAAAGATCCTCACATGACATGTACTGCGTATATACTACGTTATTAATTAACGATTAAGTTCAATCACGTTCTCCCGTATGCTGATATTTGTTCCGTTGAACACCAAAGAGACATTTCAAAGAATATTTTACTCAGATCTTTCCCATACAACTATAGTTTATGTTGAGCCTAATTACATTTTCTGGATTATTAGCTTTTATGTGAGGAACATACCAGAAATAAAGCTGTCATTCACTGCATATCAGACAATATTTGAAATATTTGTCTCTAATAAACGCCTATGGTCTAATTATACAGTACTTCAGACTGAGATATCCAGCCTGTGGCAAAAACTGCTTGTTTATTCTTGATTATTTAATGACAGACTACAACTCTGACAAAGCTGATTGTAAAATAGGGAAACTGTGATTGTACACAGACATTTTAGCAGCAAACAGCACTGCTAGAATAGAAAATCTAGACTTAAAAACATCTTAAAAGGGAAAGACTAAAAGAAATAAACTGCAAAATCACATACCTGTGGATGGGATCTCCATTTTTAAACAGGGTGCCTGAGCCTGAAAGACGGATAAAACTATTCAGACACGTTTCCTTAACCCTTAGTCACTGTTTGGGGTCATTATGACCCCACTGGACTTTTACTTGATTTTTTAAAAATGTTCCCTTCATCTCAGGGGCATGAAACTCTGTGACTTTTCCTAAATAATCTATCTAAACATGCACAAAAAAACGGGGCTTGATTTGGTTGTTCTAAAGGTGTGTAAATTTTTTTTTACCATTTAAGGGGTTTGGGGTCAAAATGACCCCACATTGAAAATGAATGGGAAAATGAAAAAAATTACTTTTTTTTATTTTGTCAAAAAAATAAAAGTAAATCCATTATAAATCAGAAATGTTCTACATATAAACCAAGGTCTGGTCCTAGAGCATAAATAAAAAGTAGAACGAACTTTCTATCTCATACACACACACACACACACACACACACACAAAACACACAAATGTATGTGACTGCAACAGAGAGCATTTTTACAGAAATTGGCAAATAAAATAAACAAAACTGGCATAAATCTAAGAAAAAATACATTTAAATCAAGGTCTGGTCCTAGAGCATAAATAAAAAGTAGAACGAACTTTCTATCTCATACACAAACACACAAATGTATGTGACTGCAACAGAGCATTTTTACAGAAATTGGCAAATAAAATAAACAAAACGCATAAATCTAAGAAAAAATACATTTAAATCAAGGTCTGGTCCTAGAGCATAAACACAAAGTGGAACGAGCTTTCTATCTCATACACACAGACACACACATGTATGTGACTGCAATAGAGCATTTTATAGAAACTGGCAAATAAAATCAACTAAACTGTCAATTAAATAAAAGTAAATACATTATAAATCAGAAATGTTATACATATAAACCAAGGTCTGGTCCTAGAGCATAAATAAAAAGTGGAACGAACTTTCTATCTCACACACACACACACAAACACACAGATGTAGTGACTGCAACAGAGAGCATTTTTACAGAAATTGGCAAATAAAATAAACAAAACTGGCATAAATCTAAGAAAAAATACATTTAAATCAAGGTCTGGTCCTAGAGCATAAACACAAAGTGGAACGAGCTTTCTATCTCATACACACACACACATACAGACACACACAAACACACACATGTATGTAACTGCAATAGAGCATTTTATAGAAACTGGCAAATAAAATCAACTAAACTGGCATAAATCTGAAAAATGTCACATAATGCAACATGGAACAAGCATGAAGTACCATTATCAGTGTTTTACTTGTTCTTTCACTTGTGATTTATAAAAAAAAATTGTATTGTTCTGTGTACCCTTCACTCCTGTTCATTGCAGTTTATTGGTGCTGTTGTTTTGTATTATATTGGTTTATTTACTTTTTAAAATTCATCTGAAAAATACAGATTTTTTATGTATTTCAAAATGTTTAAATATATATTCACAAAATATATATATCAAAGTTGTGAGGATAAAGCAAAACTGCACAGCATCAAGAAAAATGAAAAGTGAAAATGAATGAGTCTCTATGGACCTCTATTGGACACATGTGGTCATTGCACTTTAATTCCTTAACTGTAAGAAAAAAGGTTTTTCGACTAACCTCCAGATGACAGTATTCTATCCCTAAAACATAGAGCAATGTACAAAAACTATTTAGATTTAATTAGGATGATCATTTAAGGGATTTTTTCTTAAAAAAAATCATTTTTCATGTGCCAATTTATGGCCTAGTTATGTATTTGTGCAGTAAATAGGTAAAAAACTTAAAATATTTAAAAAAAAAAAAACAGCATAAATGTATAGTTGAGAAGTAAATAAAAAAAATGATATATAGTTTTCCATATAAAAAAATTATATTTCCTTATGCAATCGCTCTTTAAAAGTTTGGGGTCATTTTGACCCCAAACACATGGAGTGTTGTCCTTTTCTAACAGTGACTAAGGGTTAATGTTACATTGTGATTTTAAGATATACAAACAGTAGAACGTTTGCTCTTTTTTTACTGGTCTAAGATATTCTGTTATCATTAATCAAACTCTTAGTCTTAACCAATATTAGTAAACCTTATAAAATCCACCACCAGCTGCAAGGGGCTGTAGTGTTCCATCTAATGCTACAAAGTAACTCACAAACTTTACTCAGGCATTCAAAACAACTAAAACACAACATTTCAGATCGGTTCTTCTCTGTTATGCCGTCCCATCGCGCAAATCATTCTTTTTTTAAGCGCATCGAGGAATTTATTCGGTAGGCCTAGCTATGTGTGTCCATTGTAGTTTATGCGCATGCTTATAAATGTTGACAAAACAAAACCTCGTCGCCATTTTCTACTTGTGAGCTGTCTCGGAATCACATTTCCTTTGACTTTAATGAGAGAAAAAGAGTAGCTTACATACATGTAAGTGTCATTTGTCTCGGTAGGTGTGTGTTTTCTCTCTTATCTCACCTTTATGGCTGAAGAGCTCAGTGAGAAGCGTGCCAGCTGAGGTGAGTACGGCCGAGCTGTCAGCTGGCAGCAGGTTGAGCAGCTGTACAATGGCACTGATGCGCCTTTTCTCCACTTCACTCAGCCATTTCGCACAACTCAGGCCTGGCAAATCAGCCGGCAGTGACACTAAACCCAACACCTGAAAAATAAAAACAGACCATGATTTTAATTAGGAACACTGTAGCCCATGATTTCAAATGTGTATTCATTATGTGCACATTTATATGAGCTTGTTTTTTTTTTTTTTTTTTTTTTAATGGAATCAAAAATACAGAAGGCATTAACTGCTGCATAACGTTACCACCCAGAAAAGTAGATATTGTAACACTGCCACCTTGTGTTCACTTTACGCTATTCAAGCAACACATTTCTTGAGCACTAAATTTTTAGCAAGACATTTAGTTTATGACAGTTTTATAAACTATATATTTTGAGGTGGAAAGTAAACCTGTTTACAATGCTATGTACATTTTAAAAATATAGGCTATGTGTAATGAGATATATGGCTTCAAATTTTATTTTACATTTTATAGTTTTTGAAAGATAAAGAGCATATTATATAGGCAATAATAATAAATACAGTGGTTAGAATTATTTGCCCCCTCGGTAAATATTATCAAAGATGGATGTAAAAAATTTATCTGCATTTTTAATCCTTTTGATATTTTATTAAAGAAATTAGCAAAAATCGAACCTTTCATTGAAGTAAAAGAATTGAAAGTCACGTGGAAATCACATTATAAAATAAATGTTTTTCTCCAAAACATTGGGAACCATTATTCGCCCCCTTTTATTGAATACTTTTTGCAATCTCCGTTTTCCAAGATAACAGAGTCTTCTCCTATAATGCCTGATGAGTTTAGAGAACACCTGACAAGAGATCAGAGACCATTCCTCCATACAGAATCTCTCCAGATCCCTCAGATTCACAAGTTCATGTTACTGCTTCTTCTCTTCAGTTCAGCCCACTCATTTCTACAGGGTTCAGGTCAGCCGACTGGGACGGTTATGGCAGAAGCTTGGTTTTGTGCTCAGTGACCCATTTTTGTTTTGATTTTGATATTTGTTTTTGGATCACTGTCCTATTGGAAGATTCAAACATGGGCCGTTATAAGATTTCTAGCAGAGGCTGTCAGGTTTTGATTTTTTATATTTGATCGAATCCATGATGCCATGTATCTGAACAAGATGTCCAGGACCTCTGGCAGAAAATTAGCCCCACAGCATTACATTTTACACATGGGGTACTTTTTTATCCCTGTGTGCACGGTGCACCAAACCCGTCTTAAGTGTTTGCTGCCAAAAAAACTAACTTTTTTGTTTCATCATGAGCAGAACCCGTCCCGTTTGAAGTTTTTTTTTAAGATTCTATGGACAGATGAAACAAACAAAAAAAATAGCTTTTTGGCAGAAAACACTTAATATGGGTTTGGTTCATACAGGGATAAAAAAGTACCCCAAACTATTGGAAAAGAACCCTATAGCAAATGAGTGGGCTGAACTGAAGAGAAGAAGCGCCAACATGAACTTGTGAATCTGAAGAGATTCTGTATGCAGGATTGGTCTCTGATCTCTTGTCAGGTGTTCAAAAAGATAAAACATGCAAATTTATTTTTTTACAGCCATCTTTGATCAGATTTACCAAGGGGGCAAATATTTCTGACCAGCACAGTATTACTTGTACATGTACTGCCGAGCCAAAAAATAAAATGTCGCTGTTTGGATTTAAATAGGCAAATGTCTATGACCTGATCATTATTGCAGTGCTTATTATGTTTCTAGCTTGTTATATGATTGGCAACAGTTCTTCTAACTATAATTGATGAAGAGTGTAGCTTTTAATTTCTTAAACAACCATGTTGGAAGACGCATCATGTCCATATTCCAGGATGACAATGTCAATATTATCAGGCTAAAACTGTGAAAGAATGGTTGGGAGGGAGAATAAAGAATAATTTTCACACATGAATTGGCACCTCTGAGTCCAGGCCTTTATTTCAGTGAAAGACTTCGGGATGTGCTGGAGGAGACTTTACAGAGTGCTTGACTCTTGCATTGTCAAGAAAAGACCTTGACCAAAAATGTATGTACTTCTTGATGGAAATAAATGTTGTGATGTTATGGCCATGATCTGTCTTCCTATATGGTATAAGAAAAGCTACACTTCATCAATTAGGGTTTGAAGAAATGTTGCCAGACATATAACATGCTAGAAACATAATAATCACTGCCATAATGATCCAATCATGGACTCTTAAGTATTTGCCTATATAAATCTAAACAGCGATAATGTTTTCATACATTTTCATATTTACAGAGGAAAAAAGTTTGTTGTGAAAAAATGTTATATATACTATATATCTATTTTTCCACAACAAACATTACATATGAAAACGTTATCAATATATATATATATATATATATATATATATATATATGATAAATTCTATACAAGAAATTCTCTTTCATTGAAAGATTCACCAACTGAAACATAAACTGATCAAATTTGACTGACATTTGGTGAACAGAAATGGAATAATGAGTCCGTGAACAAAGAGAGGTTCAATATCAAACGTTTTTCAAAACAAAAACGCGAGACGGGGGCAGAGGAATGGGGGGAATACGCAAGGTCTCAAGACGTGTTTTTTTAAAAGTTAAACTGATTATAACAGCGTTTTTAGAACATCAAGACAGTTCCACAGGGAGACTTGTTGGAAGAGCGAAGTAACTCTCACAGCATTAATCTGCTAAAGTCCATGAAGATGAGATATACTGACTGCTACTTTTGATATTGACCCTCCCTTTGTTCACACACTCATTATTCCATTTCTGTTCATCAAGTGTCAATAAAATTTGTTAAGTTTATGTTTGTTCTGTGTGAACGAACCCCAAGGCATGTTCATGTAGGCCAGGGACCCAGGGCCTCTTTCTCCTGGTGTTTTTCAGTGTCAGTAGAGAGGTACTGTCCTGAGTTAATGGAACTGTGATACCTCCTGTAAACTGTTAGTGTCTTTAGGACTGTTCCATAGCATGTGCAAAAATTGTTACTGGTTCATTGAATAAGCATGACAATTGCTTAAAAACTTCCAAATAAAGATCTGTAAAGTTTATTTGGAGTGTACAAAGTTATCTTTAAAATACAGTATCCTGAAAAAGGGACATTTAAGGTTTAGCTGCGCAGGTAAACTACTCCTTACTCCCCTGGCCACAATATACAAACACGCATACACAAATGCCTCCATTAATACAATTAAGTAATACAACGATTTCTTGTTAGTCAGATTCAAATAGTACTCCTACTGTACCTTGTGGTTTTGGTTACGGAGCCCCCCTGAGCTGTTCAGAAATATGACTTTCTGAGGCTGCAGTGACTGCGAGACGGCTGTCGTCACCTGGGTCGAGCTGAGAACAGAAGAACGACCACCTGCATCTCGGCCCACTGGACAGACCAGCGGAATGACTCTACGGTCCAGAGTCCACTGCAGAAGAGCTGAGTCCACAACAACTGAGGGACCACTGCTGATAGAGGACACAGAGACTAAGTGTGTGTGTGTGTGTGTGTGTGTGTGTGTGTGTGTGTGTGTGTGTGTGTGTGTGTGTGTGTGTGTGTGTGACAGAGAGAGGAGACTCTGATGTGTACTAAGGAGTCATTATGACACCACAACCCATTACAAAGGATGATAACAATATAGGCCTAGTTTTAAAAATCATTCTAAATTTGAAAGAATAGCATGAATAGAGTCCACACCACAACTATAACAATAACGGCAATGTCGCTGGAATCACTTTTAGAAATTTCTTTTTTCCAGCTGATGAACAATAAAAACGTTGACATCCATTCAGAATCCACCTGACTATTAAGCAACCAGCGCAAGCATTTAAAGAGGCAGTGACAAAACTGCAGTGCATGTTTATAATAAACAATGTTATTGTGCATTGGTCTGGACGTTTATTAAGTTATCATTTATTGTTATCGCACTTGGTGTTGAACAGTGAGTGGTTTCTAAACCTGCTCTTATCCTGAGGGTCCCGCAGTTGTAAAAGGGCCTCTGAACTAAAGAAGGGCATCACATTGGCTGAGTTGTGCTGAAGTGCTTCTGTTAAAGCCTGGCAATGTTTCACCGTCACAGTCCTGGCGAGGGAGGAATTAGTCCCAGTTTTGTTGCTGTCCTCTTCTTCCATCTCAGGAGGCAATCCCATCACCACCACAAGCTTCATATCCATTCGCTGCAGGAAGGAGAGTCCAAAGGCCAGGCTCTGAACCATCTCACGGCTATCAAACACTGACGTGTCAACCTGAGGACAACACAGAAATCAGCTTCAGATGTCTATTTGAAACGTCATGAACGCCAACGAACAACTGCGTGTATCAGCTGCCATTAAGGTTTTTAAATAACTACTAACATAACTGTTATTTATCATTTAGACTACTAAGTCGGAAAGAGTCTGCTTCTATTAAGAGCTCAGATATCTGCAGCGTATAGCAGCCTACCAAGGGTTAATTTAGTTTGACCAGTGATCCTGAAACAGAAAAAGGCTTCAATTGTTTGCAGAGTCAACAAACCAACAGAAAGGATATGTACACTCGTGCACAATTTGAGCAGCAACATAGATGACAAGTCGGCAGAGTCTTCACATAAAATGTTCAAGTTTGGCTTCTGATTAAACCCGGTTAAATTAAACTATTTAACAAAATATATGATTAATAATAATACAGGCATATGTAGCTATACATATTTAATATATACTTCAAGTTTATACAATTATGATAAAAATTGCCTGCATTGAGATTTTAGTATTTGGCAACACTGTAAAAAATATATTTTCATGATTTGTTATCACAACTTTTTATCTTTTGTCAAATCAACTTAGATAATTAATGTGGTTCAGATAACATAATATTTTGAGTTTCTATTTATTAAACCAATCTCCTTGATTGTATTAACTCAAAATTTTAGGCAACCAGGTAACTTCCTTTTTTAAGTTAAACCAACAATACTTTTTTACAGTGTATATACATACGAGTTATGGTCTTCTCATTGAAATAACTTATAATTAAGCACAGATAACTTAATATGCAATTCAAGTAGACTCATTTTTTCCAATTCAAATATATTGTTGCATTTACTTATGAACAAGCAATAACATATTAAAACAAGTTATTGCTTCACATAAACAGCTTTATTGAGGTTTGATCCCTTACATTTCATAGCTTAACTTTATAGGCTAACCACATTTCATCAATGAACAAAATACAATGATAGCCGTTTGAAGAGTTAAAGTATTAATTGGCAGTATAAAAGTATAGCCTATAGTCTTAAAATGTTATTTAATAAGGGTAAGAGTATTAGGTTGAAAAGGATTTATTTATATGAAGCATTAAATTATACGTTTACATATATAAAATCCAAAATTTATCAAATATATAAGGTAATATATTTTCAATATAAAACAAACATTATTAAAAATATGAATTGTATTAAAAGAGCATTAAAAACATGTAATATAGTAGGCTAATTCATAAAAAAATTGCCTTCATATAGGCCTATGTATATTCTCACTCTATGGTCGCAAGAGTCACGCACCTGCAGTACCGCAAACACTGGAGATAAACCGGCCCGCTGAAAGTGTGTTAACCAGTACCGAGCCTCACGTGGATCACCTCCAATTTGATTGAGAAAAGCCTTGACATCTCTGTAGATCAGCGTGCGGTTGGACCAGAGGTTGAGCTCGCTCGGGGAGGTGTAGTTGGGGAGCTCCTGTAGGGTCCACGCCGGTGTTTTGCTGCCGTGTCCCGCAGCACTGGCTGACCTCAAGCGCAGGTTTACTGGGACTAGTCTCCGCTGATGATGACCGCTCCTCGGCTGACTCAGGGCTGACGGTTTCGTCCAAAACTGGTCCGCCATGATGGCCAGGGCCCTGCAACCGGACGAACCGCTGTTGACTTTGGCCATGAGTTGTGCAGAGGAATATAATGGCTCCCGAAAGCTTTACCTTCAGCTGACCACATCAGGATTTGGAGTGGTGGTGAATATGGTCCAGACGAGGACACGTGGCTGAATCAGCTGTCAGGAGCTCCCGTGGTGTGCAAGAGAGAATAAATTGTTACCAATTTATATTTTAAAGCCGTGCAAAATTATGCTACGATGCTAAAGTAGCCTATAAATAAACGTACTACATATTCTCTTTTTTCTTTTTCTTTTTTTAAAAAAAAATAATGATAGGCCTACTATGTGTTTTAAATTGTTTTTAAATAATTATGTATTCAGTATTTTTAAAATACTGTATTTTGCATTTACAGTAACGAAAATTGCGGGGTAAAGTTAGCTTAAATATCAGGAAATTCACCTAAAAATAAAGCATAATATAACTACAGTAAGCTAGCAAACAAACTAATAAATTATGACAATGATAATAAGCCTACCTATACATATGCAAATCTTGTAAGATCATAGTTTTTGATCTTATCATGGAAGTTTCCCAGAGCTGTTGAAGTCCCAAAAACCCTGATATACATTAAACCCCTTTTGTATGTAGGCCTATACAAAATGCAAAATATAAACATTTACACACAATCTAAATATCTTTCACCAACGTTATTCTCATACCTGTTTTACAGAGGACAATTTATAGAAAATAAAATAGCCTGCAACCTAAAAATTGACTGGTATAATGAATATAAAAATGTAATTAAGAAAATATCCTTAATTTTGGTTGTCTTATTTTCATTTTCTTATTAACTAAATAATTATTATTAATAAATTAAAAAAAATAAATGTGATTCTTATACTCATGTAATGATGTAAAAAATTAAAATCTTTTTTTTCTATGGGTCTCAGGAGGATATATCAGACAGAAAGGACTGGAGCATAGTCTCATATTGCCCATATGAATTCATTTTGAAAAGCTGGTATTTCCCTCAAGAAAGGAATAGGCACTAGGCAGTCTCTGTTAGTCTGTCAGCAATAATCTGATGATGCAGCTGTCAGTGAGCTCCATATGGCGCCACTCACTGACCTGGATTTCTTCACTTTCTCTGTCCACAAAAATCTGTTTAAACTCCTGTTTAAACCCAGCCTGTACCACAGCAATGCAACGGAGGATAGAATTGGTATTTTGTACTTGTTTTAAAAACTGATCGATATAATAACCTAAAGGGCTTCCGCATGTGCAATGATACTAAATCTGAATCATGAAATTATGATTTGAAAGTTCAATAAGGGTGCTTGAGGAACCATGCACATTAATTGATGCATAATCCTTTGACAGCAGTTGCAGAGATTAAGCTTTTAGGCTTTACAGCCAACCAAAATTCAACAATCTGTTTTGGACCTACAAGGACACATGATGGCTGAGTCCGAAAACGTACAAATGCTGCCTTCGGAGAATGCACAGCAAGGTTGGAAGGCATCAAAGCACATCCGAATCCAAAGTTAGCTTCACTTCCTGTCTCCTGAGCCTATACCTTCATCTGATCGATTTTTGAAGGCAGCGTAGATGTATCTTTCACTGCCTTTGATATCCCACAATCCCGTGCTTTCCATTCTGTTACAGTTGAGCTAAAAATAAAGATGAGAGAGTCTGAAAGTCGCTATTGGTGGTCAGTTTGTGTATAAATGTACGTTTTGACCAACGTTTTCCACTTTTGCTGTCATTTCGCGTGAAATTACTACTGTAGTAATTCAATATTTTCTTGGTGATCACCTCTGTTTAGTTGTAGATCTTTTAACCATTACACTGACACAGAAGCCTGCATAAAATCAGTTTCATGATCATATACCTGTACCGTCGTCGTACACAAATGCTGCCTCTAAAGTCATTGTCTGATAAGGCAGCGAGGCAAGTCACTGCCTAAGATTTCAGACGCAGACGATGAGTTTTGTCAGAGGGGCTAGTAAATACAATTTAAATGTATTAATCTATTTTGTTTTTATTGTACTAAGAAACATAATTATTAACATATCATATTGAAACAAAACATTAAGATTACCACTATGTGGAAGGAACAGACCAAAAAAAAAAAGGAAAACCTGGTTATAAAGTCCTTAAATAAATAAAAAAATGGAACAAAAACAACTCTTTGCAAAGAGTTTGTAAGTGGCAAAGAGGATGTCTGAAAGAGGCTACTATACTGTAATATAATTCATAACACATCTACACAACTAATTGGTTATTTAGCACAGATTGTAATATGAAAACATCCCATAGAAAGATTTACATCAGATTCATGTTACCAATACTTTTATTCAAGATTTGTATTATAAGAATCTCAATTTCAAATCACCACATCAACTCAAAGCAAATGGTATCAGTCCAGTTTCTCGCTTTAATCAGTGTATTTGCTCTTTGTTGGGAAAATAGACCAGAGCAAGACCATCATATATATCTGTATTTTCAATCTGTATTGTCCTCCTGTATAAGTCACCTCACTGCTCTTGCGGTTCCCCCTCATTCTGTTCCCAGTATTTTCTCTTGCGTTTTCTCTCCGCCATGACCAAGGCACCAAAGACAGTCACAATCACAGTGGCAGTGATGACTAACACCGTAACGGTCTCAGCCACACACAACTGGCTGTCCACCCAAGCCAAAGAGGCTCCGGCAAGCTGCCAGGGCTCCCGACATGTTACATTGTGATAGTCGTCCACAAGGAGGTGCCGCACACTAAGCAGCTTGCTGAAGACACGATGCAGGTCGCAGTCACAGTTCCACGGGTTCCCAGCCAACTGCAGGTGCGTAGCAGCCGTGTGCAAGCTCAGCAATGTCTTGAAGTTCAGGTGCTCCAGATGATTCGCCTCCAAGCCCAACAGAGAAAGACTGTGTAATGGTGCTAGTGCATTTACCTCGATCCGAGAGATGTTGTTGTTCCCCAGGAGCAAAACTTCCAGTCCGGGCAGCATGGTGAGGGATCCGTCTCGCAGAACACCCAGCTGGTTTCCTTGGAGGTAAAGGTGGCGCAGGCGGGACAGGCCACGGAACGTGCCGGGCTCAACAGATTGGATACGATTGTGGCTGAGGTCCAGCTTCTCAAGGTTCTCCAGATGTTCTAGGCCTGGAGATTTCAACAGTACCAGTGCATTGTGGTCCAGCCGCAATTCACGCAGGGAAGACAGGCTCTCAGAGAAATTAGGAGGGATCTTAGTGAGGTTGTTACGACTCATGTCCAGCTTCTCCAGAAAGGACAGAGAGAAAAAAGCCTGTGGGGAAACAGACATTTGGTTAAATGTATATGGTAAAGGTTGAACGACTGCGACTTTTTGAAGTCGACATTTATGTGATTAAAGTCGAATCGACTAGTCGCTGATGACGTCATTGATGCACAAATAAGCCTGAACCTCGAACGCGGGTTTCTTTGTCCACAGCGATGGCATATGACACAGCGCTGCCCACAAGGCTATTGCTCCTACAGCTTATTTTTATCCGTTCTTTTGTCATTGGGTCGTTATATTTCTCACAGATTTCTGCTCGTTCTAAATCAGATAAAGTAGAAATTTTGGGCTGTGCTTTAGTTTCAATTTTGATTTTGGCTTCCAACGATTATGATGATTCCGCTTTCCGTTCCTTCCTTTAAAGCGGTGTGCTGTCACCCATACGTAACATCCAAATAAGCCGAATCATCTAATGCCACGTGTAAAAGCGTATTGAGCCCCGAAAGAGGAGGCTTTCTGCCCGTGCGACCCAAGATGGAGAGAAAAGTACAGGCTACTTTGGGCTTTGGGTGTGCGCTTAAACGGGAAAAATACATGCAAAAATGTCAAAATGTCTGTCTTTGGTTCTTTAACAAACCCATTCAGTTGTCTTGACATAACAGCTGGGAAAATAATCGAATGCTTGTTAGTATAGGTCTGTGCATTTGGTCGTTTGGTGAAAGCAGCCTAATAAACCTTCTGCTCTCTCTGTCATTTAATGTTAATCAAACAACATCATACATCAAAGAAAATGAGAGAATACTTCACTGCTCTTCTCTGAATAGCATTAGTAACTTTAAAGTAACACTAAGGATTTTTCCTCTTCGGTCGCCCTACTGGTTGGAAACGAAATTGTCCATTACCGCTGTCGTAAATAATTTAGCCTACCGTCGCACGCACGCTCGCTGTTTATCCAGCACCGGCTTCAGAATGAACGATGTCCACAGACAAGGTAGAGTATATTACATGATTTCATGAAAGGATGATGTATTGACATCAGAAACGGAGAAAAACGAAATAATTACTAGCGCTTGACGTAAAGCAGTCGAATTGTGTAGTTCTTTTTGTGCACGGGTTCCTACCCGAAACCCAAAGTTACATAGTGCCAGTAAAAGCGATACAGACCGTCAGGCTATGGCAGACGTGTCATTTAACTTATTTTAAGTCGATGTACCATCACAAGGGTCTTGGAAATATATTATGAAGGTTGAAAATTGTTACTTAGTGTTACTTTAAGAATCAATTTATATTTAATTCATATAGTGATGCATATGGAATGTTTTATATATTTTAATTGTTTTCCATTTGATTACTTTATTCAATTTCTGTGTTAGTATAGTTATAGTTCTGTATCTGTATAGTTATTAGTTGTAATATTATTATTAGTAGGCTTAATTGTTCATTTTATTTACAATTTTTTTTTCTGTTGTATTTGTCCTATTGTTTTTATTTTTTTATTGTATTACTGAACGTTTCAACTGACTATTGTTTGTTGACTGTGAAACTGCTCTGAAAGAGTTGGGGGGGGGGGGGGGGTGTTAAGGGTTTTATGAATGCACTGACAGACAAAGTTTTGCTTAGGGCCTCAGAAGTCCTGGTGCAGAGAAAAATACATAATATATTAAAATATGTCGGTGCCAATTTGTCTGTTTTTCTAAGGAAATTTTGAAAAGGGGCAGCAGGGCAGCCGAGCTCGGGCAGATTATGCTTATTGTAAAGAACACAATTTAATAATCTCTAGAATCCTTTTTCCACTATGGTTCAGTTTATTGGCATCAATGGTTCCATAGAATCTTTTACTTCAACAAGATTTTTTTAAATGTTCTTTGCACAACAACAACAACAGAAAAAGGTTAAGTTAAGTTAGGTCCCCCTTTAGGAACCTGTATTTTTAAGAGTGTAAAGAACCCGTAGTGTAGGCTATGGAAAGGTTCCCTGAATGTGAAATGTTCTTCATGGAATATCAATGGCAATAAAGAACTTTTATTTTTTAGCAGGCTATGGGTTGAATAAATGGTCCTACCTGCGTATGAAGAACCTGGATGCTGCTGTCCGAGAGCACTAGAATACGTAAAGACCAAAGGCCAGCGAAAGCTCGACTCCGGATCTCCGTAAGCTTGTTTCCTCCAAGGTCTAGGAGCCAGGTGCCGTGGGGAAGTCCATGTGGGATATCCTCAAAACCCCTGGCGTGGCAATCCACCAGGTCTGAGTGTTCATAGCACTGGCAGAGGTGACTACACAGTCTTGAGCTCCTCGACGGAGAAAGAAAGAGTAAAAGCATCGCGACAGAAGGCAACATGATGTGAAGAGATCTGGAGCTCTACAAAACGTGAAATGTTTGACCAGGACGTCGATTAACGGATCCTCAGCTTTCTACGGAAGAGGAGTGAGATATCTGTGATAAACGCAGTTTCCATTTGTTTCAGTAGGCTATTGGAACATCAAAACAGACTTTTACAGATCAGCAGAATAATCGCAGTCTGCAGTGCAGCTGAAATGTCTGTCAGAAGCACTTAATCGCCTTAAAACCATATGCGACTCAATTTCTAAGCCCCCCTCCCCACACGGTCATACACACAATAAACAGTTAATAAATGGCAGTTGCAGCAGCAGCATACAAATAATGCGTAAAAAACATTTATTATTATACTGTTTTATTCCTTTCCTCCGCTAAATTTACGAAAAAACATGGTTCTTGTGAGCGTTCTTTCAATTACTCCGGCTCCACAACAAGACAAGCGCACAAGAGATGGGAAGACTCATTTATGCGAATCGGTTCTTTCAAACGGTTATTTCAAAGAACCGGTTTAAACAACCAGGGATTATTTTACGTTATAATGACCTGCTAATTGTATTATGTATGTATAGGTAGGCTACACATTGCTGTTCACTGCAATTTTTTGTGTGTGCCAGGTCAGTTGGCTGTGGCCATGATTCAACTAAAAAAGCAGGCTTTTTTTGTTTGTTTTAATAAATTATTTGTTATGAATTTAAATATGACTACATGTACATTCATTTGCACAATGAATGTGTTAATAAATCGTGTAAACATTTCCAGAGCGATATTTCAATCAATCTATTTCAAACGAATTAAGATGATTCGACTCAAAAGAACAATTTTTGCACTCTGAATTAAGGGCTGGGGCAGCTGTCACATTTGGTCATGATCCAATTTAAACCACGGATCCTTGTAGGCCTATAACGTAGCCAACGAACATTTTCTTTTTCGTTTAAAATAACTTTATAAAGTAGTTATAAAATATAAAATTATTATAGCGTAGTGTCCAATGTAATTTAATTACGCACAATAATCTCAGCCAAATGATGTTTAAATTTAGAAATATGTCAATGCCAGCCGAGAGATTAAATATAACACAGAACTACTGCTGTATATCCCCTGAACTTAGCCTCAAATGGATTTTTAAAGACGCAAGCGGATTACGCAAAGGTTTCACCGTTTTTAACCCATTTTCAACGGATCCGCCTTAGGCCTATAGCCTATACCCGAAATAAGACATTATTTACTCACCAATTCATACCCATAGCCTACTATACGTTTCTTTTTTCAGTGGTACACAAAAAGTTATGCATGAATGAAAGCCTCCATCAGTCACCAATCATTTTGGTATGGCAAAAAATAAAGTCAATGAATCTTGACTGAGACTAACAGTCCCTCCCTACTATTATGTCTGGCGTTTCTTTTTGTGTTTCAAACTCATGGCTCAGCGGTCCAACCCCAACACCATGTGCGATTGTGGGCAGGGGCAGAAATACGAGATCATGTGGGATTAAATAATGCATTGTACATGAATAATGGAGAAACCCTCAACATCATGATCAATCAACAACATATTGTGGTTGTAAATATTCATTTAAACTCATTAAACAATGGCAAGGGCCTTTGATTCACTGAAAATGAGTCACCAACTTATTCTGTGCACAGATATGGGGTTACTAAGACAGTTGACTCAGACCATTACTATAGGCTAACAGTATATAATTTAACAAGTTGAACAAATTAACATGAACCAATTATAATTATTAATAAAATAAAAGGAGGATAAAAACAAGACAAGTGAGATTTTTCTTTTTTTATTTCTTCATAACTATTTAAAATAAAAAATAAAATACTGCGAAAGAAACCTATAGGCGAACAGCATCCTTGTCAACACACAGCGATATAAACTGGTATGCAACCCGGACACACGTCACAGCTTGGCGCCAATGCTTGAGCCTCGATCAGGCTACGGGGTTCCCAAGGCTGGGATGGGGAGGATTTCGGCTTTGAGCCAGTGCCACCCATACCCCCGTCCCAGTCTCTTAACATGGCAAGATATCACTTTAACATTTCTTTTTCCCAAACAGGTGATTACAAATATTCCCGTTCAGAAAGAGATCAGTTCTGTCGCGAGAGATGAGCCGTCTTATGCTGACACATATCTGAAGAAAATTGACCGTCGCTGGAATAACGAAGGAATGCAAGAAGTCAAGGAGAGGTGTGAGTCTCTCATTGGTCACTGCATGTACCCTTCCAGTTTGGATGTGTTTGGAAATAATACAAACAAACATTGCATCATAGAAAATGGTCCCACTATGGAAGAGGTATTCAAAATGGCAAGTACAGGACCAATATGGAAGAAAATGACAAAATATAACGCCGAGTTGGCTCTCCATTTTCTCTTGGTCAACTGCACCTGGAGCTGAAGAGAGACAACAAGACCACGTTCTACAAGTAAACTGAAAGGATGCTTACAGCACTCAAGAGTGTTACTCCGTCTATCACGCAAAGTGACAAAAGTAAAAAAAGGAAGTTTTATATAAAAATAAGATGTTGGGTAGATGCTAAGTGCAATTCAATTTCCCGTACTGTGCCTTCAGCCCTCAATAATCCTAAACCTACTAAATAAACCCTGTATTTGCTGCTAAAGAAATCATACAATAGTTATCCAGTCTAACTGAGGAAAATTGTTTTTGTTCCACCCTCACACCCTTTCTACCACTAAAAAATGTGGCACAAAGAAAGATCATGGATTTGAACAGAAAACATGATTTTCTTTTTTTGGTGGCTAACCAAATGAGATGAAATAAACACATCGTTATTTAATGACAGGAGGAAAAAAAACTGGAGATCCAGCATGGTAGGTTTGGTGAGTTAATGATGTTGGAAAGGATGTTTTCTATATAAAATGATATTCTAAGACAGCACTCTATTTTTGCCCTCTCTTTTGTCAGTGGAAGCATTTTTTCTCTTCAGATGTGTAGGACCGTCATCCCTGCTCAAAACGCTGAGTATCAGCCATCTCAACCTTTGTCTGGCGATTGGTTTAAAAAAAAAAAAAAAACATCAGAAATTATTAATTTAAAACAAACAACACTTCCTTTGTCAGCATATTGTTTCCTCTCTCTGAGCCTGGGCTCATGATGATAAAGCAGAGTCCTTCTGTGTTTGTTGAGCTTGTTGTGAATGCGGCACTGATTTTTGGCTCTCCACATCCCGAAAATGTTTCTCAACCTGTAGACGGAGTACAAAGATTAGAACAGTAAAACACCTAACAATAATATAATTATGTTATTTATATCAACATGATATTAATGGTACATTTCCCTTTAATATGAGTTAATGCCTGTACCTTGTATGTCTGTAAATTCCTGAGGAAAATTATTCTATGAAATCTACAAGCTGACTTGTTCAACCTTAAAAAGAAATAGTTCACCAAATTAACTACTTATCCTCATGTCGCTCCAAACCCGTAAGTTTTTCGTTTATCTTCGGAACACAAATGAAGATTTTTTTTTATGAACTCAGAGCTTTCTGTTCCTCCATAGACACTGTGCACGAATATTTGATCTGTAATTCGAATTTCACTTCGAATTGCTGGCCGTTAAAAGGCAGGGTAGGTAGGTTTGAGAAACTAGCAGAGAACTGCTGGATTGTGAAAGTATCCAACAGGGAAACTCCCACCCCCTACCTTCTGGGCTCCTTCCAAAGCCACACCCCCAAAACACATGAACGCGTGATGCCGACCGCTCAGCGTTTACCGGCACCGAGGAGCGTGGTGCATGGAGTGACATCACCTTTTTTTGCCTGCGCTGACTGTATATGCAGGTACAGGTGGTACTGGGAATTTTGACTGCTCTTTCTCTGCTATAATTGCGAGACTACCTAGCTTCCGGCAGGTACGTGCCTCTCCTCTTTCGAAATGAGCGAGTCAACCGGGTTTGCGCGCATGTGAGCAGCTGCTGTAGCAGCAGGGGTGGTAGCCATGGTAGCGAGGGAGAGTGACAATCGCCCAGCCAATCATTGCATTCGCCACAAATGGAAAGAGTAGCTGTGTTTATTGCAGCCCTGAGAGGACTACAGACACTCGACTTTTATACACTCCTTTTGAGAGTACTTACATTATGTATATAGACATGTATTGGTATATAAAGTCAGTTTAAACAAATTTGGGAAAAAAAATTGTGTTTTGGAAACAAACTGCCTACCCTGCCTTTAATGCAGTGAATCCATGATAAATCCTAAGCACTAACTCGCAGTTATAATTAAATGCACTGGGTGGCGCTGTGGAGCGTGTTAACAAGTTGATTGTATTTGATCACATAACATCATGTTCACAATGCTCAGATCCGATTTTTTCTTTGGCTGTTCACATTACCTTTTAAAATGTGGCCTATATTAGATTCCAGTGTGAACTGTTTGCGGTTTCGAACTGACCAGCATACGCAAAAGAACAATAACAATGACATCAGACGCAGCACGCTGTTGCACTAAAGTTGGGGAGTTTATGGAGGAAGTAAGCATTTCCACAACACTACTGAGCAGGTGCTGAGGAGAAGAATGAAGAGAAAGAGCAAAATTGGCTATTTACTAACACCTCACTCTCGCTCCAATCACTTGCTACATCACTGTTCTCCATGTTGTAGGCCTAGTCAAGTTTTTAATTTTACTGTCTGCAGGGCTAACTCGCCAGCGCATAATTTGTGACAAATGTCGATGTCACACGTAGATTGACGTAAAAGTCGCATCAAATCCGCCTTGGTTGTTCACACTGCGGCCGCATTGAAAAAAAATAAAAATAAAAAATCAGACCTGGGTCTAATGCAGGACCACATATGGAAGTGGTCTAAATCTGATTTGAAAAAATCAGATCTGGGCAAGATTTGAGTGTTCACACAAGTCTGACCTGGTCACTTGACAACCCAAAAAAAAATTTGGGCCACTTTTGCCTGCAGTCTGAACGGGGTCTTGATGTCGTCGTCTGACTCGGGAAGTTTGGAATTACTCGGTTTGGTTCGATTACGATTATCATGTCACCAATTCAGTTCAGTTTGATATTGCAATGCATTATGATGCACTGCATCCTCAATTTTCTAATTTAAGTTTAAGTTAAAGCGTCAGTACATTACATACTGAACCGATACCGTCGTCCTCGTCTGCATCACGATGCATCGTAGAAACGATTCATTTCGACACCCCTAAACACCACTCAATTCATATGGATTAGTTTTACGATCTCTTTATGAACTTTTTGAAGCGTCAAAGTTTAATTTGCGTAGCGGTCAATTGAGAGACAGAAAGCTTTCAGATTTCATCAAAAAGATCTTCATTTGTGTTATGAAGATGAAAGAAAGTCTTACGGGGTTGGAACGACATGTGGGAGAGTAAATAATGACAGCATTTATTTTTGGGTGAACTATCACTTTAAAGACTCATTAAAACAACTTGATCAATGCAGTTTTCTGTCCTGTGCCGACTTATTTCTAAAAGACCAAAAACCTATTGAAGTGCTTATCTGCCCCCAACAAATACATTAAAATATATGCATTTAAATATATTTTAAAATGTAATTTAATCCTGTGATTTTAAAGCTGAATTTTCAGCATCATTACTCCAGTCTTTAGTGTCACATGATCCTTCAGAAATCATTCTAATGATGATTTGATGTTCAAGAAACATTTCTGATTATTATCACTGTTAAAAACAGCTGTGCTGCTTAATCTTTGTCAGGATTCTGTGACAAGAACTCAATTTAAAGTGTCCTTGCTAAACAAATGTATTAATTTCATAAAAATAAATAAATAAATAAATAAATAAATATATAAATATATATATATATAAATATATAAATATATATATTTATATATATATATATATATATTTTTTTTATATATATATATATATATATATATATATATATATATATATATATATATATATATATATATATATATATATATCTTGACCCTAAACTTTTTAATACTAGTGTACAATACAGTGCAGAGTTGAGACGACGACTTACTATTTTCCGCACGTGGCTTAAAGCGCTGCCCTCTTTGCCTTTACAGTTGTCCACTTGGTATGGCGGACTGATGACCACATCATCCATCACTAGGATGTTTTTCTCCTGCCATTTGCACTCTTTGATGCTGCGGATGAAGACGAGAAGGAAGAAAGTGAACAATTCATTCTGTTCAAGGTAAAGTTGCTTGATATAATCATATCTCTTAATGTATACACAATTCTGAGGATCGTTCACCATAATAAAAAGCGCTCTAAATGCCCTCATTATTATGGTGATCCAGATATCAATTTCAATTAGTATAGACTGTGATCAGTGTTGGGTAAGTTACTCTTAAAAAAAAAAAAAAAAAAAAAAAAAAAAAAAATGACTAGTTACTCATTACATTTTCAACAGTGTAATAAGATTATTGTATTAATTACTCTCTTGGCCAGTTGAACAATACAAGGATAGATATGTATTTGAAAGAATTAAAAGAAGAGTTTTATAATATAAAATTAAAATAAATTATTCTTGAACTGACCAAAGTATTTAAAGGGAGAAAGTTACATTAAAAACATTTCATCATTAGACGTTACAGTTTGATGTTAAATCCACTATTGTTTTATATAGAATTGCTCTATAATCTATACAGTATTTAATGCAATTACATCAAAAGTAACTAATTAAACAAAAGAAAAATTAAGAGTAATCCCTTTCTTTATTTTTTCGGGTAATTAAAATTACTTGGAAAAAGCCCAAAGGTTCGCCAATTAAAAGTGAACGCATCGATTTGAGTCTCACTTACGTTTTATGAATGGTCTGGAACAGCAGTTGACCCTCTACAGAAACACCAGCACTAATTGCATAAGCTTGAGACAACTTATCTTCCTTTTCCGCCCGTGCTCTATTCACGAGCTGAAAACAGCAATGGAGAAATAAGACAACATGAATTATAAGACCTCTCTGAATCATAGATTACTAGATAGCAGAAGAAAATGGGGCGTCATTTGGGCTCACCTTGCTAAAATTGAGAGTTGCTAAAGGGGGAGGAGTCTCAGCACGGTCACTGATGATGTCCACTTCGGACACATAGGCCAAGTTAACAAGCACCACATCGCTGAGGTTGGGTTTACCACTGGACGGGGCACATTCTGGTACGGTCAAGAGTCAAGGTAGTTGTTTGGCAAACGTGTATTTATTAGAGTAGAGCAATGTATAAGATAGAAGCCTCCTAGGTGGGTATTATCATGGGATCAATGCTGCATATCAGCCGTAAGCCCTACTTTGTGTATTTCTCCACTCCAATTTCATGTTTAGAATTTCGAGTTAACAAACTGGATTAAATGACATGAATGTCTGTCATTTAGGAGATGAGGGTCATGGTGGAGGCTGCTTACTAGCATGACAGAGTGCAATCAGATATGAGCCGCATTCAACTTGGAGCGCACAAAGACAAGACAACCTGTCACTCAAATGACATCAAAGCAATAACAAACCACAACCATTTAACGATACAATCAAGTCTCGCCCTATATTTTTTCTTATTCGAGAAGCCGTTTCAGTAACAATACAATAGGGAAGACAAGACTATTTGAGAAGACTTCAATTTTTATGCCGACTTAAAAGGTATTCAGATATTTTTGAGAAGATGTGCAATGGTTTAAATATTAAAATCAAAACCGTCTTCAAGCCTTCATAAACCACTCAGTTCTATAAAACAAGCATACCAGATGGCTTTTCAGATGTTTTATGTAAACAATTCTTTTTAATACTTAAAACAGGAAGAAAACCAAAGCAGCAAGCTAGTGATGTCAGCAAATTCAACATTACATTTACGAGTGGCAAGAGCTGCTGCATGGATTTGTAGCATTTGTGGGGAAACTGTGAAAACGTGGGTAAAACAAAATATTATCAGTTTAAACTAAAGATTGGACTTGATATAAGTGTTCTTTACAACTTACCAAAGATCCATGGATATTGACATGCAGCCAGGAATCGTGTTTCCTGACATTTGACACCGGGGAAATAAAATAAGAGCAAATCTCATCTAGCCCTAAAACTAGTTATCCACAAACAATCTGTCAATGGAAAACTAATGCAATAGCTGGCTGAGCTAACCATCTGAAGAGGTCTTCAGCCATTTAGTATAGGTGGTTAAAGGCTCCTCAAACAAAAGTATTTTAACACATAGTGACTGTTATTTGAATGCTGAACAGGAATGGCAGCACATCAGGAGGTTAGCCATCAAACCAGAGGCAACTCTGCATTTGTTTTTGTTTTCTTATCAATGCACTGATAAAATAAAATAGGCCATGGTGCATGGGAAATTATATACTTTGTGTATTAATGCAGTGAAACGCTTCATTTAGATGCACACACCACAGTGATTGTATGTTGGGGTGCGCATTATGTGTCAGGCAGAGAAACCCGGATGTTAGCGTTCAGGCTAGCTGACACCCCCTAAGAACGCATGCGCAGATCTGTGTATGGGAGAGCAATGCTGTAGTTGACAGCCTGTCCACCCCTCATTCACTTCCATTATGGTTTAGACCGGGACTGCAGTTCGAAACGATACTACAAATAAACATGCTAAAAATTCAGAAGCATCAACATTTTCGAGGTTGTATTTAGCAGACTTTTCTATGACTTTTCCATTATCTTGAGATTACGGTATAATGAGGCTAATTCACTAATGAATCATTCAAAACCGATTTATGAACCCTTGCGACTGAGTGAAAAGAATGCGCGAATCAAATCATCTAGCTAGTTCACCTATAATGCACCGACTCGTTGTTCGCTCTCTCAAAAATCTGAGGGTTGCAAACAAAATAAATAAAATAAGGGAGATTCATTTATTTATAATACATACGCCATTTTATATTTACGGTGGTTAAAGATTGTGTAAAACATGACCATACATTAAAAGGACATAAGGACAATAACGAAAATGGTTAACCATATAATTTTGGGCTGTTTTGTCACACTTTCATCATAGTTTGATACCCAGAAGTTTACTAAACGAATAAATTAAAATCATTTGTATTATTCATAACAAACCACATTAACTTGAAGCCATAAACTGGCGTAATGATGTAACCTACAGAAAGGGCCAGCGAACCGATTCAAAAGACTCGACTCACTGAGATGAATTAAAAATCCCCCCCGAAACTAAAAGAATGCCAATCAGACATTACCACGGCTTTGCAAACGTTTCATGCTACACAAAGAAATTAGCATAATGAACCATTAAATAGACAATATATACAGCATAACTAGACAATTAAATATTCAAAACAGCATTTGCTACATTACAGCGCACTTTTAATTATCCGATATTTTAAGGTGTTCTATGAACAGGTCAGGGACTCGGTACAATTAGGACTATTATTCGTCGTTTGAAACACCATATTGCTTATAGTACACCATAACACATTAGAACTAAATTTCATGTTGTGCGAGTCCAAATTTGTGTTTCGTTGACATAAAGAGGATGTATTACACTCACATGCCACGAACTAAAGTGCACGAGAGAAAAATCTACTAATAACCAATCGGAGATTCAAGTGCGCACCACCTGACTCGGCATGCGCGAAACACGGAAGCGAACGCCGAGTGGACCGACTTCACCGTGGTGAAAATATCTTTGGCATACCCGCAGACCAGGCCTCTTGCAGTTGTGGATCCCGACGATTCAATGACAAGCTGAGACGACAAAAGGATACTCAAAGTCAGCATCTTGGACGGGTAGTCAAAAGCGACGACCTCTCCTTGCAAGCGCTGCCCCAGGCAGGTGAGGCAGGAGACATGGCTCCCGACGCTGAAATACTCCCCTGGTCCAGGAGCCGCCATCTTCTCCGCCAGGAAACGGGAGCAGTCGACTCGCCTCACGTAAACACGCGCAGCCGCGTCAGCATGGGTGGGCGCGCGAGTGGGCGTTCCGCGGGAATGAATGAAGTGACGCGAAAACGGGCGCTGCAATTGAAGCCACGCCCTCTTTACTATGGAGTAGTAGATCATGAATATCTTACTACAGTGCACTATGCGCCCTCATTTAACCACTTCTCACTTACTCATCTTCCTGGATTATACACAAGATTCTTTTGAAATGATATAGGGGAGCCAGTCGTTACCTTCTGTGACCTAAATCAGAGGTTTTCAAACTTTTTGATGCCCCAGACCCCCAAAATATGATGGCCTGCTTTTGAGGGACCCCTTTAAGGCAGTTACATATTTTCAACGATAATATAAATGTCTAAAATATCAGTTTACATTACATTGTATCTGTTTTATATCCACAATTAAAGTGCCTTTAGATGTATAAACCTGAAGAGAAACATACAATTTTGACTATAGAATAGCATAATTTGTATGATTTCGGATCATTTTTTGAAAGAAACTGTAATGTCAAATGCTTTATATATTATAAAATTGTTTTAAAAATGTGGACCAAAAAAAGTTGTCCTAAGACAAGGTATTGTTCAAAATTCATGTATAACTTTGATGAAAGGTTTTTATCCACTTCAAATGTTGACTACTGTATATGTATATAATACATTTTTTCCAGTGAACATGTACCACAAAAAAAAAGCCTCATTACACGATTTCTTGGCTAAATTTTGGCATCTCGTACTCAAAATATTTATATATTCTATATTATGCTATAGAACATAATGGTATAAATACCAATGAAAATATTTCTATATGCATTAGATTACAAATACTCATAAAATACATTAGAATATGAAAAAACAATATAAAAAAAGTTTTATAAAAAATATATTATACATATAATAAAAAAATACAAATAATAATAGTAATAATGATACATTACTGATAATTATCAGTGATTTAATTATTTTAAAGAACCTTTTAATATTACAAAATCCTAAATATACGAATAGAGACGAGCTGAATGAAAACAAATGCATCAGGGTATGTTTAGCTTTAAAATGAAATATTTGTCACAAATATCCATGCATCGATTTGAACCCATTTAAGACAATAAGCAGATCATACAAATCTAGACAACACTGCTGGAAGTTAAGACGAAGGGCAACAGACTTATTTCCCCAACTAAATGTCTTGTTGCCTATGTGTATCACCACTGGCCCAAAAGTTTCCTTGTATGCTGAGCAGTTCATTGTTGCTTAAAGAAATGACAAAAACAAAAAACAGCAAGATTCAAAGGGACAGCAATTTTTAATGATTAATAGTCACAGTAATAGATTGCTCAAATAGCGTGTATTGCACATGTGTACACATATATGCACCCTATATACACGTGTGTAGCAGTTCAGTATACACACCTTTGTATTGTCGCAACATGAAAGCATTGAAAGAACACAATAAATCAGGGAATGTGCTTTGATAATTTCAGATAACTTCTGCATATCAATATGACCAGAAGATAGACAAAAAAGAGAGGAGATTAGAGAGAGAGAGAGAAATGATCTTAAAATGTAAGGTTAAAAAGTCTCACAAATTGAAACGACCAATCACAACAAGTGATGTAGAACAGCAAAGAAACAAAGGGACAGTGAAGGAGTCACAACCTCTCTTTCAAAAAAGTCAAAAAATATACAAGCACTCTTTGAACCTTGACGATCATAGGTGACAACATATACACAACATATGAATTATCAATAAATATACATATTTACCCAATAGCAAAATATGTGGCAGAGACAGTAAAGCTATCTTCCATGGCGAACGGCGATGTCTTTTACACATCCAGGGGTTTCCCGGTGTCCGTCGTAAGGCCGCTCACGCCGTTGACGTTGTTTTCTTTGTGTAAAGATCATTGCGTAAAATGAACAGCCTCCCTCAGTTCCTTGTTTAAGAAAGCCAAGCGTCATACTGTATTACATCTGATCGATTATTTCCCCTCTCTATGTATTGCTTAACCCAACACACCTAAGGAGAAGGTTTAGCTCTCAAAAAGGGACCAACACGCCAGCTGGATTCATCCTTACAACTAAAAAGAGGAACGAAAAAGAAGAGAGAAAAAGCTTTCACCACCAACTGCACGGTCAATAAACTCTTTGACACCATATAGGGTGAAGATACAAAACTATGCACAAATGGTTGGTGATCTACATCCAAACGTTACAAAACCTGATCACAGTAGTTCCTGATTCAGACAGCCACATAGAAGAGGAAATTCTCTTAGTGTATATTACAGTATCTAAGTACAGAGGCTAGTGTCAGCCTGATTTTCACAAAGTGTTTCCTGTTTCTCTTTAACCGCAAAACGGTTGACTTTAGTGTTTCGACGTACAGTTCAGACGTATAAATACTTTATCCAATGGTGACATGGCTCTTCTTAGAGGACTGTTGTTGTGAAAAAAACTGGCCTTTTTTTTTATAACTTTGTAATGTTATTGCCCAGAGGCTATGAGGCTGTCGAAGAGAAGAGACAAAATTTTCATAGATTTACAATGAGACAAGCATTGATCCAGAAGCAAAGCAACTTGCTTTCAGCAGCCATTTCTGACTCCAAATAAATAAATCAAATGAGAGCAGAGTCAAGAAATGCGCATCAACATCAACAGTTCATCAGTGAACCAATCAACATACACAAAGAAAAAACGCTGACGAGAGAGTTCACGTGTCATTTAAACGCATTTGCTGAGATAAGTCACTTTGCTTTTAATGCCTCATAATTTGCGTCTGAGAACCGAGAAAAAAAAAAAAAAAAAACACACAATTAGGTTTGGACCTACAGTGTAGTATTAGTGCAAGATGCTTGAGACCCAGTTCGGTCTCACTGAAAGTACTTGCCATTAGACACGTTCTCAGACCAAGTAATGTTGCTTCTGAGACATTGCTGAAGAAAGAGGGTGACCCTAAATAAAGACGCAGCAGATTAAATCGAATTTGGCCCCCCAAAACTGTTGTCACACAGTGAAAATGTAATAAAGGATCATTACTTCAGGGTCATAAGCAAGCCATTGCATTTCATCCACAAGTGCACAAGTGATTAATTAGAATACGACAAACTGTCATGAACAGTTATGAACAATACTAATTAGTCTGGTGAAAAAGAACCATATCGATAGCACAAAAGCTATATCAAAAGATGATGAAAATGTAACCAAAAGTTGGTAGTATTTTAGTATTAATCAAAAAAGTGGTAGTCACTCTTATTGCCGGAAACAAATATCCTTAAATCCTGAAAAAGGACAATGCCAAATGCACTGCACAGTGACATAAATCAACATCATCGATAACATCTGTACCACGCTGTACATTCCTTATCAGAGAATACTTCAAATCAAAAGATGAAATTAACACTGATATAGACTCTTTTTTTTTTTCATTTACATTTTTGTACAAAAAAGGGAAATGTTTTATTAAAAAAGGTCACCGCTAACACTCTCTCGACAATGGAAATAAAGTAAAATAAACGAGTGTGAGGGAGCCAAACAAATACATGTACAAAGGAAGGTGGCGTTAATATAAAGAAAACAAACAGGAAGTTGGTCACGACATTGTCAGTGTTTCCAAACAAATCACGTCATGTGCTAGTCTATTGCACAGGACGGATAAATAAAACAATCGTTGAATTTCTTTCATTCGTTCTTTTGTCAACAGTAAAATAAAAAAGGAGGAGTATCAAAACCTTTTTCCAAGAACACATTTACATCTTAAAAAAAAAGAGAAAACAATGAGAAAGAAAGAAAAGAAACCGGGGCAGAAGGAAGATAATAATCGTTTTGTGCTGCTCTCTGTCATTCATGGCTGAAATCTGTTTTCTTTGAAAAAATTAAGGCAATTTGAAAATCAAACAAATCAATGAAAGTGAAGTCTGAGGATTTGCGATTTTTGTTAAGTATTGGTGTTGTTAAATGTTTTCCTTAGTATAAAAGGCACCAAGTTCTTTGAAAAAAAAAAAAAAAAGTCTTTCTTCAGACATTACCACAACGCGTCTTTCCTTGGACGCTTTGAAAATCCTTTCTTCGTATTTGACACTTTTGTCGTAAAACGGATGGGTTGCCGTTATTTATGTGCGAGCATGTTATAGCAAAGCAAAAAAGTACTGTTTTCTCTGAAAGAAAAGAATGCTTCTGGCTAACCATCGTTCTTCCACTTCCAGATAAAAGTCTGCAGGCTCTTTTACTGTATGTACAACCACAGCTGATAAGAAAATGTTTCATAAAGGGGATATAAAGTATTTATATATTTTTCTGTGTTCAATTGTGTATACGGTACACACAAAACACATATGCTTAGATGTATGTATGTATAATTATATATATATTTCTCATATGTTGTGTGGCTTTTCACAACAGGTTATTATACAGATGCAAAAGTATACCAAATAATCGACACGGTACAGTGTAAACGAGTATACTTGTCTGCAAAAGGTGTTTAGTCACGACCCGAACATCTGGTTCATTCTGGTTAGGAACCATGTTCGTTTGTGAATGAGTGTATATGTGTGTTTTGTGCTGAAGTATTTTTGCTGCTTGTTGGCTTTTTTGGAACTTTGTACATTTCTTATACTTTGTACAGAAAACAAAGCTTATTTCGCGGCCCTCCGAGCAACAACATCCACATGCTGTCGTGTCGTTTTTCCCTTCCTCCTCCTCCTCTTCTTCTTTTTTTTTGCCAGTTCAATACAATGATAAATTAAAATCAAAGGCCTTTCTCTGAAGAGTACTCCATTGTTCGGCCTATCCAGCTGAGCAACCCTCACTGAGTGGTCCTGCAATTACCCATCATGCCTTTGTCGTCCCCTTTCGGCAAAAGTTTGCTATGCTTTACCTCAGAAAAGCGAAAGTGGGTGGGCTGTGAACATGTCAGTCAAGCACCTGGAAATGAGTGAAGGACCGAGGGAACCAATCAAAGAGCTGGAAGGAGGAACATGAGGCGTGACGTCAGGGTGACCGGTGCCAAGCACACGTGGACAAGAAGGTTGGAGCAGTGATGCACTTTACTTGCTCTTCTACAACACGGGCTCCTCCTCCATTGGCTCCTCTGCAGATCTGAGGAAGGAATAATTGGTTAACGGTACGGCTGGGCGATATAAAAAAAAAATTGATATCTCGATATTGTCCACATTTTTACGATATTAGATATATATCTCGATATGTTTACACTTGCTTTTAAATAATAAAAAACATGATTTTCTTTTGCCCCCATTAAAAAACAACAAAAAACTATTTAAATAGAATAGCTATTGTTACAAAGTAAATACGAAATGTTTAGTACAAATTGAAGCAGTTGCAAAAAAATCTAGACCAAGTGATCACTGTCACATTCACCTCCTTCATCTGTGTCTTCACCTCCTACATCTGTGTCTTCACTACACTTCCCAGCATTCCCGGCCATGATCACCTGCACCTGCACCCCATCATCCTCATCATGATCACCGTCACCTGTGTCCCATCACCAGTATGGACTATATAACACTCACTCTCCCTGCAGTCACGGTCGGTTCTCGTCTATATTACATGGTGTCAATGTTACAGAGTTTTGTGAGTGTCCAGCCTGTCTTCTTGTCGGTACCTGTTTCTTGTTTTATTTAAAGTAAATCGTGTATATTGGAGCGTTTTGCCTCTGCCTGTTTTCTGCCTGCACCACACCCGTGACAATCACTTACTGCTTATGTAAATTCACGTCTCTTGCGCGGTAATACGTGACAAGACGAAAAGGGGACGTAATATTGGACGTTCTTTGGGAAATAATGCTTGAATTTGAACACATCGTCGTCAAAATGATTGTGATATCACAAATATTCAATATATTGCCCAGCCCTAGTGAACGGTTATAGTTAGGCTAAAGTTAAATGTTTGGTATACGGTGTATAACAATAGACTCGACTTGTTGCGATACCTGCTGGTTTCTGTGGAAGCCGTTTGCTGATCGTTGTCCACTGTGAGAGACGCCATGGCGGTCAAAGTGTCTGCCTCGTCCTTCTCTCGTCTCTGAGCGTCCAGGAGAGATTGACCCACTGTAGGAGCCAACCTCTGCAGAGACGTCCAGTGTTTACCTACAGATCACGAGAAGATAAATAAATTAATGATCAGCAATTACATATCAAGAGCTCGGAACTGATTTTTAAATATTTCATTAACATTTTCTATGCTATGTCAGGACAATAAACAAATAAACTTAAACTTTATTGACCCAGAAGAACTTAGGTAGTCCATGTATGACTGCATTTTAAATGGTCTTTCATGAGTATAATACAACTCATTTATGCAATTAGGGGGTCCAAAAAAATAATTTGTGCCATCTGACCTCTGGTTCTGGAAACAGAAAAACAGCTAACAGGATTTTCTATGCTATGTCAGGACAATAAACAAATAAACTTACAATTGAAAAACTATATAAGATCATTCAATTGAATATTTAACTGAAATTTTGCAGTTTTTCCTGGTAAGATATTTATTTAAAATAAAAATTAAAGGCACACTATGTAATTTTTTACCGCTAGAGTTCGCTTATTTAAAAGGCGTAGCTTGATGATGCCTTGATTTCGCAGAATCATGGGAGTTGTTGTTCTTCACCTCTACAGCCGGTGGAGAATACGACAGGGTCTCGGGCAGAAATCATACTCATGGCTCGCGCGACACACGGCTTGAGAGCAATGGAGCATTTATTATGCCCGCTTCCGCTATTCCGGTCATGCGTATGTGGGGTAACGCAGCGCTGTTTTATCATATTAGATACATTTGAGTGTGATGAAAGTTGTTATAATGCTACTCTGTATGTTCGCTCGGCGTCTACTATATGAGACACTTGTTACACACTGCAGTGAGCTAGATCGATATTAGGAATGGTAAATATGGTACTCGCAGTAAATCAAGAAAACGAGATTTAAACAAAAAGACTGTTGAGCTATACAACAATGATTTGTTTTCTGTCAATGAATTTATCCAAACAGTTGATCACCTGTCTAAGAAAACACATAATACATTAAAGAGTCTTTGGTGTTTGCATGGTTTCTACAAAATAAAACCGGAAATCGAGGGTAACGCAGGCATGATGCCATTGACATGTTATTTACGGACACAATCCGGTAAAACTGCTTATTTCTCTGGATTAGAAACATGTGGGATAATGTAAGTACACAATTCAACAAAATATATAACATTGTTCTAGTGGTTTTTGGATATTTTAATCCAAAAATCGTACATGGTGTGCCTTTAAAGAAATTTCTAAATATAAAACCCTACTAAACACACTTTCTTTTACTATAAAACAAAGAGGGACTAATGTAGAAATGAATGTAATTCTTAACCAAGTTTCCTTCGGTTTCTCACTTACTCTGAATCTCAATGACCCTCTCTAGAGAGGCTGTTGCTTTTGGACACGGTTTCTGTTGAAGCACCGTCAGTGGCAGAGGATCCAACTGCAACACACACACACACACACACACACACACACACACACACACACACACACACACACACACACACACACACACACACACACACACACACACACACACACCACACACACACACACACACACACACAACACACACACACACACACACACACACACACACACACACACACACACACACACACACACACACACACACACACACACACACACACACACACACACACACATTAATAGATCAAGAAATAAAATAGAGGTTTATTTCACCCACAGGAGCACTATAGCTTCATCAAAACATTGCATATTACCCTACTATATAATAAGTAAAAAACAGTTTGTGTAGAATGGCATGACTAAATGCTAGCAGACCGATATTATTTAAGATTTAACCCTTTGTTTTATCACTGAGACCCCAAAACGGAACATGAGAATTAAAATAGTTATGCCGCCTATATAATCCTATCGTGTGCTACAGTAGTTGGATGTGTGTGAATGAATGACAGTCACCTCGTCTCCAAGCAATGCGGCCACGCAGGATTCAGATGCGTCACAGATGGCGGTAAGGTCGTGACCTCCTTCCAGTGCCAAAACCACACGGCCGCCAGCCAACTTCATCAACTGCTTAGTGAGATGGCCGAAACCTACACGGAGAGCCAGGAGCATGCTGGGTAATTCAAGAACTATAAACAAACTCAAAAGCCTTCAGTAAACCTTAAACGCCCACAATTTGAACAGGAATGCAGCATAAAAGTGAAAAAGACTATAATTCTATTGAGTTAATACTGTCTAGTGGCACGACCATTATGACAGCAATATTTATTGACCCAGAAGAACTTAGGTAGTCCATGTATGACTGCATTTTAAATGGTCTTTTATGAGTATAATACAACTCATTTATGCAATTAGGGGGTCCAAAAAAATAATTTGTGCCATCTGACCTCTGGTTCTGGAAACAGAAAAACAGCAAACTCACATTTGGCGGTGACGTTGTATCCACCGAGGGGGGACTGGTGGCCCTCCACGGCATCAAAGCCAGCTGACACTAGCACCACATCCGGGGAGAACTCATTGGCTATGGGCATCACCACCGTTCTACACACAGACAGGAAGTGTTTGAATTACAAATGATCTGCACAGCTCCTCAAACCAAAATGTTGTTAATGTTGAAAGAGTTATATTTTGCAATTTTACCCCTAACAGACAGAAAGTGCATATCTCACCTGAAGGCAGTCAGATACTCCACATCACCCATAGGTGGCTCCACTCCACCGGTCCAGGCAATGTTGACGTTAAAGCCCTCTCCTGGACCCACACCTACCTATAAAGATCCCATAAGAAAACCAGTTAGAAAAAAGACAATTTTGGTCATATGACTACAGGAAGCCATCATTCACAAATTAAAGGATATTAGATATTTTGAAGAATGTCATTAACCAAACAGTTGATGGATCCAATTGACTTCCACAGTATTTTTTTCCCATACTATGGAAGTCAATGCCGCCCTGGGCCTGTTTTGTCACCCATATTCTTCAAAATATCTTCTTTTGTGTTCAGAAGAAAAATGAATGACAGAAATGAAATGATTGGGTGATCTTCACACAGTGACTGAAATGTTGTTACCTCCTCAGGAGCGCCACTGCCTGGGAAAAAGTTTCCATCGTCATAACGGTGCAAGGAAATGTACAGCACATTGGGGTCATTATAAAAAGCCTGCTGGGTCCCGTTTCCATGATGAATATCCTATGAAAACAATTGAAATCTTTTAGAGAAGATTTTAATCTTCTTATTCATCAAAATTAAACTGAATCAGCACATTGATATTGCTTGTTACACGTGGACTGTAACATCACAGGAGGCTGTGTATCTCATGGAGCTCACCCTAAAAACTCACCCAGTCTATGATCAGGATCTTGCCCACCCCGAGTTTCTGCTGCAGGAGTTTGGCAGTGATGGCCACTGAGTTGAAGAAACAAAACCCCCTGCCAAGACACACACAGAGCAGTGAACTCATTTATGTGAACGCACATAAATGATTTATACAGTGCATCTAGATTTCAAACATCTGGCCACACAAAACTCACAGCAAGACTTAAAGCAATCCAATGTTCAACATGTTTATGTAGAAGTAAACGGCTTTAAATGACATATTCAAATATTTGAAATTAAACATTTTATACAGACTCTCAATTAAAGTTTCAAACTACTTACATGGCAGTGGATTCTTCAGCATGATGACCAGGAGGACGCACCACCGCAAAACCGTTCTATCCATCAAACAAAAATAGAAGAGAAGGAAATGAGGACAACAGAAGAAAATGTGATGTAATATAGGCAATTCATATTTGTACCAGAACATCAAATATACATGAATCCATGGTAAGAGAAGCGAATATGAACCTTCAGCTCCCCAGCAGCAACTTTAAAGGCCAGCTCAATGACGCAGCCCACCGCCATGCGGACGGCACCTGACGAGTGCATCTCGTTCCACACTGTGTCGCTGTCCACCTACAGGACATAACATCATGTTACATATCATTGTTATATTGACCTACTGTCACAAACTGATGAACGCAGAATTGATCCTATTCACTTCCTTAATAAATATCCATGGTTTTATTGGGGACAATTCATTAGTGCAAAATTAAGTATCAACATCAATAATTATTATTACTATTTAAATGTTTTTATTTTTTTATTTTATTTTAATATTATACTTAAATAATACTAATAGTGAGTATTCTAATTATTATTTAGATGTTTTATTTATTTTAAATAATTAAAGTTAATAATAATAATAATACATACACAAATTATTATAAAAATATATTATTATTATTATGATATTAAATTATAACATTAAAGTAAAACATTATTATTATTAAAGGTGCACTATGTAACTTCTTTTTGTTCAAATTAACAAAATTTAAATAATGAGTAAATACATCAGCAAACCTTCCAAAATGTGTTTTTGTCTTTGGCTTATTATAATTATTTATACTTTAGACTGAGCGGGATGGTTTTCGCAAGAAATTGCGTACTTGCATGATTCGTCTGAGCGTGTCTCATCATATCCGTAAATAGAGAAAAGTTGCTCCGGCTACTTTGACGCATGTGGGAGTGGCATAGGTTAGTTGTCACAACGAGCGAGAAAGGTTAACATAGAGCAGCTAAAACTCGAACCTCAGGAGAATCACTCGTTTAAAAAAAACGAGGCAGAACAGAGGAGGGTCTGCTGGCAAAAGGAGATCGCGACAAAGCTCATAATCAAACCAGAATCAACATTGGGTTTTTGGAGATGGCGAGAACTGTTTTTATTATTCAGGTGATTAGGGTATTTTATTGGACAGATGAATTGCCATATGTAGCTATATAACAGGGTTCATTGTAAAGCATTATCTATCTTGAGAGTCATTTCATTAAACACAGTCACGAAGAGCAGAAGCACAAACAAAACAATGTTCTTCTGAAAAATGCATTTAGTTTTGTTTTTTACTGCTAGAGGGCCAAAAGTTACATAGTGTACCTTTAATAATAATATTAACAATAACCAAAAATAAAAAAAAGTATCCAATAATATCTACATTTCACAATCCAAACAAATCCAGATGTATTCTGTTTTGTTCATATATGCTTCCTTTTACATAGAGTTAAATGCAATGTGAATGCCATTTCATTCTTTATTATATAAGTGGGACGAATTGACAGAAAAATGGAAAAAAACATACCCCAATGCCTCCACACGGTAGGACAGCATACATTTTCTGACTTATTGGGCCTAAAAAATTAAAAAAGGAAATTAGAAGCTGATCTGAAGGATTGTTATGTTTAGGTACACGTCTGTTGTTCACATATCTATTCAGGTAATGACATAATTGGCTATACTTATTCAGTCTCAAGGATGCTCATTGGATGACACTGACGCAACTATCATCTGTCTCACTGTTCTACAAAGAGCACTCAAGGTCAAAACAGCACTTCTGCACTTCTTCAAAGTGTGTTTCACATAAAACTGGAGGTGGTGATGGCAACTCTGTCCGTAGCTGAACCTTCTCACCCTCACACACACACACACACACACACACACACACACACACACACACACACACACACACACACACACACACTTTTCTGGTGACTCAGAAGCGGGGGTGGGCAAATGTCTAGGACCTAAAAAAAGCCTGCGCGTCTGTCAAAGTAGGTTTGCTTAAGCAACCCATCAAATAGGAAGCAAGCAAGGGAAGCTTTTTGTGGATGGTGTACTAGGAGGAGAATCCTGTTTTGGTGCCCTAAAATCAAGACGGCAGAAACTCCATTCACACATCACTACAGAGAGCTTCTAAAGCGCACCTAAAAGTTTCTTGCTGTCCAGTTTCTGTCGGTTCAGTGGACTGGTGCCGTAGAGCAGCGTGTGGTACTCAGAATGAACGGTTTGGATTTCATCTAGTGTGGCTTTCCTTCCCCTGATCCTCTGCACACAAACAAACATAGAAAGTACATTGAGACAGCATCCATGATTTACCAAACCACTACAAGGGGCCCATTATCTTTACAGTTATTTGTAAAAATCATTTTGATTGGTATAACGAGTCATTATAAATTATTAAACAATTTTGTTTAAAATTTCATCAGATTTTCCGTGACTGATGGAACCCTGAATTACATTGTAAACAATAGTTGTAAAATGTTACCACTAAATGCTTGCTTAAATTATCTTATATTTAAAATTATGCTGCTCAAAAGGATTTAACAATTGTGTGCACTAAGATTTTTTTCATGCACTTGAAAGAAGTCTTTTATTCTCACCAAGGCTGCATTTATCAGTGCAAAATCAGTAAAAATAATAATATTGTGAAATATTATTATATTATTTGATGACATGTGATCATTACTCCAGTCTCATGATCACATGATCCTTTAGAAATCATTCTAATATAATGATTTGCTGCTCAAGAAACCCTTTTTCAGTTGAACTGTTTTCAGTTGAAACCGCGATCAAATTTTCTTTGATGAATAAAAAGTTGAAAAGATCAGCACTTATTTGAAATACAAATCTTTTGTAGAATAAATGACTTTACTGTCACTTTTAATCAATGTACGGTGTCCTTGCTGAATAAAAGTATTCATTTCAATTTTTATAAAAGGTTACCCCAAACTTTTTGAACATAAAGAGCTGAATTTGCAGGTAAATGGAGCGGTGTTGTTTTTTTTAACGGAAAGAGATGAGCTTTAACATGAAGCTTCCTGTTGATTGTTTCTGGCTAATTCTTCCACCCTTCCAGAAGGTGGCGCACTCACCTCACAGCGACCAAGCAGGCCCGTTTCCTGCAGCCTAGACCAAACACTCTGAATGCGACCGGCGTGTTCGGGATGGATGTGTGTGTTCCCACACATGCACTGGTGCTTTAGCATGAAGGTGTCGTACACCAGCCCTGCAGAGAGAGCGAGGAGATGATTAAAAACACAATCTACTAAGGATATTGTCTTGTTCGACTGATGGACAGCGGTGCAGCGTACCTGTTGTGAAGAGATGCTTAATGGGCACCTCGTTCAGGGGTGTTGCTTTAAGACTTGAAGTGACGGGCGACGACTGTGCCCTTCCCAGGGGTCTGTGGGGCATTCCCGTGATGGACAGGGAGGCCTGGAACACATTCAGTTGCTGCACATGCTGCTGGTCCAAATACTGCGGAAAAAGCACACAATCATCATTAATTCATTACAATTCAGCAGTTCAGTTCATCTCAGTTTGATTTAGTTCAGCACACTTTGAATCGGTTCTTGTCAGAACAATTCTCTATGGTACAGTACTGTTTTATTGATTACAAAATTTCATGTAATTCAGTTAAAAAAAACTTTTTGGAGTCACGTCAATAGAGTTTTAAAAAGTCTCCAGCCAAGATCAACCAATCAGAAACATGGACACAGTCACATCAATGTAACCCGTGTCATCTGTAATCTGAAATGTCTGATTTTGACACCCTAGAGACTTTGTTTTTATTGTGAACTAAAACCTTAACTATAAAAAATTGTTTCTGTAAACTGAAATAAAGTAAAAGAATAAATTTAAATATCTGAAATAAATTGTATAATAATAATAAAAAATATCAAATAAAATAAAAACTTGAAATGTTGCCTTGGCAAATATATAACTTTAGAAAATAAAGTGCTAAAATTACTAAAAGTAAATCTTTAATCAAATTGAAAGCTACAGAAATACAAAAAAAAGAGCTAATAAAACTAGTAAAACAAAATTGACAAAAGCACATAACAAAATGACACAAACTTTAACTAAAATTAAAATGAACACTTAAAAATAGTAAATATTAACACAGCCTATAATTCTATATAAATACTACTAAAATAACACAGGAGTGAGTGAGTTAAGATCATAACAGACTAAACATCAGTACATCAAGTGCATGGTCTGGAGCACGTCACCGAAGAAACCCAGCGAACATTTGCCAAAAACCTCCTCGAAAGTCTTTTGCAGTAAACAGCCCTAGAGTCTGCTCTACATCAGACCAGCGGAATGAACGTGTGTGTGTGTGTGTGTGTGTGTGTGTGTGTGTGTGAGCAGAGAGACAGCCGCTGATGCAGTATAACGTGCAATGGAGGCCCATGTGAGATGATGGGATTCTTATTAGCTGTTTCTTATTCTAGCATGAGACCTTGAAGTTGAAGTTGTCAACACACACACACAGACACATACATATATCCACAATTCCTTTTTTCATACCAGCTCTCTCTTTATTCAAGACACTAAAGCTATGCAGCATCAGTCTCTCTCACTATGGCAGGTGACGGGGGCTCAATTTGTATTCAAGACACTCAGCAGCAAGCAGAGGCATCCACACACACACACACACACACACACACACACACACACACACACACACACACACACACACACAAGCATGTAGGTGGGGGTGTTTTAACGAGAAGGAAAGGCCAGCTAGGGGCCGTGACTGACCAAAGTGACATGGAGTGTTTCGTATATATCGCTGCCTCAATGGTGACTGCATGTCACCGCATAACAGACACACACAAACACACACTGCGGCGTGTCACGTCACCCTGGTGGGCTGTGATTGGGTGTGAAGTGCAGGGCAGCAAAGGCGGGCGGGGTCCGGAGGAGGAGATGAATCACCAAGGAGAGATGAGTCAGAGAAGGTCCATTCACGGAGGAGTATATATGTGTAGATGTGTGTGAGTGTGTGAGTCTGCCGCTGCGCGAGGAGGATGCAGTCTGAATTCTAATGCTGTTCTCTTTTGAAATTTTTTCTCAATGATTGCAGGCAGAGCGCGAGGAGGGTGTTGCTTCTTTCAATAATTCCCTCTCCATCTCATTCACTCTCACTCATTCATTTGTTTTTCCTTCCTCCCTCCCTCTCTCACTCCCTCACAACCAGGGGTCTGTTTTAAAATCAAATTGAGCTCTTTTGGAGGATTAAATCTGCAAATGCAAACGAATAGGCTGGAATACATAATGCAATCTCAGTGGCATGCAGTGGCGTTCTGAAATGGAGAGGCAAAGACCTCACAGATTTTTTACGTTTTTTTTGTTTGTTTGTTTTTTATAAATCAAATGTAAATTCATGTCCCAGGTACACGTAATGTTGTCACATTTTCCTGTTTAAAACATTCATTTCATCAAGCTAATTGCTCACTCAAAAACCCCCACAGCTATCATGTTTTTAGGCAATTTCAAGTTTGATTTTGACATGACAAAGCAGTGATATCTAAGTGGGTGTTGTTTACATACTTTTTAATTAGTCTTCCCATTAATGCCTTAATTGTGTTCTTTCAGACAGATTAGTGAACACATATGAAAACAAGAGGCGGGATTTATCGCACAAACCAATCAGATGACTTTCCCCCATTTGTTCTCAATAACCCCCCTACCACACCCACTGCATGCTTTAGGGGGTCTGTTAAAACTCACACATTTTTAAATCACATTTTGCAATATTTGTTGTTTTAATTTTGTAATATGTATCATTTTCTCATTCAATTTTTTGAGGCTCTATATATATTTAGATTCACTGATTCAAGATTTGTGAGATATAAAATAATGCACATTTATCAATAGATTAATACCACATTACAAAACTACACATGCGGAACAAAAAGTCTTTGTGAAAAGTGCAATGACGTTGCAGTATAATGATGGTATCAGATTAGATGGTACTCTTAGTACTTTGAAAAATACCATTATGGCAATATTATGGAAAAGTCCACAGTAACTTAACTATTAAAAGTACTTTTTGGTAACTGAAGTAAAGTTGGAAACAATATATATAAATATTACATTAAGAACTTAAACTAAATTAGCACTAACGTTGGATCACTAATGCCTGGTTCCACAGACAAGGTTTAAGTCTAGTCCCAGTCTAAAATGCAAGTTTGAGCTGTTTTAACTGAAAGCAACTTGCACTGACATATTTTAAAATATATCAGTGCCATTGTTTTGTCTCAAACACCAGTATTTTTTTTTTCTACGGCTTGTTTATAAAAGCTACTTAAAATGAGCACTTAACATAAAAATAATAATAAAAAAAACCCTTCTTTCCTTTTCATTTAAATCCTCGCTTGTCTGGCGTATGCTACTCTGAGCAATGTTTGAACTTTGTATTTTGAGCACTTCTTGCGTTTTTTTTTGCCTCTTCACGATGACTCGCTTGGTTTAGTCCTCAGATGTAAGATGCTTTGCATAAAAGCTTCTGCTAAATGACTAAATGTAAATATAAAATTGAACTAAGGCCAAATCCTGGCTTAAAGGTGCAGTGTGTAAACATTTTGGGTATCTATTAACAGAAATGCAATATGACATCCATAACTATGTGTTCAGTGGTGTATAAAGAACTTACTGAATAAACCATAATGTTTTTATTACCTTAGAATGAGGCATTTATATCTACATAGGCGCGGGCATCCCCTTCTATGTAGGTCGACATATTGTGACGTCATGTTTCTACCGTTGCCGACAGCGAACAAACAGCGTTACAGAGCGAGTTTCGTCACTACCTTGAAAGAGAAGCCGCAGAAAGCTAGAAGCTAGACATAGACACCGTGAGTAGTGACTTTTCCCTTGTCAGTGGTGTAAATATGTAGTTGGATTGTTTCATGTAACTTAATTCTTCTCCCTCGCTGTGTTATGGCTTTGCTATGTGGGGATAAATGTGCTGGTTACGTTCGTGAGACAGCTGATTAGTAGGCTACCCTTGTCATTGACCGTAAAACAGTTACAGGAATCACCAACCCGTCGATCTTGGAAACATTTTAAGTCGATCGAGTTTCCAAAATCAGAGAAAAAAGCCTATTGTGTGTAGTAAATGGCGTATAGGGGATGTGGAGGCGCGCGCGCGCTGTTACAATCACGTCATTTTTGCCGCACGTACCTTTGGGCTCATGCGGATGCTTTGAGTATAAACAAGGCTTAACGCTTTAACCAGCTCAGCCACAGTAACAGCTCATATTAGCCAGCTAAACTTTTACTACCCTGTTAGAAAAAATATATAGTTGCATAGTTTCATGTGGTTTTTCTCCCTTGCTGTATTATGGGTTTGCTATGTGGGGAGAATGTGCTGGTTACGTTCGAGAGACAATCAGCTGATTACTATTATTATATTATGTATTAATACCCTTCATCCTCACCTGACTATGGCTTTGTAAACTTTATCCATGATGTGGTTTATAATGGACTGTGGTACAGAAACTTGGTTTACTCTGGCTATTCTCTGCTGTCTCAGATGACGATGTTTGTCCCGTTTTAGCCACCGTAGCTTCTTCGAAAGGAAGGCCCTTAGTGCAAACTCGCAACCGAATCGCTAGATGTCGCCAAAAGATACATACTGCACCTTTAAAATGAAAACTGAAAATAAAAAAAATAAAGCTAATTCTAAATATTAATTAAAAACTATGATATAAATAATACTTAAATAACACTGGTAAGATATGAATAAACCTGCTCAAATATGGTTTTATTTCAAATTTCATAAAAAATTATAGTAGGCTACCTTGCTAAAATGACCATATCAGATTAATCCCATGGTATTCTTCAAGTACTGTTTAAATAAGATGGTATTTTAAACATTATTTTGAATAATACCATGGTATTACTATCATAATAATGTAAAAAAAAAAAAACTAAAGTACCAAATACAAAATTCATGATAATGAATATAATTTTTTTTTGTAATAATAACCTTGCTAAGTAACATTTTAAGAGCTCAACCTCTTTAAAAAGTACTATAATACAGTGATTGTATCAGCTGGTAAAACCATGGTACTTTTTTTGCAAGATATGAATAAATCCAAGAATAAAGTGCAGCTTTATGAAAATTAGCTCTTTGGCAAATACTGTTTTTTTACTAAGAATGCTAAGAATTGTTTTTAGCTCAGATGGCAAAAGCTTGCCTTAAGCCTTTTCTGGTTCCTAGATGCCTTAGTTTCATGTCAAAGTTTAATCATTGGGGATAGGTGTTTGTTTAAATCTCTAACTCAGAAGTATGAGCAATAGTAAAACCCTAAAGCTAAACACCTAAGCAAGCAGCGCAAGATAGATAAACCTTTGCTCTCAGAGGAACCTCCACCAAGTCGAGTTTATTGCGTCTTCCCATCTAGCAATTATTTATACGTTTCTTTTTCCCTCTTTTCGTCCGCTCCCCTCCAGCCTCCAGTGGTGAGTCACTGGTGGGAGGAAGAGAAGAGAGCAATCTTCCTCTTTAATCCCTCCTTTTCAGGGGGCGAAAAAGCTGCAATCGCTCTGGTTGAGAGGGATACCCTCGATCTCCAGTCACCAAGCCCCCGCATGTGTGTCGCAACACTCATCAGGAACTTGCCTACGCACTTAAGCTCTCGAAATGTGCATTGACAGAAGCATCGGAAAGATGTTCAGATGAATCTTAAAAGCTGAACAACAACACGAAATCCACACAAATTTGAGGCACAGCTGCTTCTAGTTAAATAAATATAAAATAATAGATGTAAAAAACATGTTTCATATCTAAGGAAACACTAAGTTGCACAGGTGGATAGGTTTTGAATAGTGACTCATGCACTGCTCTGCCTTGCTCGCTCGGCACTAAAGTCGAAGTTTCTGAATAAGTTTTGATTGCTTTGCATGTTATGCAAAATAGAATGGGGATGGGGAACGGCAATAAAGGAGAAAGGGATAAATATAGAAAGCTGGCCATTTCAGTTGTTATTGGAATGGTGGACAAAGGTTAACAGTAGTATTAAAAGGTTAGAGATCCCTAGAAGTTCAAGAAACTAACTAAACCATTCAAAGTACATGTTGGTGGCTCAGTAAATCACATTAAAGGTTATGTGTGTCATTTTTCCCCCATGTTAAAATACCAATGGTGTTAGACCTATGGCAGATGATGGCTTTCAAGAAACCTCTTTGAAAATAATTTGTGCGATTCCGTTTAATGACACTAGTGCTGCAGAAATTATACTCTTAGCCTTTAACTTACAAACAAAAACCTCAGTATAACAAAGGCAACACGCTGTAATTTCTCACCTGGCCATAGGGGGCGCCCTCTTCATCACATTCCCTTAGTTCAATGGCTTCATCATCATCATCTTCTTCCTCCAAGTCACTTTCTGTGCTTTCTCCCTTAAACTGGACCAGATGTTCTGAAGGAGGTGTGGTCTCACCAGAGGTCTCTTTCTGTAGCCCCTCCCTTACATGATCAGCCCCCTCCCCTCGCTCGTCTTGCATTTCTGTGGTTTCCGTAAGGTCCTCCTCCGTCTCCTCTGGGTGAGTGGGAGGCTGTCTTGGAAGCTCCACCCCTTTGGAGAGGATCTAAACGAAGGTGGGGCTCGTTAGCAATTTTTACTAGATCGTTCAAACCACATAAACCAAATAAGTTTTTTGCTTGAATAAATGCTGGCCAGAGCATCAAACATACCATCAGAGCTCCCTCTACCTTATGTAGCTGGTAGTGTTTCTGTTTCTCAAGGAAGTGCTGATGCTGCTGTTGCATTACGAGGTGCTGCAGGGCCTGCGGTGTTTGCGGCAGGGGCGCTGACTGAGTACGGCTCAGCGGTCGGTGCCTAGGCAACTTATTTACTGTACGCATGCTGTTGGACACTCGCTCACCCGTTACCAGCGGAGACTGTCCGTACATTGGAACTGTGGGATGAAGATAGAGATAAAGTGTGAGCTAATACAAATTCCCAGATTAACTTTGTTTGGACATTCCAGTAAGGTTACGAAGCGATGCAAACAATGTAGCTAAATGCCTCCGCCATAACACAACTGATATTGTAGAAAAACTGGTAATGTTCATTGTTTTTAATGTTAGTTTTGTCAACTTGGTACCAAAGTACTATGACTTTTCACATTTCTTCTTCGCACACAGTCCTTCTTGTGCAACCGACATACTGTATATACACAAAACTCCATTAATATTATCAACCATAATGTTAGCCATATTAGCAAGTCATTAAAATGACAAAGGATAAAGAGGTAAAGTATGACCGCAAGGTCTGAAACAAGCACAAGTACTTGAACTAGACATAGACTGTTCTAGCTACACATGCTCCATTTTGCATGTTGCTTATTTCTAAACAATGTGCTGTCTCAAGAAATACTATAGCGGGCATTAATACATTTTCTATTTATATGGTCAGTTTTCTCTTTCAGGTCAACTACTTGCAACTCGTGGCAGTATTTATCGTCCCTTAAACACTGATACTTCTTTTGGCCAGAACAACACAAGAGTATTTGCATAATGTTTTTACCCAAAGCAAATAACAGTGTATTTGAGGTAAGATGACTGTATTCTACTCGTTTTTTTGTACCTGCGAGAAGTGCGCTCTGTTGACGAGCCTGCTCCAAGAGTAGGACGTGCTGGAGCAGCGAGGAATGGCTACTGTGGCTATTAGAGGCGGAAGGGGGCTCAGGGTCATGGGGTGCCCCGGTGGGAAGGCACGTCGGCAGGGACGATGTGCTGATGAACTTCCCTGTCAGTGCCCCACCTTGACGCAAACTCTGGATTGTTTGCCGCTCTGCCTCCTGCTGGGGACTGAGTTTCTGGGGGGCCTAGAGTAGAGAAGAAGAGAAAGAAAATGTATTCTGCAGACTTGGTAACATTGTTGGTTGGTTGGTAAACCTATATATAAACCTATAAAAAAAAACTCAGGGTTTACATTTCTTCTAAAAGTGTTTCCATTTGGTCCATTGCTTGGACCAAACCAGAACAGGTTCGATTCCATTCCAACTGCCCCCCGCTCTCCATCTTTTGACATACGTTTGGGCCATAAACCGTATCCAAGACCACATTTTCAAGCAGACTAGGGTGCGGTTTGATGGTGTGCATCTGACTTCTGAAAATCAGTTCAACCAAACTCTTGTGTGTAAACCAAAAGCCCTAGTGTGAAACCACCCTAATAATCTAGCAAGCCCACTAGGGTTCAGCCTACACCACTTGCAAACTCTGAATCATCTCAACTATCACAAAGCCACCAGGCTTTAGCAGAGGACACTTACCGTGATGTGTGCGTTGGCAGGCAGTCCCAGAGAGATGTTGGGCAGAGATGGAGAGGTGTAGAGGCTCAGGGGACTTGGTGTCCCATCCCCAGTCAAAGACTGATGCAGAGAACGCAGCTGCTGCCGAATGAGAAAAGAAGAGAAAGACATAAGTCCCATAGGACAAAGACCTACAGTTTTATATATATATATTAAAAAATAGCAGTACAACATCAGTGACCTGATGAACCACTGTTAGTAGTGATTTTTCTGCATTGCAGATAATTTACTTGTAGATGTAGTAGTGTAATAGAAAAAGAACAGACCCAACTTTTTCTGAGCAATTGACTCATTCATTGAAAGGGGCGTGTTCAAAGTAATAGCAGTGTGTAGTTTAATTAGATAATTCACTCATTCTGTAAAAAAAAATTCATTGTTCTTTATTAAGGAAGAAGGGAAGCAAATGTTTCAGACATTGTTATAAAATATATTTCTTTCTTTTTGAAATTGCTAAGTAAAATTGTCCGTTCCAAACATTGTTCAGAGGAACAACGTAATTTGATTAAAAAGTTGATCGGAGAGGAAAAAACGTATAAAGAAGCTCAGCTAAAATGATCTCAAATGCTTTAAAATGGCAACAAAAACCTGAAACACGGCGAAGAAAATGAGCAACTACTGTTAAAACCGATCAAAGAATAGTCAGAATGGCAAAGATTCAGCCAATCGTCACCTCCAGAAAGATCAAAGATGATCAAAAATTAACTGTAAAAGTACTGTTACAGTCAGAAGACTAATCTAACCCACAAGAAGCACCACTGTTGAAAAAAACGGCATATGCAGAATCGGTTCAAATTTGTCAATTGATTGCCCCAGAGAGAGAATGCCATAACATTCTGTGGACGGATGAGAGTAAAATTGTTCTCTTCGGGTCTAGTGGTCATCGGCAGTACGTCAGGCGACCTCCAAATACTGAATTCAAGCCACAGTACTGTAAAAACAGTGGAGCATGGTGGCGCAAAAATTATGGTATGGGGATGCTTTTCATACTATGGTGTTGGACTTATTTATCCCAAACCAGAAATCATGGATCAGTTTGAATACATCAAAATACTTGAAGAGATTATATTGCAATATTCCCAAGAGGAAGTGACCCTGAAATAGGTCTTTTAACAAGACAACAGGGCAACAACCCCAAACACACGAGTAAGCGAGCAACATCTTGGTTCCAGACGAAAAGGATCGAGGTAGTGTAGTGGGCTGCTGCTCAATCCCCTGACCTCAACCCCAATGAAAACTTGTGGGTGACATTAAATGCAGTTTCTGAAGCAAAACCCAAAAATTCACAGGAACTGTGGAATGTATTTTGTTCATTCTGGGTTGAAATACATGTTTCTAGGTGCCAGAAGTTGGTTGACTCTATGCCTAGCAGAAACAATAGTTATGCAACTAAATATTAGTTCAGTAATTTAAAGTTTAATGTAAATTAAAGTTTAATCTTTAATAAGTTTGAAGAAAAAAATGTCTACACTACTATTTTTTTTTACAGATTGATATTCCTTTTCTTTGCTTCCTGACCTGTGAAAGAAATAATGCAGACTTCATCAAATTTGTTAAAGGGATAGTTCACTTTGAAATTCTTTTTTTTAATTGTTTTCTTTTACGACGGTTTAAACATCCCGGATAAGCGCATATTAGTACCCTTTTAATTAGCCGTCTTACCTACAATCTCTGTTCTGTGTAAACAATGAGTGACGTACACGCGCGAGAGATCACTTCCGGTGACCGAAGCGCCGGCGCCCTCAGATCACTTGGACGTGGCTGTGTTTACAAGAGGTAAAAACGATATAAATACTGTTCGTTTTCTCACACAAACCGCTCGTTTCGTGTCTTAGGCCATCAATGTGTACTTACATTTACGAGTCATTAAATCATGTTTAATTTGGACTTCTCTGTGCATGCTCTTTCAGGGAGTGACCGTAGACCTGCATTATATGACTGACAGACAAGAACGGTTTGACCTAAAAATATAAAATTGAAACTACTGCGGAAACAAAGACACCTACATCTTTGATGCCCTTGAGGTAAGCTAAAACATATCAAAAATAAAATTTCAAAGTGAACTATACCTTTAATGCTTTGATTTGGAATTAAATGTGTAATGTTTCCAGAACATTTGAAATCTGGAAATAAGCTATTAAAAAATATCCGCACTTTATTCACTTTTATTAACGCACTGCTATTTATTTGAACACAACTGTATATTTCAGCTTGTACACTTCAAACACCACAACTTTGAGGAAAGAAGCCGTTTTATCTCAGGAAGGAATCCCAGACAAGAAGTCTCGGCATGACTTGATCACTTAAAAGAATTATTCTTCGGAAATCCTTACTAAGTTTTTGACAGGGAAAGCAGCATGTGGGAATGGATAGTCTGTATTTGTGAATGGACGAGCACCAGCTGAAGAAGACAACAGTTTCTGTGCCATGTTCAAGAAATGGGCAAAGCAGTTATATGGATGGTTAAAAAGGGTTTTGCATTGTCTCATTTTTTAATTCCTAATGAATAAAAAATGACCCAAAAAAAAGCCAAGTAAGAGAAATACGGAGGTGTTTCTGAGTGGTGGTAATCCAATCATCTGACCCTAGACATGGAGTGCAGCCATTTATTTAAAGCCAAAGAACAAAAACTAATGGATCTGTTTTACAAGGCAACGTTTATTCATCCCCAAAGACACAATTTAAATCTTTCATTATACTTTGTTTATCGAGCTATGTCATTCTCACTCTGACTCAAAAGTTGCACTCATAAAAGACGAGGTAGAGAGAGACATACCCGTGGCAAAGTGCCCTACTTGCAGCTGCAATGATGTCAGCATTCTGTTCTCCTTCACATTTATTCATCACATCTCTTGAGGTTGTACAGCTAGGCTACAGAGGCGCTCTGGAATAACGATCTAACACTATTTTTGGGGAATGGTATGTAGCCTTAACATGCTGGACAGAGCTAATGAGGTGATTCTTAAGTCATCTCCACTGGTGCCTATTTGAAGGGATTTCCTTTTTTTGCTGGTTGATGAGACTGAAAAATGTTCTCTTTTCTCTTTGAAAAATTCCAATGCAACCCATTCTCCATCTTATCACATCACAGCAATAATGTAACAAATTAAAAGATACTATGCAATGGTACATATGGTACATAAAACATTATTATAACATACTAACGAACTTGTATCCTTGGCGGGGTCAATTTGTTCTTCAAAATGCAGCCGTTCGTCGTCCGAGTTTCAAATTCCTCTGAGGAAAAGGTGAATTCTTCCCCGCTGTTCAGAATCATCTGAAGGAGTAGCGTGCTGCCATCTTCAAAATGCGACGAACTATCAGTATTCTGATGAAGAATCTTCGTGTTGTTATGGCATTGATCGGGGGCGTGCCGCGTGTGCGATGCATAGATTGCCTATTTACCATGTAAAAAGCTCTGGGGGTGTGGCGGCCTCAGCTAATTAAAGATAATGAAGGGATAATGAAAAAACTGTACCTCTCCTTGGTTTCAAACAGATTACATAAACTGGAAATATATTTTTTTTAAATAAATAACTTCATTTAAAAGAAGAGAAATTCAGCTTCATAAAGAGAAATCTCTTGTATCTCTGTGACAAGTATTGACAGTTACAGTTACAGTTAATTTTTCGGACGCGTTTCAGAATGGACCTCACTGACAGAGAAAAGGCAAAACGCGCATCATGTTTATTTTTCTTTATTTGACAGAAAAAAATAGACACTTAACAGGATCTAATGATGTACAACACTTATATTTAAGATCAAAATCAACAGAGTAATTTGATTCTCTTTTGCACTAAGGAAAAAATCCAGCAAAACGCGCGGGCGCGTTTGCCGACCCCAGAGGGTTAAGTATACTATATAAGTAAATATTCTTTTTATTCTATGTATATTTTATAATGTTAATACTATATATAAATATCATAAATTACCTCGTTTATAATACCCATTTTTATATATATTTTTTTAAATTGGATTATTTTCTAGTTCTCAAAAGATACAATTATTCATAACAAATAAAAGATAAGTCTGACCTTCGTGCATTGCATGATCTATTTTGTCCATAATACAATTACATGGAATTATTTAGCATAACTAAAGAAATTATATAAGCATAAACGACATGTAAACGTTATAAATGGTCATATTTGTCTGAAAAAGAGTGTTTTGAGTGGTATTTAATAGAGTGGTCATCCAAAATCAAACACAAACTAGCTCATTCAAATTCAGCGTTCCTCCCCTACAGCTTCAAGTCCTCTGTGGCATGTGCACACACAATTTCTCCGGCTCTCAAGGTTAAGGTGATGCTCAAGGCTAGCTGCTTAGCATGCATGGTTGACCCCAGGCTGCTTCCTGCTGTCCATCCAGAGCAGCTGTGGCCATTCTACAGCCTACAGACACAACTTACTGCTAGGATGACTTTCAGAACATGTGTTTTTTTTAGGATTAGCATATCAATGTAAGCCCAAACCATCACAAGGCTCTGTACGGTAGACTGTTTCCATAGAAACGCTGTCATTACCTAGGTGAAGTCAATTTATTGTCTTTTTTCCATCCCTAACCTTTTGTGAACCAAGGGGAGTGCAAGAGCAGAAGAGAAGCAAACGTCTCTCACCTCAGCGTGGATGTTTGGGACGGATCCGCTGGAGCCATTCTCTGCAATGGCACAGTTAGAGCTGTTCGGAGAACTGGGACCCGAGCCAGGAGCACTGCTGCACATAGAGGACACTGAAACACACACAGATTTCAACAATCACATTTTAGCTGCATCGGTAGGAAATATAGCTGATGATTTCACAATATTTTGTGACTGATTGAACCCGTTTTAATTTATCAGCAGGATGTTAAACTGTTCCCTTCCTCCAAGCTCTTTTATCTTAACAGTACAAAAAAAAAAAATCACACGATACCCACGTGTTCTTTACTTATGTTTGAAAAATCTTCACACTTATCATCTGATGGCAGAGGTCTGTTATTCACAGGCCATTTGAACACAACTCAGGTGCTGATGATATAATCTCAGAATTGCATCTTTCATATAAACTCAAGCTGAACCTATCCCCAAACCTTTTTATTTGAATTCAATTTTATAAACTTAAAGAATTAGTTCACTTTTAAAAAAACTTTTGCTGATAATTTACTCACCCCCATGTCATCCAAGATGTCTTTCTTTCTTCAGTCGAAAAGAAATTAAGGTTTTTGATGAAAACATTCAAGGATTCAATGGGACCCAAACGGTTCAAGGTCCAAATGACAGTTTCAGTGCAGCTTCAAAGGGCTTTAAACGATACCAGACGATGAATAAGGGTCTTATCTAGCGAAACCATCGGTCATTTCAAAAATAAATAAAGTTTAGGTTTATAAGCACAAATGCTCGCCTTGCTCTGTTCTGTGATGCGCGTTCGTGACATTCATTCGCGACCTTATCAACCACGTGACGTCACATGAACGCGCATCACAGAACAGAGCAAGGCGAGCAAATTATCAGCAAAAGTTTTTTTAAAAGTGAACTAATCCTTTAAATAATAATGTTTTATCTAAATCTGAATTGCAAACTAATAAACTAAATAGTGTTCAAAATACATATAAAATAATTAATGAATAATACCTAAACAAATACATTTTTTTTTAACTAAACATTAAGTTTCATTGCTGGGTCGAAAATAATGACATTTTTGGTGGCCCCTATCCTAAAATTTAGACAGCTATTATAGATATATCCCCCTGTGGTGAAAATCAGGTTTTTTGTGTTGTTTATATATTTATATATAAATTCATGGAATAGTTGCCTATTCATGGAAAAATATATGGTAAAACTATTTATCATCATACATGTTTATAGTTGCCTTCATATTTTAAGATCATTTTAAGATCTGTCAGATAGAGATCATCATATTTGGAGAGTCCTTAGCTTAAAAAAGTTTGAATGCCTTCCTGTCCCATTATTACCCATGAGGTTGTGCAAACAGTTCTGTATTCTCACATATTGTTTACCTGAGATCTCGATTGCCCTTTTCTTGAAGGTGCTGATCACAGTACCATCTTTCCGTCTAAGCAGTGGGCTGCTCCTCCTCTCAGCCACCTTCTGTTTTAACCGTGAACGTACCTTCAGATTGGGCTCAGAAGCTGAACGAGAGAGAGAAAGAAAAAAAGTTCAAATCATTTGATTTCACACCCGCATGATTTGAGGCATCACGTATGTCCTTGGCACAAACGGTGCAAGATTAGTTGCACAGCAAAGTTTACTAATTCCACTTAGGGGCTTGTTCAAAGTCACCAACCCTATGTATGTTGCCTTAATGAACACTACTAATGAGGCTTTGGATCTGTAGTTCCTGTGCATCAGGACCATGGACAGCAACGACACATCCCTCCCTATTTCTCTTTCTCTCTCACACACACACACATAGAGCTGTAGATAAAAGTTATATTTACAGTGTGCCGATTTTATCTCTTGTTGATTCCGGAGATGATGGACCAAATTAAACTAATTGAAGTAAAAAGGGATTTGAAACAGAAAAAAGTCAAAGGAAGTGGGTCAATTACCCGAACACGGCGTGTGTAATGCGGCTTGACCGAGCCCTATGTTTTTTCTGGGCCCGTTTGTGCGTCACAGACACACTAAGCATATAGAGCAGAAAGGACTTTAGTGCCTAATGCTATCAGTGACTTTAGTATGAATTTAATTAGATTTAAAATAAAAGTGTGAGACGAGGGGGAGGGGACGTGATGGAAAGAAACACACACACACACACAAACTGAGGGCAGGTTACGTAAGGAGATTGCTGTGGTGTTGCCATAACAGTGGTAATATGAAGTAAGCTCTTCGCCTACGGTAACAGACCCGTCTGCGATTACTTTATCAGTGTGCTGAAGTCCAAGCTAGAGGGCGTGTGTGCGCACGAGTGTCCTACTATTCTCTGTATGGTATATGTGTGTCAGTTCTATTATAGTGAGCTTTATAAAGCAGCGTGGGTGTGACAGTTTAAAAGATAGCTGTGTGTAAAAAGCAGATAGCAGATGTATGTGTGTGTGGGAACAAACTCACTGAATCTGTGTGGGTGTTTTGGAGTATGGCTGGCAGCTATGAGAGTGAACAGCAGATGACCGGTATGAGTGTGTGTACTCAGGTTATACTTCGACACACATCCTCACAAATATAGTCAAACAACATCCAAGACATTTGAGTTGGTCCTTGGTATTTGAAACTCTCAAAATCAGGCCAAATTGTGTTTTGCTTAAAATTTATTAATGCCAATAGGTTGTGTGCGGGTTAGATTGTGAGGTAGGGTATAATAAATATAATTATTTTAGTATGAAATCCATTTCGTCACTAATATAGCCTCTAAGGTTTGCGTTTATGTGTTGGTCCACTGTTCTGATGACTCATACCTGCAGACTCCTCACTGAAGAGTCTTCAACCCTGCATGCGCGGACACACACACACACACACACACACACACGCACACGCGCACACACCGCGCGCGCACGGACGCACGCACACACACACACACACACACCTCCTGTGATACTTCTAGATTGTTAAAGAGCTCAAACTTCTCCACACAAAAACACTGTTGACTCCATAACAGCGTCATTCATGCACAGAAAGAAAATCATCATCTGACATTTACATGCAAACACAGTAATGCTTTATAATGCAATGTCAATGTCGCAACTATTACTCATTGAAACAATTAATTAAAATAATTAAATCAACTACATTTGCATTTCCAGGAGGAAATATGAGGGCTTGCAAGGCAGTACAAGGATAGTGTTTATTGGTATAATAATCCAGAAAAGGAGAAGAGAGACCGAGGAATGGGAGACAAAAAAAGGTGACCCAGCTGACATCAACAGCTGAAGCGAGTGGGCCAGTATGACATCATCATTAGACGTTACATTCTTACAGTGCAAGTCGATGGGAGATTTTCAAACATTAAATGTACAGTACAGTTCAAATGTTTGAGGTCAGTAAGATTTATTTATTTATTTTTAAATTAAGTCTCTAATATTCACCATGGCTGCATTTATTTGATCAAAAATATTGTACAAACAGTAATAGTGTGAAAAATTATTACAAGCTTAAATAACTGTTTTCTATGTTAATACAGTACATTTTAAAATGTAATTTATTCTTGTGATCAAAGCTAAATTTTCAGCATAATCCTTTAGAAATCATTCTAATATGATGATTTTCTGCTCAATTATTATTAGCAATGTTGCCTAATGTCTATGTGGAAACCATGATGCATCTTTTGCAAGTTCAGATATAATTTTTGGTAAAACTTTACAATAGTGTTTCATTAGCTAACATTAAATAACTACATCAGTTAATATGAACTAATAACGAACTGCACTTGGATTTATTAATCTTTGTTAATTTCACCATTCATGCGAAACATTTATGAAACACACATATGCAAGACGTCTACTCACCGGTCTTACGGAGAGGGAAGTCATCCTTGCCCTCATAGGACCCTAACAGCGGGGGGAGTTTGTAGGAGGGCGGTGTGCCCGGTGTGTTGCTCTGTGGAGGGGAGCTCTGCTCCAGGGACGCGTGGTGAGCCCCCCTGAAAACAAACACAGGCCATTACAAAGACTCATCCATCATCACAATGCAAATTAGTATGAATGAGACACATAAACTTTTAGCATAATGTGGCTCATGCTCAAAAGCATTCATTTTGTTTAATGCTGATAAAATATGTTTAAAAAAATGCACTTTGAATTTGGGTTCACCAGCCCAGAATTAGGCTGAGTAATATGGACTAGCAAGGTTCCTCTTACCAGCACTTCTGGGGGAAGGAATGGTTAAGTCCACCGGGGCCAGGTTCCTTTTTGCTCAACAGGAACTCCTGCAGCTTCAGTTTGACCTCAGTACTGGCGATGGCACCTAAGAACAAAGGACACAGGTAATGTCGGTTTGGAGGAGAATATTTTTTATCAGTTTTTGACATTTTTTTTTAAGTGAGTTTCGTTCACCTCTGCAACAGTCATTATCATGGGTTTTCAAGTCATTAACATACCAGTGGGTTGCTAGTGTGTTCTATGTAGTTGCTAGGGCATTGCTGTGCATTGCATTTGCTAGGGTGTTCTGAGGTTGACAACTAACCAAAGTCAAAAGAACACAACTCTATGAAGTCTCTGTGTTATTGTGGTCTCTATATATGAATGGTGCCCCTTGTTCAATGAAAAGCTATGGGCTTTTCTCATTCTGTTTTTATATCCGCTATGTGAAAATCACAGAAACGTTTTAGAACACCTCTATTTAACAACCTGCATGATTTTATGTTTGTAGCACAGGACAAATAACGTAAAGTTGGGGATTTTGTTGTTCAAAATGATTTACCTCTTGATGGAAATAACATCACAACATTTATTTACATCAATAGGTGCATACATTTTTGGTCAAGATCTTACATTGACAAATTTGCATGGACATTATGTGTCTTCCTACATGGTTGTTCAAGGAATGTAAAGCTACACACTTCATCAATTTTAGTTAGAAGAAATGTTGCCAAACATATAACATGCTAGAAACATAAAAATCACTGCAATAATGATCCAATCATAGACTCCTAAGTATTAGCCAATTTTTGGACGGGCAGTGTATATACATTACACATTATGTTTTCTCTTATGCTCATCAAGGCTGCATTTATTTGAACAAAAATACTGTATTGTGAAATTTAAAATAACTGTTTTCTATTTTAATGTATATTAAAATGTAATGTATTCCTGTGATGTCGAGTGAATTTTCAGCATCATTACTCTTCAGTCTTCAGTGTCTTCGCAACATGCTTATCAAACTATAAATAAGTGGTGCCTATGTGTGCACTTATGAGGTTCCATCTCTGTAGGCAGCTCACAAGGTTTTGGAACAGATCCAATATGTTAATGTTGTGGCTCAATAAATCCTAGTACTGCATTGTGTTATTTTTATTAGTAAACAACCAAAGATAAATAATAGAGCAATTTGTGCCTGCTGTGCCTAAAGTACTTTAAAGAATATCAATGACAATGCATAATTATTACAGCAAACAGCGATAAACATCACCTACGTACTGCTCAGCAAGGTGTTTACTCGTTGAACTAAAAGGTGAACAGTGCATTTAAACTATTCCCATTTTGGAAATTAGCAGCAGAATAAATAACAGGAAATAGTGAGCGGTGAACATGCCATGGAATGAGTTCGCTCCTTGTAGATCTATTGTATATAACAGATGTATTAATGGAGAGATGCATACTCTCTTTGCCCTTCTCTTTGTTCCGTAACATGAGCAGTTGTTGTTCCAGTCTCTGCTTCTCCATCTCTTCGTGACGCTGCAGCTCCAACTTCCTCTTCTGCTCCAGCTCCTGTTGACGCTTAGCTGCAAGGATCTCCTGCTGTTGCTGTTCAGGAAGAAAATCAGAGTCAAGAATCAGAGCTCAAGGAGATGATGTGTACCGAGAGGACGAGCAAGGGTCATACCTTAAGATGCTCCTGTAGCTGCACTTCATGTTGGCGTGTCAAAACCTCGTGCTGCTTCTGGAACTCGGCGAACAGCAGCTGCTTCTGGAGCTCTTGCTGTTGTTTGAGTAAGAGCAGCTCGTGCTGAAGCTGTTTTTCTCTCATCGCCGGGTCCACTGTGCTTAGTGCGCTCAGACGCGGGTCTGTACGCAGGTCCACCGGCCCTCCGCTACCTCCGCCCTGATCCCCTCCACTTCCCACCGGGCTCTGCATCCCAGATGGTAACAAAGTCTTCACATCCACGGCTGGAAAGAGAGCGATACAGTACATTAAAGAGTCATCTAACTGCCATTAGAATTAAGATAACCTGTTAAACCTAACAACTGAAGCGTACATTTTACAGGCACGCACACACACACATGCACACCTGTTGCATTTGTATTTTATAATGGGTCACCTCTGCCTGGGTTCAAACATGTTCCTTTAGCCTCTATGCTAGTAGCACTTAAAATAGCATGTTGTTGACACATAAACATACAATTTGTTTAGAGCACGCAGTTGCATAAGCAAAGGCCAGCGGTGCGTTTGAAGTTCAGAGGATACTCTGTGGTTCATGTATGCTGTGTCTGTAAATGCAGGGCTGACATTTGTCTGTGTCTGCCCATGTTACCGTAATCAGGTGTAATCAAGCTCAAATGTTGACAGGCTAGTTGACGTAGCCTTCTTTTGTATCACGGACCAGTTTTATCAGGGAAGGGCAGCACAGACAAACGTCCAAAATTTTAAATTCAATGTAAAAGGGTGACAGCTTGCTTTTAGATCATTAGGAAAAAAAGTAACAGCCAAGAAGACCTTTCTTATAGTAGGGCACTGTACTGGTAAAGAGAGCATGTGGTTATATAACCTAGAGGGGAAACCAAGGTGATGGCCGGAGGCTCGTCCTAAAAATCAACCCAACCAGTCACTTTCTCGCCAGTTCTTCTATTTCCAATAGTACCACTACCCAAGAATACTGAGCTTCCCAAAGCTTCATCTGAGCAAGTTTTTTGCACGACTGATGTACTATAAAAAGACCTCGGAAAACCCAACATTCCTGATTTTGTTTGTGTTGTACTTTTTCCCTCCTCCATCAAATACTCTTTTTATTTTCACTGCAGTAAGGTGGCATTAATGAGTTGCCATGGGGATAGCCTGAGCTCTCTACAAAGGCAGTCAGTCGGGGAAACAAATCTCACCAATTAAAGGTGACCAGATCAAAGCAGCTTCCAAACATTAGTCCGAATCAAAGTACTCAACTTCAATGGCATTGGGGAACAAAAGGAATTGAACTTGCCCCTGCTTTCTGAGGCCTATTACGGTTGGATTATGAGTAAGGAAAGCTCATAGGCTGCAATTTAATTCGTAATTATATTAGACATAAAAGTATTACTAAAAAAAATACAGAGCAAATATTTACAAATATTGCATTTTTCAGAATTCTCTGATGGAAAAAAAAGTTAAAAAGAACAGTTTAAAAAAAAATAGAAGCCTATTGTAACAAAAATGTCTTTACTGTCACTTTTGATTAATTAATTCCTTATTCATTTCTATTCCCAATACTAAATAAAGTAATAATAATAATCAAATTGGTGCCTGCACTGAAATGGAGGTATTGCATTCTTGTAGCTCAAACAGTAGAACATGGCACAAGCAACAAAGCCATGGGTTACGGTTTGAAAAAATATATACCCTCAATGTAATTTAGCCACTGTGTATAAAAGCATCTCACAAATCAATGCATAAATGTAATGTAAATGTAAATGCAATGGGACAGACAAATTAGCATCTAGAATAATTCATTATCTTCAAGAGCGGGATCGTCGTCACATTTATTGCCTTTTTTTTAAATAACTGAAAAATAACCAATTTTGGATAAAGCATGCATACTTCGCAGAATACTACACCACCTGGACATGTCCAGCATACTTTTTTCATCAAACTATGAAAAGCACTTTAAATCCTTCCCTGTATACTAATGAAACCAAGTTTTGAATGCTGAAAATTGGCACATCACTTAATCGAAATAGCCAGTATGATGTAGTATGAAGTTATAGAGTCTTTGTGGTGTCCTTGAATCTGCAGAGACCTTGAGTGTGAGGTAGGATACCACTACGCGGGGGCCACTCACAGCTGAGAACACATTAACTCACATGTCACTCAGCCTCTACCGTGGGCCGGGTTGCCCTCCCAGCATCGGCTAAAGTTTACCAACATGATAATGATCCGGTTTCTTTGCTGGATGCCTGGCGGAAGCGTTCGGCTTACATGAAAATCAGATTACTCCCCCTTCATCAGTCAGGGGCTAAAAATATCTCTCCTCGCGCCCTCAGGCCGACTGACTGTGTCAAGCCATTGACGTCAGAGCGTGGCCAGCCGAGGTCGCCAGGGCTACCGCTACTGTTCTGACCAGACGAGCTTAGCATAGATTTCCCCAGATACCCTTAGTCTTCCAGGAGAAGAACAGGTATGATTCCCATGTGTGAAGTTCAGTGTGGTCTGCAACAAATGGCCCAAAACTTTAGTTAATGAAGCAGCCTGTGCAAAAATGGTGAGATTATGGGTTCCATGTTAAAAGACAGTGAATCGTGAAATAATAATAAGGCTATAAATTATACATAGACTATTGTGTTGTCTTCATGGGCTGCAAAACAAACATACTGAGAACACTGTAGTCTGATTCACAAAAGAATGACTCTGAGTTGGGATGTGCGAGACTAGTCAACCAGTCAACTAAACAATACTGCTGCTGCTAGTCAACATAAAACTAGCATAAAACAATAGGCTTGTTATATGAGGGACAACAATACCTTGACTTGCTGACTTTTGTTGGCTAACATTTATATGAGGAAATCTGTTCATAACAGACTACTGGTCCTGCACTGCCTATTGATTCACTTTATTCTAATAAATGTCTACATTGGTTGAATGCGTAGGTTTAATGTACATAGTAATCAATGATCACGATGCAAGGCAGGCACATCGCATGTATATGACTTCTTTTTCAGCGGCATTCAGTATGGGTTTTCACTATTTGATCCATAGATATTTTTAAAAGGATAATTCTTTTGACTTCCATTTAAATGTTAATGAAATTAGTCATAGCGCACATCCCTACTTATAAGCCAGTTATTTAAATGAATCACTCAAATAGACTCAAGTTAGCGTGTGTGAATTAGTCTAACAAATGTAATGGTTTCCTCACAGCAAATACTGCTGTTTAAAAATAAAATACAAATTTGTAAAAAATACAGATTTTTTATCTTTAATTCAAATTTATTGCATGTCATTTCTTGCTGATAGTTCCAGAGTGTACAAAAGCAATCATAAAATACCAGCTAAATAAATAATCCTGAAGAAAGAACATATGATTGTACCTATGATTGTGAAATATCCCTTAAGACTTTAAATATTTAGAAAGGAGTTGTAAGACCTATCAATACTGAACCTGGGTAACAGCCATTAAATGTTTTGTTAACATGCGTTCACAGTCTACAGTGTATGCAGCAGCACCACAGATAAGTAATCTGTCCAAACACAACATCTATGTGAAGGACTCCCACATCCCTAAGGAAAACTCCTTTGAGGTGATAATTAGCAAGTACAGAGACTATTAAAGACAGCCTTCCTATCAACACTTTCCTGTCCAACAAAAGACAATGGCAATTCCGTCACAGCTAATGTCTATCCTTTTTCAAACTTCTCGTCCATTTGAAATATCACCCGCCTCCAAATTGGTAGTTACTCATTAAGGACCTGTTTTTAAGTTGAAAGGAAGAAATGAAAAACGCATGAAGGACAAAAATAGAAAAGGGGGAGGTACTCTGGGACTGGAGTCTTCGAGGAAGTCCTCAGTGAGGAGGTTGGGCAGACTAAGGGGGTTTCCAGGCAATTTCCCTCAGAGAGCTCTGACCAAAGTGGAGTCTCGACTGATTACTGCAGCGCCCACACATATACACAAACTAGCAGACTGATAAAAACAGAATCAAGCATGCATGTTGTGAAATGTACAAGACAATATAATTAGGCCTTAAAAAGATAAAGTTACTGAGACTTCTTGTCCCTTGTTGAAAAATAAAACTATTTGCAAATGGGAAAGGAAAATCTGCTTCTCGAGTAAATGTAAAATTTTTAAAGATGTTTAGTACTTTTATAGTAAAGCCACAAAAAAACGTAATATCCATCGTTATATTAAAATATATAAGCCAAGAATTATTTTCAACTGAAAAATGACTGATATTAAAATTCTATACTATTTTGTTTATATACATTATAAAAAATAAAACACTAAATACTAAAATGAATTGCTTTAAATGCAATACAAGTGAATTAAGGCAATGTATCATGTAATGTAAGGCATCACAATAATGTACAGTAAGAAAAATGTACTATTTTCATTTTGAGATTTGCTTAATACATTTTATTAAATTATTAGTATTTTTTAAGGGGGACCTATGCAACATTCACTTTTATAAGGTGTTTGAACACAAAGATGTGTGTGCAGTGTGGGAGAACAACCAGCCTATAATGGTAAAATTTCACTTACTTTTTTTTTTTATAATTCCCATAAATCAAAAGCAGTCTTTTGAAACGAGCTGATTCAGATTCCCCCCTACAATGACATTATTGTAGGGACAAGCCAGGCCCACAACTGGTGACGGTCTGCCTTATTAGCATAGACTCAGCCCTGAGTGAGAAACACAGAGTCCACCATTTCTGTGTCCTCGCTGGAGATGTACAATGTCTGCGCCAAAGAGGCATTGCAAGTGTCGTGTTTTGGGATGTACCAATGCACATAAGAGTCTCCATAGACTCCCGCCATTTGAGTCATTGAGGACATCGTGGTTACATTTCATTTTCGAAAGAAATGTCCTAAAGAAAATTGGTTTGCCCCAATCATTTTGCACTGGACTGCTTCACACACGAGACCCTTTCAACGCTGGACCATAGTCGGCTCAATAAATGTTACATGCGTTCTGAAGAGAATACAAGTTTAACAAACAGGCTCTAGTCCAGGATGGTCAATCATAGACATTTGTGAGTCTGCTCCAGCTGGCTCATCCATCTTTTCAACTTTATTACAATACAGTGCTTAACACAAATGCAATAGCATGTCATAAATGCAAGATGACAACATAAGTTATAACTGTAATTAAACTAAACTATACCAGTTGTTCTATCTCCATGCAGCATATATTTACTGGCTCTGTAGGCATTTTACAACAGTTCCCACATGAGTACAGCGATTTATAGATTATCATGACGGAACATGCTAATCGATGACTTGAAGATAGTTAACTCCACATCAAATATTTCATCAATTAACCATTCAGAAACGTCCTGTTGCATTCTACATGTTGTCACTTCTTCTTGAGTCTCTCCATCATTGTCAGACTTCGGTTCGAACATATAAGGCTAAACTCCGCTACTGACAGTTTCTGACATTTTCAGTGCGTGAGATTGTCCTGTTTTGTTGTGCATGAGCTCTTGAAGCTCCGCCCTCTTCTTGAAAGGGGGCCGGGAGTACCAGCTCATTTGCATTTAAAGGGACACACACAAAAAGTGGCAATTTTAACTTTATACGAAAAATTATCTGTGGACTATTTTCAGCTAAAACTTCACATACACACTCTGGGGACATCAGAGACTATTTTAAATCTTGTAAAATTACCCATCTCGTTCGATGAAAGGAAAGGTAATCTAAATGTAAAATGAACATAAAAATAAACAAATTTTTTTTTTAATTTTGGCTGAAATGGTACAAATATATCAATACGTTTTGCAACCATACATGTACATCTATATATGCACATCGTTCCATGTTGTTCAAAGTTTTTCCAGGTGATGTATAAATCAGGACAGTGGTGAGCTTGTCCCAAGGGAAAGGCCTTAAAAAGCAAAAAAAAAACATTTCTGCTGAGGCACTTACGATGTATTAAAAACGAGGTAAGAGCATTGTAACCTGACAGGATGGAAATAGAAGAGTGAGAGAGAGAGGTACCTCCTCATTAAAAATAAAAGAAGGTGTTGCATAAGCTATGGGTGAGGTTGGGTGAGTGAGAGAGAAGGGGAAAGGAAGGAGATACGACAGAGAGTAAAACTGGGTGATGTTATTTGGATAAAAAGCCAAGGAGGACTAATCAATGGAGTGTCTGGAAGAGGGCCAGAGACTGCTTGAGTAGCCAGATTTACCTTTCATCAGATTAAATCGTACTCCATGGATTATGCTAATCGCCTGGTGGAAGGACTACAAATAGCTTCCTCTCACTCCGTGTCACTCGCGTTAAAGCATGGTGCCAGTGTGTGTTTGTATACGTGTGTGTTTATTTACACTTGATCCCCTTATGCAGCAGTTAGCTTAGTTTGTTTAAAAGCAGTTAGGCAATTGTTAATCACAATTCCAAGCACAGTCAGGTTTGAATCTGACAATAAGACATCTCTAAATAATCTGCCATCTCTAAATAATTTTCCAAATGATAACATTCTTTATTATGAATGCTAAATGTATGAAAAAAAAACTAAATGTCCAAAGGCGCCGCGTGTTATCTTGTCACAAACCTGGTTTAGTTAAACGGTTGGAGTCATCTGTATGACAGATAAAAATAACTATTTACGCCATTCTCGTTTTCTGCTGCATAGCAAAAGTATCTATTTTGCTCCAAACCGTGTTTCTGCTACTGTTAAAATAACCGCATCGTCTGCAGCTCTTAATGCGACGCTTTACGTCTGTAGCGGGAGAGAGAAGCAATGCGCAAGGAACGGAGAGAGCTTGAATGAAGCGCGTTTGGCTCTAATATATTAGAGGATGTAGTGCTTTTAATCTGTAGAAACTTTAAAATGTTGCAATTATGTCCCATGGTCCGGATGGAACCGGATCGCGGTCCGCCATTTGTCTACTGCCATAGACTGAACGTAAATGATCAAAAGTAAATTGTTTACATTATAATCAATAAATCTACATTGAAAAAAATATTTAATAATAATAATAATAATCATTTTCTTTAATGCTGGAATGACCCTGGACCTCTTTTCGTCACAATAAATAAATATATGTTCTGTCGGCGCTTGTGTTTAACCTCTTCTGGGAGTGAAGGGGAGGACAGGGGCCGGGGAGGATGAGGAGGATATATATATATATATATATATATATTTTAAATGCTTCTTGACTTGTTGGTTATTTCTCATGTGATGGACGATCTATACAGGTGAAAAGCACTGCACACAAAAGCTCTGATTGCCTATTTCCTCAAATCACTTTCCTGCACCTTCATACACAGCTCTGTACTTCCACAACAACAGAAGACAATCATCTAGAGACCCAATCTTGCAATAGTTGGCCCATGGGACGATGTTTATCACACTACGGAATTCTCTTTGGCCCCAAAAAAAAAGAAATGTTAAAAAGAAACCATGCTGCTTTTTCCCCTCGTCTACTGTAAGTATTGAAAAAAAACTACCCCATTTCCACCATAGCAGGGGGTCTTTCCTGGCTTCAAACTCCTTCCCTTTGTCTTTCCCGCTTTCCTCTACACCTTCGCCTCCTCCTCATCCTCCCCGGCCCCCGTTCTCCCCTTCACTCCCAGAAGAGATTAAACACAAGCAGCGACAGAACACAGTCTGCCTGCGAAAAGCGCAGTTATAAATAGCACTGGATTAATAATGCTCTGGGGGTAGTGGAGGGGAGCGAGGGGGGGATGGGGGGCACGCTGCGCTTTTAAAAGTGCGCAAATCTATTTTAGGACACTACATTGCCAGGCGGCTGTGCTTCTCTCTTTCTCTCTCTCGCTGTTCCCTCCCTCCCATCTCGGATCGGCATTACAGACGTCTGAGATGAATGCAGCATGTAGTTTCTTTGCAGAAACCTGACGACCCTCGTGAAAAGCATGTTGTTAGCCACTCAATAATGTCATAAAAGCTCTAGCCAAGGACTCCAAGCAAGGACAATTCATAGATGTAAGCCGTTGTGCTGTGATCTATACCAGCACCTAACCAGAAAATAATCTGACAATGAGTTACACAATCTAGCTGAAGCACTGAAACATTTTTAAGGATAACTTTCCATCGAAAAACAGTGTTTAAGTTGACTTGACATCTAACCGCTATATCCTCAGGGACGATATCCCTCATGGCAGCAACAACCTAACGCTCTTTTCTCCTCTCTCCCGAAGGGCTTTCCTTTTGTTTTCAGAGCTCAGTTGAAAGAAAAACTTACAGCTGACACAATTTGCTGACACCATTTCCTGCTTTCATTCCAGCCAGGGGAGCTTTATTTTAGCAGTTAGTCCAAAGCCCTGTTGTGCAGAGACAAAGAGACGTTGACAAAGAGGAATAGACGTATAGAGAAAGAAAAAGAGTAGGGATGCTCTGATATCGTTACGTAAAAAAAATACTAATTCAAGTTGCATATGATTATTGCGTGACAAGAAAAAAAATATTATATATAATAAATATACATTGTGTGTGTGTGTGTGTGTGTGTGTGTGTGTGTGTGTGTGTGTGTGTGTGTGTGTGTGTGTGTGTGTGTGTGTGTGTGTGTGTGTGTGTGTGTGTGTGTGTGTGTGTGTGTGTGTGTGTGTGTGTAAAAGTATTGGGACACCTGACCATTACACCGACAGGGACATTGCACTCTAAATACAAACATTAATATGGAGTTGGTCCTCCCTTTGCCGCTATAATGGCTTCCCTCTTCTGGCAGGGCTTTCCACAAGATGTTGCAGTGTTTCTTTGTGAATTTTTGTCCATTCAACCAGTAGAGCATTTGTGAGGTAAGGCACTAATGTTGGACTAGAAGGCCTGGCTCGCAATCTACGTTCCAGTTGATCACAAAGGTGTTTGATGGGGGCTCTGTGTGGGCTAGTCAAGTTCTCCCACACCAAACCAACCATGTCTTTATGGACCTTGCTTTGTGCACTGGGGCACTGCATGCTGGAATAGAAAAGGGCCTTCCCCAAACTGTTCCCACAAAGTTGGAAGCATAGCTTTGTTCAAACTGCTTTTGTATTAATATTAATCTCATTAAGATTTCCCTTGAATGGAACTAAGAGGCCAAGTTCGAAAACAGCCCCATACCATAGTTATTTTAATAGTAAAGACTTTATTATTCAATGCCACTAGCCTGACAAGCCAGACCCACATCAAGATGTTGGTTAGGCAAACACACCATTGGCAGGAATCCGAGGGGCGGGATAAACGGTTGTCTTTCAAATTCCCTCTGCACGCAATAGGATAGCGCCTCAACCAACCAGAAAATCTAATGGCTGCTCAAGAAACATTTCGTCAATGTTGAAAACAGTTGTGTTTCTTAATATTTATGTGGAAACTGCTAAACATTTAAGCAGGATTCAAGGGCCGGATTCACAAAAATCTTCTTAAGAAATAAGTTAAGAAAATTCTTAAGATAAATTCTAAGATGTTTATAAGAATATTACAAAGAATCTTCTTAAAAAAAAATAATCTACTAAACTTTTTATAAAAATGATATATAATCGTTACCAAGCAAAAATTTTATATTATAATATACTGTTTTATATTTTTAAATTAAAATATTGTTTTTTGTTTATATATACATATACATACAAACATACATATATATACGCACACACAGAAAAAGGACACTGAGTGAGTAAGAGAAGCTAAGGACGCTGAGGTAGGACCTCAAGGACAGTCATTAATAAATGTGCCTGCATTTCCCTCTGTTCTGCAGAAGCATCTCTGTTGGTAAGCTTTGGGACACAGCAGTGAATCATGAGATATGTGTTTCCCCAGCACAGAAACAAACTAGGGGCTTATAAGGTGCAGGACTGTGATATATTAAAAAGAGACTGTACACACACCCACAGCAAGAACGAGATACATTTGCACTATACTAACAATATCATTATTCAATAATGATATAACAATATCATATTCTCAAAACATTAAGAATAAAATTCTGCTATTCGTCATCTTATTTTCTAACTTGAGAAAAAAAGATAAGAACATTTTGTATTTGCAAAAGCTTTTCTTAAGCATGTTTGGAATCTTCTTTAGTTTAGGGTCCAAGTCTCACTATTAAGTAGTTGCACCTTAGCATGCATATTGGCTGTTTATTAGTACTTATAAAGCACATATTAATGCCTTATTCTGCATGACCATATTCTACATCCCTGAATCATACCCAAACCTAAACTTAACAACTACCTTACTACTAACGGTGAAATATGTAGTTTTTCGCCGCTAGGGGTCGTTAAACTCTTCAAAACAATAACAAAGTTTGAAGATGCAGTGAATAAGCGTGGAATCATGGGACTTGTCGTAATGCCGATGGATCTAATAATGTTTATGGATGCGTGAATAAATTCATGTTTTTTTACATGACTATGGTATGAAGAGGGCGCGATTGCGAACGGGAGACAGTCCCATGGATATAAAGGAGGTTTGACTTGGTCCACACTATCATACTAAACTGCAATGCAACATGCAAGAGTGGCGTCTCTGTCAATTCAAATTTTGTTGCGAAGTTTGTCAAATGAAAGTTTGTCCTTTCGTCCCTAAGTCTGCTTGCTATGGTCCATAATGTTTGAATGAAGAAACAACAGCGTGCCGCTAGACATTACGTAGTTGTCCACGTCTGTTGCCATGGCTACCGTGTATAAGCGGAAACCAAGGATAGCGCTGATATTACGTCATTGACAGGCGACATGTGAGGGGCACCATTTAAAATTGGGAATTTCTCTGAATTTACAAATTCTTGGAAACATTTAGGATAATGTAAGTACACAATTGAACGAAATATATAACATTGTGCAAGTGTTTTTTGGATATTTTAATACAAAAATCTTACATATTGTACCTTTAATAATCAGTAAATTAGGAGTTTTAAGGCTAAAGTTGTAGTCAATAGTTAGTTAGTAAGAATTGGACCCTAATCTAAAGTGTGACCAAATGTTCTTATCTTTTTTCTTAAGATTGTTCTTAAAACATTAAAGAAGTATTCATATTCCTGAAAAGAATGTTCTTAAAAACAATCGTATATAACTTCTTGAAGTTAGGATACCCCAAAACCTGTCTTAAATCCCCAAAGGTAAGGTTTTTAATGAATTGACATGAACATATTACTAGTACCAGAAATGAAGAGAAACAGATCGACCATTAACAGTGCACTAGAGTGGACACGCAGGTTATACATGATGCATTCCCTCTTGAAAGAGCGCAAGAAAGATGGAGCACAAATGAATGCGAAAGACAGCTCCATCTTGAGACAGGCTCTTTTAAAACAACTATTTTAACTTGACACCGTGCATTAAAATCACAACGCTGAGTGATTAACTCCCGTCAAGCCAAGCGCTTTTGATAACTATGGTAATCTGCAGGCAGAGTTTACTTCAGGAACACCCGCCTTTCAATCAAATAACACCAAAGCCTATCATTTTCTTCTTGAGAAAAAAAAAAAGATGCTCTTAAGAAAATATTTGAGAACTTCTTAAGAATTGTTTAAGATTTGCACTTAGAAAAATTCTTATGAACTTCTTAGAATTTATCTCAAAAATTTTCTTAACCTCTTTCTTAAGAAGCTTCTCGTGAATCCGGCTCCAGGACAGAATGAGGGGAAGAAGAAAAAAATGAAAAAAAAAATATTTTTTTTAGGAGCCCATGGTGGTTTGCCTTCAAATAAAATCTGTCAGTGGAAACCACACGGCAATGAGCAAATAATCGCTGTAAGAAAAAGTTGCAATCAATCAATTAGGACTTTAGTGCAAGGGGTGACGTTTTCAGAACCAACAGGGCTGATTACTTTTCCCTTAAATGTACTTCATTTTTATAAATAGTTTGTGGTTTCATATTGATTTTACTGCTTTTTTGACTGAAACGAGTTCTTGCCTCCCTGGAGGAACCATTTATTATTTGAGCTCTTTGGGCGCTTTCTACCATCCCCCTGTTTTAAAGTCTATTTTGCAAAGAGCCAGGTTTACGTCATGGTTATTTTCTTTAGCAACGGTACACCAGCTACGCTTCAGAGAAACGAGAGGAAGAGATGGAAAGGCAGAGAGAGGAGAGAGAGAGAGAGAGAGAGAGAGAGAGAGAGAGAGAGAGAGAGAGAGAGAGAGAGAGAGAGAGAGAGAGAGAAGAGAGAGAGAGAGAGAGAGAGAGAGAGAGAGAGAGAGAGAGAGAGAGAGAGAGTGAGAATATTGCTTTCCAGAAATAGCACACAGCGACGTGCGGTAGGCTGCCCTGTCAAATAGGTTCTGCATCCTCTCCTTGTTAACGGCACATAGATGAACGAGCGCGAGGGAACTAGGAGAAAGAGAGAATCAAATGGAGTCGGTCAGATCCAGCCAATGGTTTGCGACACTGAGACCAAAACTGGAGGAAAAGAAGAGGTGCAGGAAAGCTGGGTGATATTTACATCCTTTGGAAGGGCTTCTTGGCAGCTTAAACTTGGGGTTTGAAGCTGGTAAGGGAGAGTTACAAATAGCCAGTGTGATTTATGGGCCCCAGGAACCTCCGATGCCTTGGCAGGCCTAAAGGAGGGGTAGGCTCCCCTCGCCCTGGGAAAACAAGAAACCAGCAGTTCCTTGGTGGAAGCCCAAAAAAGACAGCTGTAAAAAAAGGGAAAGAGAGGGCTTGTGCACCACATGATGTTAGTTCATAATGACTCTTGATCCATAAGACATGCGGACGATGACGTCAATTAAAGTGGATAATCACACTGCTGGAAGTCAACAGCATTTTTCGGCTAATGCATATCGATTTGTTCACGTCACGCTTGCTGAATGGTGCCATATTTGATTTTAGCGAGAGAACAGTGCTTTTTATTTTTATTGTTGGCCTTTTAATTATTAATAGGACAGCTGAGAGAAGACATCATATTTAAAGTGGGGCTAATGTTATCGGGATATGGCGCCAGTTTGAGCACATGCACCAGTCACAGTTGTGTTCTGTTTAGTTTGGTTTCATTGGACTTGTCTGTCTATCTTCATGTCACGTGTCATCATCATTATCAATTCATCTGTATCACCTGTGTTTAGTTAATCATCATCATCATCATCATCATCTGTTTCACTGGTGTTCTGTCAGTAAAAGCAACACCATGGTCGCCCTACTGGTTGGAAATGAAATTGTCCATTGCCGCTGTCGTAAATAAATGAGCCTACCGTCGCACGCACGCTCGCCGTTTATCCAGCACCGGCTTTAGAATGAACGATGTCCACAGACAAGGTAGAGTATGTTACATGATTTCATGAAAGGATGATGTATTGCGACATCAGAAACGAAGAAAAGCGAAATAACGACTATTGTAGCGCTTGACGTAAAGCAGTCGAATTTTGTAGTTCTTTTTATGGTCGGGTTACTACCCGAACCCCGAAGTTACATAGTGCCAGTAAAAGCGACACAGACCCGTCAGGCGATGGCAGACGTGCCTTTCACCCTGTTACGACTTGATGAACCACTGATAAGATTTTGGAAACATTATTTTAAGGTAAAAAATGTTACATAGTGTTGCTTTAATGTTCATCTGTGTTTGTATTTAGCTCCCTTCTGTTCAGTCAGTCTTGGTCCGTTCTCCGTTGTATTAAGTGTGTGTGTACCTTCTGTCCATCTTCTCTGTACCTGTTTGAGTTATTATTGTAAGTAAAAGTTTGCTTTGGAACTTGGACTCCTCGTCTCCTTCTGCCTGCACCACACAGTAACAGCACCAACCGCTACTGCAAAAGTCAAAAAATAAAATAAAATGTTTTAAATGCTAAGTCTGAATTTATGCTTACAATATCGCAGGCCTTGTCCACACTGGTTTTTGTCAACAAAGATGGAGCTTTTTGAAAACGCACTCCCAAGTGGATAAATCTGAAAACGCTGTTTTTGCGTTGTAGTGTGGACTGTGAAAACGGAAGTATTCCAAAACTTTATATGCTCTTCACTTTCACACTGTCGCTAAAGAGTTTCTTTGTACACTCTTCAGATCACAGTCCTGCAAAGATGACAGAAAATGTGCTCTCATTTGCTGTCCAGCGGCAAAACATGAGGGCAGTTGCGTTTTAGACCAAACATATAATGGTGAGGGAGTGCAACCTGGACGCATCAGTTAATGGTGAGATATTTTGCTAAACAAAATGATCCTTCTAGAAGAATAGTATGAGAACTTCATTATGTCTGTTCCGTCTGTATCATGAGTGTTTATGAAGTTTTTCGCATGCACAATAAGATTAATTTGCCATTTTCCGACATTTTAGTGTGGATGTGAAACTTTTGAAAAACGCGGATTAATGTAGAATAGATGTAGCAGCAATGTACAGTATGAAAATAGATATTTTGAAATCTGCTAAAGATTACATGTAACATTGTTATTAAATAATTAAATGAATACTGTTATAAAAATTTAATGGAAATGAAAAAAAATATGCAGAAATGAGCATGCAGAGTTAAATATAAAAGGCTAGATATAGGTCAGTCAGTATTGAATATTTAATTGTGCATGCTCATTTTTCTCTATTTTCTACAATTAGATAACCTTTGTCCTCTAATACTTAAAGTCTAATATTTTAATAACACTATTAAACTTGTTGTGATGCATAAGTTCACTTTTAGCATCTATAATGACTGATTTTAGCCTATAGTATTCTATTTACTTTTGACAAAATATTTGAATTTTAATATCTGCCTTGTACCTGCATTGGTAACGGTAGTGGCAGAACCAGTCCCTACCGATAACAGCTGAATCCACTGTCATTTGTAGGCATCATATGGCACTAAACTTGAGCCACCAACTCCATTTCCCATCACCCCCCTCCTTCCCCATCAGTCCCAAAACAGTGTCCCATTCAACAGCAAAACCTCTACCAATCACTGCGTATGCCCAACCACCATTCCTTAGGGCTCTGGTTCAAATGGTACAACCTTTCATGAGCAGGAAAAAAAGCAGAGAAGAAGATGAAGCCACATGCAAAGCATAAACATTCAGACGATGAAATGTCATCGCTAAGTAGCAGGCTGAGTGCCGGCCACTGTTTACAGGTTCTATAAATGCACCAGCATTGACGTCAAACGCTTGCATGAGAGGAATGTTGTTTTCTGGGTAAACTTCAATGTGTGGTGCGGAATTCATCTCACACCACTTTTTAGAAAGAAGCAGAGCGGGGGTCGCAGGGTGTATTCCAGCAGAAAAAAAAGACATGAAATATATATATATATCAAGGTGGTGTTATGGTTTTTCAAGTTACTGTAGTATTGATTCATTTTCAAATAGCAGTACTTTTACTGCACCATTACTATTCTGTAAAGCATTCGGGTGGGATGGGGGAAAGCTCCTCCAGAACTAGAACCTTTCGAATTAATTATCATTTAATTATGACCATTTATATTAAGATTATTAATTAATATTCAGTCTAAACAGCAGAGAAACAGGTGGCCCACAAAAGGGTCCATCCCTGACAAAATGCCACCAACAGTGGTTTCATTTCTCTGACCTGAACTGCCTCTGTTGGGTACGAAAATTAACTCCCAACATCCCAAATCCCCATAACACTTTTGATTCTTCTTACAAACAAATTTCATTTGGGTAACCGGCAATTGGGAAAGTCAGAGAGGGAACTAGATCTTTGCTTTGAATATCAGCCTCTACTCTACAGGTCTCCTGAGGGGTTTGGATGGCATGTGTCGAAGAAAGGTTATTCTTTTTCTTATGAAACTATTTCCAGTAAAGGATATTAAAAGATATCAGGAATTTACAGTCATGGGTCATTTGGCAAGAGGCAAGAGAAACAAAATGCATCTACTATTTTGTCTTAGTATCCATGTTTGAGCAACCATGCTTGCTGCTATTTCTTATTAAGACGAGAAGGGAAATGAAGATGAGCAGAACAAACAGCAGCCAAAATTTCGAAACCATTGTTTTCTATGAATGTGCACACATCACCACCACTATTGAGCGTCCATCGTCTGCGCCCTTGTAGAGTTTCAGAGGTTGCACAAATATATTCCACACCACTCATATAATTTTACAATAAATTCAAACTGTCACGCTCAGTTTAGTTCATGGACGTTCATTGTGTTTTCATCTGTCACATGTTTCTTTGTTCAGTTTCCCGCCACTCTTTCGTCTCCTTGGTTACCATCATTATTAGTTGATGTGCGCCAGCTGTGTTTAGTAATTATCCTCGTTGTGTTCACTACTTAAATTGCTCCGTCTCCTGCACTCCTTGTCTGGTCACCGTAATACCTACATGGTGTTAATGTGAGTTTCCCTGTCTGTTACCTGATCCTTGAGGTGTTGCTATTAAAGTGTTTGGATTTATCTTCTGAGTCTTCAGCCTGTTCCTGACTACACCACACCGTTACGCAAACAAAACCTTCAAAAAAAACAAAGGAACATACATAATATTTTTTCATTATAAATGTGCCTTTTAGTGGTTTGACAGCTTAAATAAACCCTAGGCTACATAAAAACAAAATGTATCAATATAAAATGCAATAACTTTGTCCAGTTTGCAGCTGTAAAGTATCTTTAAATCTCATCATCTGTTGACTTTTATTTTTGTTTAATGTGCACCTCCTTAAAGGGATTGTTCACCCAAAAATGAAAATTCTGTCTTCATTTACTCACCCCAGATGTCATAGGATTATGTGCAAATTATAAAATGATTACAAAATGGCCAAATCAACATTATATTGGATATAAACCAATGTGGCTCTTTTGACTAAGTTAACTAAGACTAAGTTAATATGCAATCACCCAGAAAACCCTAACAACAACAACAAGAAATGAAGTGCCGACTTCTTGTAAAAAATCTGACACAACAACCAGGACACAACCTCAAAGAAAAGGGCTCACCCCTCACCAATTTATGCATATTGTTGTCTGCGATACTATCTTGCATCCAAAAATATCCCTGAGTGCCATAATAATAGTAGATAATAAAATGAGACCAGTGAGATATTATTAGCTCACCATGTGTAGGGTACAAACAGAACATCTTGGAGTATATACATACTGTGTACTATGTCCACTCTGCTGCAATCTGATGTCCTCAATCTGAACTTAATGTTCAGTGGTTGACAGATGATCTAAATGCATCATATAATCGTTTAGGGAAAGTTGGATGCTTTTTCCATGGTGTTGACAGGTGAAGCTTATTTTAGGTTTAACAAAAAGATACTCAACATGGAAAATAATTCATGTTAAAATGATCTCCTGATCATCTCCTATGATCTCCTGATACCGAACTACAAGTGAAGAACATTTTAACATGAATTATTTTCCATGTCGAGTAACCTAAAATAAGCTTCACCTGTCAACACCCTGGGAAAAGCATCCAACTTTCCCTAAATGATTATATGATGCATTTTGTAGTCCATCACAGATTGTAATTTTTTGCATCATCCTCCCATTGTTGTAGACGGGGGTACTTTTGTAACCCGTGAAAAGAACACCTACACGGAAACAACATCGATAACTGCAACACGAAGAAAGAGCAACGGATAAACAACTGATCATTTGAATCATCCACTGAATCAACGTCTGAATCACTGATTGACTGACTCATGTTTGTTTCATTTAGATCGTCTGTCAACCACGACACCAAGTGCACAGCAGTTTGAGAATAGACCTCAAAGTAGGTGTTGAAAGGTTATAGTGGGCGGCGCTAACGCATTCCCATAGTGTCCTGAAAGCTCCAGTTGTCATTCAAGACATGGGGGTGAGACCATAGGGCTGTAAACAGACTTGTTGCTTATTATAGCACAGGGTATCACTAGGGAGACAGTTGACTGGCCATGGTTGGAATGATACACCTAAATTTAGAGGAGCTCTTAATTTCGGCGACTATAAGAAAGCACACTTGGAATGCAAATGAAAGTTTAAGACTAAGAAGCCCTGAAGTTCACCTTACAAAATAAAAAATGTCCCTATTTATTTTTAATGCAAATTGCTTGACTTTTTAGCCACTCGCTCAAACCACAGTTAGGCTACATTATTTTGCATTAATGAAAGAACGTTTTCCGGTGCCAAATGACAGCATGGCCTTGCATGACAATTCCAGTCTGTTTGGCTAAATCCATTAGCTATTCCTGGCATATAACTCAGATGGCACTTGTAAACCCAATACGCCATCCATATTCACTATCGTTAATATAGCATTGTTTGCATGTCCCATTACTTACAAAATATTGATATTGCTTCTTTGTTATTTGGGAAATTTGCCAGAGGTTTATCCCAGGAAAATGAATGATATAATATCTAAAACATATCAAGAGTGTAGGTGGTGAACCGAGAGGACGGGGGCATGTCAAAGTCATGCCATTGATTTCTATATCAGTACCCCATTCAATACATTTATGTAATGTTTCGACTTCAGTGTTGACAGTTTCTGTCTCTGATTTCAAAGATACTGTTCTTTGCCTTTGTTTGAAGTGATTGACACAACACAAACTACTATTATGGTCTACATTTCTGCAACGCAGATTATACAGACCACAGAACAAAGCCGTTTCAATTGTCTACATTTCTTTCCAATCAAACCAAGTTTAATCTTAGCAGGGGTTTTCTTTATCACAAAGTCAACTGTTTAAAGTTGCATTTAAAAATGTTCTGTTTGTTCTCTAGGACTTTTTTATGGTCATATATTTTCAGTCAGATAAAAGCTCGGACAGGCAGCCACCAGTCGGTCATCAAATCTGCAATCCATCTAATCCATAATGATTCAGCAGCATGTTGCAAGGCTTTTTCCATTACATAACACAGGTATAATTAATTAAAAACCTCCTCAGGGAGTATCGACTTATAATGATTCGATCTCAGTTCAGCAAATTTAGAAGATCAGCTCAGCTTATCCGGTAAATTCGTCGTAGCTTGCAAAATCTGCAAAGAAATGTTCCAACACTGGTGAGGGAACTCATTTGGCCTCAATCATAAAGTACTTAAAGGTGCACCAACAATTTTTTGACCGATGTCAGAACATTTCTTTGTAGAGTCTGCAAATTTGAAAGCGTCTGCTGGAACAAAACACATACACACACGTCAGACACCTCCCGGTTGAATATTTTACAGAATGTCTTGCAGCTATTCCACTTATAAACAAACTAAGTAACCAGTGCAGAATGCACACAATTGCACAGATAAATGTCTAGACGCGTATGATAATTGTGCAACCCTGACACTATATATTGTGTTGCATAATCAGAACACATGCTGTACATGATATGTTACAGCATATGCGGATGAGTGTCAGGTTCCCTTTAGGACAATTAGACATGTCAGCACTTTATTCTACACTAGTGTTAAAGAGTAAACAACTATGACACATGCTAAAACACCTAGCATGTTTTATCAAAGGAGAAGGTTCTGCTCTTTTGACTCTATTTGTCTAGTCCTAGTCAAAAGATCTTAAAGGAATTGTATTGGATTTTACTCAGACTTTGGAACAACGGCACCCTGGGAATTTTCTAATAGGATTCCAACAAAACACAAAACAAAATACTTTTAGAAAAAAATAATGGTAACTTTAAAAAAAAGTTATGTTGGTTAATATTAGTTAATGCTTTAATGTTACATTAACTAACAACATACATAATTTTGACAGCATTTATTAATCTTGGTTAATGTTCATTTAGGAATGTTATGTTTTTTGTAAATTATTATTGTTAATTCAAGTTTGTTTATAATCCAGTAACTGATGTGAATTTATACAGCGTCAAAAGTTTAAAATGCATTAGTACATTAACATTCAAATATTCTGGGTCAGTAAGATTTTTTAAAAGAAATGAATACTTAAATCACGTGCTAAACTTTATCATAGTCTCATTTGTTAACATTAGTTAACTACATTAGTTACCATGAACTAACATGAAAACCAATTCTACAGCATTTATTAACCTCAGTTAATGTTCAATTCTACATTTACAAATACTTGTATTAAAGGGATACTCTACGGGTTTTTCATATTAAACTATGTTATTCCCTTAACTAAGACGAGTTGATGCATACCTCTCTCGTCTCAGTGCGTGCACTATATCGCTGTCTTGCCGCGAACCTTTGTTAGATCTTATCTCAGCCCTGTTCATTCAATACGTGCCAAGAAGAGAAACAAAATAAAATGTTGCGCTTTTCTAAGCGTGTAAAATGGATAACTAAATTGTATGGCAGAATACCATAGCAAGTGCTTGGGAGCACTTCGACTCGGCGCAGTAATATCATCTCTCGTGAAAAGTCCGCTCAAAATATATTGCTCATTGTTAGTTCATGTTAGTAAAATGCATTAACTAATGTTAACAAATAAGACATTGTAAAGTGTTACCGATTTGTTTAAGTTGCCAAAATATATGACGAAGACAAAGGAAACATAATTAAAATAAAACAAAGTATGAATATTAAAGGGATAGTTCACCCAAAAATGAAAATTAAGTCATTAATTACTCACCCTCATGCTGTACCAACCCCGTAAGACCTTCGTTCATCTTCGGAACACAAATGAAGATATTTGTGATTAAATCTGAGAGGTGGATCACTCCTCCATAGGCTTCTAAGGGATTGAAACCTGACAGCCCCGAAAAGTTATTAAATAAATCGTTAAAAGAGTCAAAGTGACTACAGTGCTCAAACTGAAGTTTATCAAGCGACGAGAATATTTTTTGCGCGCAAAAAAACCCTAAAATAACGACTTTATTCAACCATCTCTTCTCTTCCGTGTCATTCTCCTAAGCTGTTGACATAGTGTAACAGCGCAGCGCTTCTGTGTTAAGCCTGTTTTATGCTTCTGTGTCGAATCGACGGCGTACCCCCGCAGACATCTCTGCGTCACCTCTCTCCCTAACCCCTACGCTGTAGCTCGACGTGCACCTCCAAAAAATTGTAACTACGCGTCGAGGCGACGCAGACCGCAAGGGCTGTGATTGGTCAGATGCACCGCAATGCAACGCAACCTGACGCAGAACCATAAAACGGCAACGACGCCGTAGGAGTGACGACGTAGCTACGCCGTGGAGTTGACGCAGAAGCATAATGAGGCCTTTATACGTCACACGTAGGCTCACTATTGGCCGGCGCTGGTCATGTGTGTGATGCGTGTGACGTTCAACCAGAAGCGTTGCGCAATAACAGGCCCAAAGAGAATACTTGAATAAAGTCGCTATTTTAGTTTGTTTTTTTGCGCTCAAAAAGTATTCTTGTAGCTCGATAAACTTAAGATCTAGCCACTATAGGCACATGAAATATTTAAACATTTTCTTCAATGACTTTCTGGGTCGTCAAATTTCAATCCCTTAGGAAGCCTATGGAGGAGTGATCCAGCTCTCAGATTTAAATATCTTCATTTGTGTTCCGAAGATGAACGAAGGTCTTACGGGGTTGGTACAGCATGAGGGTGAGTAATTAATGACTTAATTTTCATTTTTGGGTGAACTATCCCTTTAAGGCTCCACTTCACAACTCTGTACAATAATGAAAAATATAAAATTGTTATTTGTATATTAAAAAACGTTGTAGGTAGAATTGTCAACACTAGACCGAACCCTTACAGTAGTACATCTAGTTCAATTGTTGCCCTAAATCAACAGATAAATGCCTTAATAAATTTCAAACATATACAAAGGGATCTCTTCTACAAATAAAGAGGTGAATGGATCTAAAATAATGGTGTATCTATCTATTTGAACAGGTGACAGATAAACAGGGCCAGTGCGAGGCAAAAGAAGCGCTTGCACACCCACACACTGTTATATAGTCATTCCTCTGTGTTGATTCAAGCGCAGGTGAGAGATGGCCAAACCTCGCAAAGCTCTGACGGGAATGTTGACGTCACTTCTGACAAGGACGAGAGACAAGTTTGCTCTGCCAATATTAGGCTAAGAGCCTCTCGAACTCTAGGGAACAAAATTGTATCATTTTAAAAATGACAACTTCACCGTGGTCATTTGCAACCGCCACACCACATTTGCGTCTAATACCGGGTTAAATACTTTCAGGACCATTCGAAACCACATGTTGACCAAATTAACTTAACAATCTTAACCTAATATCCTCAACAGATTAACCAGCCGAAGATAATGCAATGAAAAAATTAGCAAAAGACTGACATTGGTCATGGTACTGTGTAAAGGAAAAGCAACCACCTTTGTTTCAGGTTTACAGCATGACCCTCGTGGTTTTACCCAAACATAGCTTGACCCAGACAAAACAAAGTCAAGGTGTAGCCACAGCTGTTGTGCCATCAAAGAAACATCAACACCTTGGACTTCAATGCATCCTCAAACCTGCCACCCCAAACCAATACACTTCTCTTCAAGCATGCTTGCATTTGTGTATCTGCTTTTCTCTAGCCTGTTATCTCTCTCTCTCTCTAACTCACCAGTGCTAGGCATGCTGGTGCTTCTGGATTGAGGAAGCAGCTCCACGGGTCGCTCTCTGCTGGACGTGCTGTCTGAAGAAAAGCAGGATTCGGTCTCATAGATCGTCTGCAACATTGCGCACAGTCCCGGTACGGTTGGCTTCAAAAGCATGCCAGTCTCAAAATACCGCCGCACAATAAATGCAAAAATAAAGCAAAATCAACATGAAAAAGGAGATGGCAACCCACTCTCCATCAAAAAAAGTGAAAAATGCAAACACATTTGAAGGAAGAGGGGAACAGGCAGTGCGTCCTTTTTTTATCAAAATGTAGATGCATGCAAAGATTCATCAATCGCTTTGCCCGTTAGCTCCATGGTTTAATAAAAAATAAATCAAATAAAAATTGCAAGCAGAACCAGTCTCTGTGGAAGGAAATGCCGTAGACAAATCCTTAAATTGTCCACTCAGAACCATCAGCTGTACGACACACAAACGAGTCTATTCATAAACCACATCACCTTCTTGTCTAATCGTCTATGTCAGAAACAAATTGCTAATTCACGCAGACAAGTCCAAGTGTGGCTTGTGTCCAAGTCCCCCCTGTCTGAGCGTGCCTGTATCCTGCAATCATCTGAAGTTAAGCATGTGGTATCGGCAGACTCCAAAAGAGAGACTTCCCCATGACGAAATGCGACGGAGCTTGGAAAGACGAGATGAAAGCGACCGAAACAGGAGAGACGATCACAAAATAGATCACTGGGGGATTTTTTTGCCTGCCGGTCTCTCTGTTCCTTCCTTCCACTCGCCTCTCTGTACAGCCAGCCAGTCCTCGCTACAGCACAGTACAACTCGCTCTCCTGATGAATGGTCTTCAAAGTGAACCGTCCGACGTTGTTCTGTTTAGTGTGACTGTGTTGCTTTATGTATTTGTTTAAAGCCAAATCTCTGCAGCTTCACCCGCTGTGCGTGGCGAACGGGAGAGCAGAGGTGTAGAGACGTGGAGTTTACAAACAGACTGGAGCTGCTTCAGGCTGCTGGAAATAGCTGCCGAGCGACAGGGGAGGGGCGGGACCGTGCTATAAATAGAGTCGGGAGCTGAGAGCTCGCTTGGAGAAAGAGAGAGAGAGAGAGAGAGGGGAGGGGCGAAAGAGAGAGAGGAAAGATGGAAGAGAGGGGATGGTTGATTGTTTATCACGTAAATAAAACAATAATAGGAGCCAAAAAAGGAGCCAATCTGACACAAGACCGTGACAAGACTGGAGGAGTGAGACCAAACAGAGTTTAACTTGATAATACAAGCCAACACGAGGGCAAACGAGATACAAAGCAACACGAGCGCTGCTAAATTTGTGCCAATGCACGCTATAATGATTGGAACTAATTCACGCATTTGAAACACAAGCGTTTAAATCTAAGCTTTTCGTTCTGAGAACTGCTTGCTGCTTACACAAGGAATTTGCGTCAGCACTATTGACACAGAGAACACAAGGGTCACCGTTTCACAAGCGCATGTGGGTCAAAAGACTAGGGTGGCCAATACACCATTACCAAACCTGCGAGGGCACTATATGTATCATTCAAATCAACAGCAGCAACTTACAAAGCACATAAAATGGCAAATTAGCCATTTATTTAAACAAGAGAATACTTAGAAAAACTGGTGTTTAAACTGTATTGAAAAATAAACTGTAATATGTGACCCCTGTGCTGTTGAAATGCACATTTTTCAATAGATAATGGTGACCTACGTGATCATTACAATGTTTAAAGAGACCAGGAGGGGAATTTAAATCAGTAATGTACTAAACCTTTTTGACGTTAGGTTTGAGGACAGCAAAATGCATCTATTTTGAAATGCGCCATTGATTTCATGTCCTTCTGAATGATATATGACAAGGTTATCCAGCATCTGCATTCTGCATCAGTTTAGAGACCCACTGCCTAATGTTCATTGTATTTATTATACAAGACACAAAGACCTGTTGCACAAGCACAAAGCTCCAGAAAAGATGTGTCAAGACTAAAAAAGAAAGATAAAAACCAATCTCAGACCACACTGTTTCACAGTTTTCTTACAATGACGGCTAAACATTTGTTTCATGGAAGGAAAGTTGGTCGCAGACCAATGTTAAAGGGTAAGATTTATCCAGAGCGCCTAAATTAGACCTCTGACGTGCTTTTCTTAGAGCAGTCTGTCACCATGACCACTAGTGTGTTGGAGAGTGAAAATGGATTTGGCTCAAGAGCAGGCAACAATCAAAGAGAAGCTTTGTCAAGCACTTGTTTGAAAAAAGGACATGTTTAAAAACATGGAACAGAAGTGCACATACCCAGCTTCGACTATCATTGCCTGGCCATCGGGCGGGATCTAAGAGGGCAAATACAGGCTGCACACATGTGTGTGTGTTTACGCTGGCGAAATCAAAGCAGCCAACTTTCAATGTTTTGGCACCTATTGCTAGCCTGGCAATACCAAACTCTGCTACTTCGCTTTGCTTCATAGACAGAGTCTGGCATGGCATCTTTGAAAAGTGTTTTCTTTATCGCGGGGGTGGGGGGGGGGGCTAGTCTGAAGTATAAAATCATACCCGTAAGCCAATCACATAACGTTTGGTTATGACGTGTGTTAATCCGCCAGCTCAGCCGCATCGAACTACCACTGTAAACACATATAATGCGAAAACGAAACCATTGTGCGAAATACCTGAGTGAACATGGCTGTCAACGACTTTTGTAGATTATGTGATGTAAATCTACGCATCCACGGCATAATCGGGGCCTCTAAACTAATATTTGACAGTAATGAGAAACAGGAAAATATTTGCAGCCAATTGTCAAAGTTAGGATTAGTTCTGTCAAACAAAGCTCTTTGTTCCTTTCGAGTCTGTCGGTAATGCTGCAACTTAATTGCAAGATTACAGCATGACATGGCAATATTTAAGAACTGGAAAAAAAGGAGACACTGACCTGTCAAAAGGGTGCCAGTTCGAGCTCGACAGATAAAAGAGACCTAGATACACCCTCTATAACTCCACGGATAGGGTTAGAGGGACACAATCGCAACTATCGCCTTGCCGGCCTTTGGCCTCCCCAGTTTCTCGCTGACGATCGCCAATATTTGATAAATTAAACTTTTACCAAAACCTGTCGGGAGTAGGGCCACGACATCACCTCCATTCAAAATGTTTACCAAACACTCTTCTTGTTCGTCCTTCGGTTTGGAAATGCCGGGAATATTCTCCACAACAGAGCGAATTGCATCCCTTGTTTCCATATCCGCAGTCGTTTTTGATTTCCCCAATCTCAAACTCGCCGCTTAGCGTCTACATCACGGCTCTCAGCCCGCCCTCTGTTCGTTGATTGGCCGGCTGTTTTCAGGCCGGAGGAAAACTGAGTACAGAAGAAGTACTTAGTACTTCTAAGTACAGAAGCGACATGAAATTGAGCGGAAGTACGAAGTCTGACGTAGTCAGGCTAACCTATTGCAGGGCCAACACATAATTTGGTCTGTGGCTGTAAATAGAAGCACGTTTTCGACAGCATGCATCATGATCAGTGTGTACGTATGCAATGCATGCTTGCATCTTGCAAATCGCTTAGACTTTGCACTTGTTGCTCTTTAGGCATGCATAACTGCTATCTGTCCCACAGCTGCTCGCACGTTGAAGATTTTACGTGGTCCTTTTGACTGCAGTCTTGTCTGTTTGCTTTAGTTTCCAGCCGTGCCTGTTATTTATAGGTGGATGTACCTTTTAGGGTTACTGACGTTAGTTGGGCTTATATTTAGACATGGGAAGGTGGGGGGGAGCGCACCACTTGTTTTTAAACCCCTTTTTTTGCGAGTGATGAACTCATGTTGGTAATGTCAAGGACTTTGGCAGCAGACTTTGTTTGACAGCTAGTCTCTCGCCTTTAGCCAGACCTGACCCAATTAAGGCCAACCCAAAGCGAGCCGTAACCTTTTGCCGTAACCTTTTGCCACCGGGTTCTGAAGGAATCTTGGACGCTGGAGAAGAATGGTAAATAAATGTGGCCGTTCCTCACTGTGGCTGCGGACAGATGGGCTAAATATGCGTAGAAGCTTTGGGAGCATGTGAACTCTCTCTCCCACCCTAAATAACATGGACTATATTAACTCACACTTACGAGCCCACAAAAATAGTCTCGTTTGGAAGGGATGAATTAAAACAAAGCCAAAAAAACAGTGGTTTCTCACACAGATAACCAACTCTCTTACTGGGGACTCTCCTGTGACCACTGCCATGTTAAGAAAATGTATTTTAAGTAGCCTATGCTTAAATTTTTTATATCTTTTTTTTTTTTTTTTTTGCTTTTAAATTTAACCATTGAACCTTTTTTGACAAAAAACTGCAGGGAGCTCTTTAAAGCTTCTCTTGCTGCTGATAAATTTATAAATGACTCTCATTACAAATTTGGGAAGATGGTTGGCACATGCTGCGTTTTCAAATGCACGACCCGAACTCACAGCGTCAGCCAACTGGCGAGTATTTTTTACAGTATACTCGCCAACATCGATTTCTACTCACATACGGCACTTGGCGGGTGTTAATTTTGGACCCTGGCTGAGATGTTAAGGGAGTCCCACACAGTCACTAGATGGCACTGCTAGCTTGTGCTGTGGAATCGGAAGCTACAGTCTCCATGCATGAAATCAAAATATTTTAAATGTGTTAAAAAATGCAGCTATTTTTTCCCCTTGGATTCACATTCTTGAATTAAGGTAGCACACACTTTTCTTAGGTCGGAAAATACGGATATCTGTATAAATATAGACAAAAATCACATCCCTGATGTAGAGACCAACATACAGTATTCTTAGGTCGGAAAATACAGATATCTGTATAAATATAGACAAAAATCACATCCCTGATGTAGAGACCAACATATCATATAGACTTGGTTTTGGGCAAGTGACCAACAGGCTATAGCTATCTGCTCATCACTCAGATCCCCTTAACAACAACCCATAACACCCTAACCCGGCTTGTGCTGTGATCCATTTCACTGCAAGTCAATCCAACACAGAACAGAAGAGTCCATGGCCTTTTTAAAATCGCCTGAACAAGAACAACCAACCATGAGTAATTTGTTACCTGTCTTTATTATGAGCAAAGAGAACTTCTCAGGTGTGCAAAATCTATTTTGAAAGCGCTGTCAAGTCCAAAAACAAACCCAATAAGAGAAATTAAACGGAATCACCTGGAAGAAATGAGAAATTAGCTCCAGTTTGCAAAACTGTTTCTTAAATGTCCTTGTTTGAGTGACTGCCAGACATTACTGTGAGGGAAAGGCAAAGAGAATTAGCTTTCAGTTCTGCTCTGCAATGGGGTCTAAAGGACATTCACACACACAGACACAGACACAGACACAGACACAGACACACACCTTCTAAAAAATCCTTCTGAGCAAATGCGGTCAAACATATCAATAAACTGCCCATGAAAGCTTGATATGAAGCCCGTATACATTTACAGCGAGAAAAACAACCTTTTTTAGAAGCATCATTTGATGACTCATACCAAGGCATAGACTGATGCACTTACACCCAAAGTGAGGATTCACACACACACACACACACACACACACACACACACACACACACACACACACACACACACACACACACACACACACACACACACACACACACACACACACACACACACACACAGGGGACGCATACAGATTATTTCTCCTCAAATAGAAGCTGCGATGACTCATTCTCTGCACAGCCCCAACTGCAATGCTCCTCCCTGCCAGAGAACACGCACACGCTCACATATACATACACACTTGTGTGTATTTATTCCACCGATTCAAATATTAACACATGCAGAAAATGACAAGATCCTTGTGTTGGAGGAAGGCCTCCTGCGGTATTCCAGAGAAATCAATGTTTCAAACAGGCTGACTCATTTAAAGCGGTGCTTACTGACCCGTGTCTCGCTCACTTTTCAGATAACAAACCGGTCCAATTATAATGGGAGTTGAGATGCAACTGCAAACAGAGGTTAAAAATAATTATGCATGAAGAACAGCACATGCACATACAACGCTCGCAATGTTTATTTAATGTGTGCAATTTCTTCTGGAAAAGGCCGTTTTTAGAGCTTTTGGTTAAATGTGATGTGTTGCTAAAACGGATGTAAGAGCATTATTACGCAAATGCTAAAAAAAGCAGATTATAACAATTTGACTCTGACCAGATCTGCATATTACACACTTAAAGGGGTACTTCATCACTTGCAAAATGGGCTTTCAATAAAACTTGGCTGCCTATACATACAGTAGAAAGGAGATTTTTTTTTTAAAGTCGGTGCTACTTGACCAGAAAAAAAAGGCTGTCGTCTTTTCTATTGCCAAAAAGTTAAGAAAACTTCAATACTCATAATGCACCGAGTATGTTGCCGTTCAAGGCCACTCCCACCAATCTGCTATGGATACACTTGATCAGAGTCAAATATCCCCTTGTTTTATTCAGAAATACTTCTTAGCAAACTTTTCGTCATGGTGTCAACTTGTATTGTTCCCGGGTGCAAGTATTCAAAGAGTAAACGTTTAGTGGGACCGAGTTATTTTGCCAGGTACCAGTGAAGGATCCAGCACGTTGTAGGCAGTAGCTAAAGGATGCAAAGAATGGTAAAATATGGAGAGAACATTGCGATGGAAAATTTGAAAAACTTTTGAAAAAAGTGTTTGTAGTTAACATTTAAAACTGGATTATAACGAACACAGTTTTTTTAGGCCAAACGGAGGGGAAAAACTGAAAGAACTGTCAGGTCCGCCCGAAGCAAAATGCTGTTGCATACAGGTAAGAAAGCTGTTGCCATAGCGTTACATTTTTTCCATAATGCTGTTTAATGAGTAGACAAAGTACAATACAATTTTCAGTGATATACCTACCCTTACCATAACTGTTTTGTTAATAACCATCTGTCAATCCGACTGTCTGTGGGTGGGGATGAAAACAGCAATTTTAAACTTTTTCTGACGAATATATGTAAATTTCTCGATCTAGGTAACACAAAAAACAACAAAAAATTGTTAATTTACATATAAAATCGCCAAGTTACACTTTAAACAAAAAATAATCAGTAAAAAAACAATATTGGTTTATCGCTATAAATTTTGTTTTATGTATGCGAATACACAAGGATTTTAGGATTTTTATATACAGATACTATATTTTACATATAACTTGAGATTTTCCACATGATGCACTCTTTTAACAGATGTAACCGATTATTTATACTGTTTAATAAGAAATCTCTCATTATTAGGAATTATACACAATCAGAATAACATCAAAATTGCTATTAGGCCAAATACGACCAAACCAAAACCATGTACATGTATTCGTCTGTACATGTATTCGTCCCGAATAGTCATGGTACGGAAGTCACGGTTCGGTGCATGCAGTCAGACAACGAATACAGTCACTCACAGGTCTACAATCCAGAAGGGGGCGTGCGTGGTAATGCAACGCTGTTTGCTAACCGCCGCATTAGGAAAAAGCGCAGAAGAAGAACAGACAAATTAAGTATAGATCTGTTTACATGTAATCTCTCAATCAGTGTTTCAAACGTGAAAAGACAATAAATCAGCTTGAGAATAATATCTAACGTAGCATTACATTTACCTCAGGCAAGTCATTTAGTGTCCACAGCATGTGAGTTCACTAGAGAAATTAACTCTATGGGGAGCCTTTCACTAAATATATGCACTATATTAGCTTATATAATCATTATATTTACTTAAAGGTGCTATATGGAATTTTTCAACTAAAATGAATCCTTTTTTTATTGCCTGTGTGTGAAGGGATTGTAATCACACATTACAATGATCCACTTGTCGAGTTTTGCTATTACTTCTGAAGGCCAATATTTATATTTATATGTGAAGTCTCCGGGTCGGATTTGCCGCGAAATCCAACGGATGTGACGTGCATGCGCGCTCCCGACCCTCTCTCCTTGTTTACAGTCTATGCGACCGACGGCACTTCAGCTATCAGCTAACGACATGGAGTCTGATAACACCCCAAAACGACCTGCCTCCAGCACAACACAGACTCCACAAATATATAAAAAACAAAAAAGAGTTTTATCTGCTGAAGCTCGTCAGGCCAAACGTGAATCTGATCGACTCAGGACGAAAACACGGATCAACATCGGCAGAGCTTTTGAATTATTAGTAAACTCTAATGAAATAGCAAGGTAAACTACATGAGACATGAAATGAATACAAAAGACTGTTCCAGGGTAACAAAAAGTAGCTAGGTGTAACTTATTTTATGTACTAGATCTACTGTCTACCGTTACTCATCCCACTACTATCATATTGTATATAATAAACATTTCCAGACACGTTCAGTACAGTAATGCTACTTCCTACTGTCTTACTGTTACACTGACATTGTTCAGTCTAGTTCACCGTTTTCGTTATCATATTACCGGTATACACTCACCTATGTTGACATTGCTGATTGTGAAAGATACACGAATAGTTAGTGAAATGACTTATGCTAGATAACATCACATGTCGGCTAAATGCAGTCAATGTAACGTTATCATACGAGCATGGAGCATTAGTTCAACATCAAGCTGATAAAAGTAGCCTATTATTGTAACGTTGCAGTGGGAGTTTTCATGAGTTTCCAGCATGTCAGTGTTGCCAGGTCCGTATGCCTGCACTGTTTCCGCGGGTTGTTTGTGTAGTGCACGGGTTGACGCGATTGTTTTACCCACTGGAACATGATTGTTATCGGGGAAACACCCGGGAACGCTATTTGACTATTTTTGGCCGTGATTGGGTTAGTTTTGATGAGCAATTGGGCTGGTTTTGTTGTGCAGACCTGGCAACCCTGTGTGTGACGCTTTCGCTGTTTCGTTGAAAGTCTACGTGTGGCCGGTAGTGAATGCTCGCTCTTGAGATCGAGCACACACACGCACACGAGCACGAGCGCTCTTGTTGCAATCTGAAACATCACCGCTAGAGGCCGCTAATTGTTACATAGAGCACCTTTAACATGTTAGTAATGTCTTCTTAATTATTTTAACATGTTTAAAAAAAATTGTCATTGACAGTAACTGTGTACATAAATATATTTCAAAAATTAATTGGAGAAGTTAATGCAAAACCTGCCTAATGTACAATTTACATTTTTTTGGAGTATTTATTATTATATCTAAAAAATAACATCAACTGAATTTAATAGTTTGGGCTCTGTTGTTTATTATAACCTTTAGTATTATAGTAATGTGCAAGAAATGTCTCCCTATATACACACCTAAAGTATTATTAGGAACACCCGTTCAATTTCTCATTAATGCAATTATCTAATCAACCAATCACGACATGGCAGTTGCTTCAATGCATTTAGGGGTGTGGTCCTGGTCAAGACAATCTCCTGAACTCCAAACTGAATGTCAGAATGGGAAAGAAAGGTGATTTGAGCAATTTTGAGCGTGGCATGGTTGTTGGTGACTGACGGGCCGGTCTGAGTATTTCACAATCTGCTCAGTTACTGGGATTTTCACGCACAACCATTTCTAGGGTTTACAAAGAATGGTGTGAAAAGGGAAAAATATCCAGTATGCGGCAGTCCTGTGGGCGAAAATGCCTTGTTGATGCTAGAGGTCAGAGGAGAATGGGCCGACTGATTCAAGCTGATAGAAGAGCAACTTTAACTGAAATAATCACTCGTTACAACCGAGGTATACAGCAAAGCATTTGTGAAGCCACAACACGCACAACCTTGAGGCGGATGGCCGACAACAGCAGAAGACCCCACCAGGTACCACTCATCTCCACTACAAATAGGAAAAATAGGCTACAATTTGCAAGAGCTCACCAAAATTGGACAGTAGAATACTGAAGAAATGTTGCCTGGTCTGAGGCAACAGTGGCTCTGTTGAGACATTCAGATGGTAGAGTCAGAATTTGGCGTAAACAGACTGAGAACATGGATCCATCATGCCTTGTTACCACTGTGCAGGCTGGTGGTGGTGGTGTAATGGTGTGGGGGATGTTTTCTTGGCACACTTTAGGCCCCTTAGTGCCAATTGGGTATCGTTTAAATGCCACGCCTACCTGAACATTGTTTCTGACCATGCCCATCCCTTTATGGCCACCATGTACCCATCCTCTGATGACTACTTCCAGCAGGATAATGCACCATGTCACAAAGCTCGAATCATTTCAAATTGGTTTCTTGAACATGACAATGAGTTCAGTGTCCTAAAATGGCCCCCACAGTCAACAGTTCTCAACCCAATAGAGCATCTATGGGATGTGGTGAAACGGGAGCTTCGTGCCCTGGATGTGCATCCCACAAATCTCCATCAACTGCAAGATGCTATCCTATCAATATGGGCCAACATTTCTAAAGAATGCTTTCAGCACCTTGTTGAATCAATGCTACGTAGAATTAAGGCAGTTCTGAAGGCGAAAAGGAGTCAAACACAATATTAGTATGGTGTTCCTAATAATCCTTTAGGTGAGTGTATATTTTATATATAGTTTACAGCATTAACTGAGATATATATTTTGATCCTTAAGAAAATGCCAATTTAATTTATTTAAAGACAATTTATTCAATAAACCACTGTTTAATAAAAAAAAGAAAAAAGAAGCAATTTTGTATTTAGTTTACTCCCTTCTGCTGTACAGAACCCATACCGAACCGTGACTTCAATACCGAGGTTCATACCGAACAGTCTTTTTTTGTACACCCCTAGATTTGACCAAATCTAACCCTACTCATTATTAAAACTAAAAGTGAGGAAGGGAAGTAGAAACTAAGAGGATTTTATTGTTAAACAAACACAAGTACATTCTTCAATAAAAACGCCTTTAGAAATCACATATTAGATAATATCTAACCCGAGCTCAAGAAACCATCAATTAAAAACTCAAGGGGTATAAACATGTTCTCTTCACTCATTAGCTTCTCTGAATGTGTTTACGCATACCTTTGTGTTATTGATGATAATTTCATTAAAAATGCCATTAAAGACACCATTATTATATCACAAATGACTGATTTAATTCAGTAAGACATCACATGGACATGCACAAAGTGACAGTGTACAACGTTTGCCACTTGAACGATTGACACGTGTCCCTGAACTTGTCTGGTGCAAAGCATGGAGCCCATTATGGTGAAGGGCTTCAGCAGATGAAATGGCCTTTTATTGGTGGAACAGAACTGTACGACATGTCCCCAAGAGAACAAAAGGCCTAACTGCATGGTTGAATGCATTGACACTTGTTTCTCCTTGATGGGCTTGAATGTCCTGGATCACATGGAGCTCCAGGCTCACTGGAAATAATCACAGACAAGCAAAGCAAGGTCCTTTGATACTCTACAAACATCAAAAGCATCTAGAGATGATTAACATGAAGCTAGCTGATTATTTCAGCTTGGAGAGTTTGGCTAATCTATGGCAGACAGCTCTACAATAAAGCAATATGCCAAAAGATGTGGAACAACATTACAGTGATTTTACTGTAATTCAAGGGGTGTTTTAGGTACGTGAAGTTATTGCGATGTGGATGCAATGCTATGAACTAATTAATATCAGACGATAAGAAACACGGTACAGATATATTGCTCATCCCTACATACAAAACAGAGATGTCCAAAAAAACTGTATTAATTAAAAAAAGAATAGCTATTTCACAACTTTTTTTAATCAAAAATATTTTTCCTGTTCATTAGCCTACCTGACTTGTTATTACTTATTATTTTTTTCACACTCTACACTTCAGATTACAACTTTGTCATAATCACCATACCATGGCAACAATATAATTGTAACATGTTCAGTTTTGGTTTGGTTGTTTGGTTCTGTTCCTGTTTGCCTGTGTCTATGGTTTTTGATTTCTGGTTACATTAATTATCCCTGTGTATTTAAACCCTCTATTCATTCAGTTTCTTTGTCCGGTATAGTCTATGTAATTGTGGTTATGTTTGAATGATTATTGTTCCTGTTATCTCCTGCGTGTTCCTGGTTTGATTTATAATTAAAGACTTTATTAGTGATATTCCTTCGTCGTGCGCTCATTATAGCCACTCAACCCATGACAACATACTTTTCATAGCAATACTTCTAACTGTTGTTCTATTAAGCTGCAAATCTGTTTGTAGAGTCAATCAATAACAGGAGCACAAAAGGTTGTACTGTAATTGATGATAGTAGCGCCAGTTTGAGCTCTCAAAATCCAAACTCAAACATTTGGTCCATTATTCCACTGTTGTTGTTCACTGTTGTTTTCAAATTCAAAGAGAGAAGATGGTAAAACTCCTCAATGTGATGAAAATGAAAGGTCAAGACTTAAAACCTGCTAGCTGAATAGCTATTATGACAAATCAGCGAATCACATCAATACAGTAACACAAAACCGTGCGCACTGCGCACACACACACAGAAAACACTCCATCTGCAGTTAAATATTAAGAGCATCTTCCTCAGCTGGTTTCATTGGAGCCGCACGCTCAATAAAATGTCAATCACAATGGCATACACACAGAAACCATACGCAAAAAGAACCAATGAGTTTGCATCACAGTGAGCAAACAGACCAATCAGCAAAGAGCCCTCTGGGCAGTGTTGATGTGGAGTGGGGCGAAGCGTGGAAGGTTGCCACGGCATCCAGTGACATTCAAAGACGTCATGAGGAGAACAGAGGGTTAATAGAGGTTGTTACCGTTCTAATTATAAACAGCAGAGAGTCAGAGAAAGCCAGGCGAGGAGAGGCTGGGGAGGAGCGAGTGGGGGCGGGCACAGGGCCGAAGGGACGAGGAGGAGAAGAAAGCTGCAGGGTACGGCAACAGATAAAGAACGATGGACCAACTCCACAGGTTTTGTTTGCCTGAGCAACAAATCTGGCTAAGCTTCACCTGAGACGAGACAATTACACGCAATTACGCACACAATCATAACAATGGGTTACTCGCCCGCTGACAGACCAAAAATCTTCTTCGAAACGTGATCTGTAATTGCTACAGCTGTGAGTCAGGTTGCATTACCACTACTACTACTACAACAACAACAAATGCCTTTAAATAAAACTATGTTAATCATTAGTTTCCAAATAGATTAATAGATTTAATTGCTTTAAGTGCTTTTAAAGAGCTTTACACAACTGACACAGTAGTGATTATAACTAATAGCTATCCGATGCAAAATGTCAAAAAACATGACAGACAATTTGCTAATAAAGTGGCAGTTCTTTAAGGTGTTCAGAAGAATGAAATCATCACGTCTGAGGAAATTGGTGCAAAATGGAAACGCAAATGGAAGGCGTAGCCACTATACAGTGCTGGTCAGAATTATTTGCCTCCTTGGTAAATACGATCAAAGATGGCTGTAAAAAATAAATCTGCATTGTTTATCCTTTTGTTTTTTAATGCAAAAATCTAACCTTTTATTGAAGTAAAATAATTGAAAGTGGGGGGAAAAATCCCATTATGAAATAAATGTTGTTTTTCCAAAACACACTGGGAACAATTATTTGAGCCCTTTTATTAAATACTTTTAGCAACCTCCTTTTCCCAAGATAAAAGCTTTGAGTTTTCTCCTAAACTGTTGTTCCCAACGTTTATTTCATAACGTGATTCCCCCTCCACCCCCGAGTCTGGAGTCTGTGCCTATCGTATACTATGCATTTTTCTGTGAAATGAAGAACTCCAACTACTGAAAATGTGCAGACTGGCTCTGAAGTCCAGCAACTAGTGTTGACTCTTCCAGACTGCAAACGGGGGCAAATATCTAGCCAAAAGGGGTTTTCCAACTGGGTCTGGGGACCCCAAGGGGACCGCAAAATAAATAATACTAGTATGAGTAGAAAAATGAAACCTAATAATGTAACTTATAGAAACCAAATATCTTTCAAATAATATCACGGTAAAAAAAGTTATTGTCTCTCAAAAGTAAGAGTTGACTGAGTCCCTGATATGAATCGATAGACGAACGATGCTTTTTCTCTATCTAGATGACGTCAACTTGACAAGTTATTTGAATAAGATACGCCCACTTATTGTGCGCGCAGACACCATTGAAACTTCAAAACATCATGGCGACAACAAGACGCTGTGTTGTGAAGTGCGAATCAAAAGCGACATTTTTTTCACTGTCCAGAGACGAGCATGTGAAGAATCAGTGGCTCGAGTTTATATTTACAACTATACCACACAAGTATAGCCGAACCTTGAGCTGTGTTCGCATCATTTTAATGACGATCGCTTTACAAACATAAAGGCTTTCAAGTGTGGATTTGAGAGCCAGTTGATACTGAAGGAAGGTTCAATACCAAATTTATTTGGATCAGCTTCCTCCTCCGAATCACAACCTTTAAGTATTATTAATAATTGTTGCTTTTATGCGTTTTGTAGCAGTATGCTCAATAAGTATGTGTGTTTGTTGTGTAAGTTACGCTCAGTGCAGCTTCTAGTTCTCCAATGTAAATTTTTTTGAAATATGTGAAATGTTTGTCGTTGTTATTGGAGTTGTCATAAAGAATAGAGCAATACCTTGTAGTACTGCAGTGCTTTATCAATATGTTTATGTCTTGGGCTAACGCAAACAATATCTGACTGGGTCATCTGACCAATCACCGCAGATTAGCGTCACGCAAAGGAGGAGTTTGAAAAAATGAGTCATTGAACGAATCATTTGGGAGTCGGTGAGCAAATCAGGTAAAAATTAATGCATATATAAGACAACAAAAGTGTTTTTTGTCATTGCATGCATGTAAAACTGTTGTTGGGGACTCCCAGAACAATATTAGGAACATTTTAAATGCCATAATAGGTGCCCTTTAAACACTTGGATGTTTAAAACATCTGATACTTGGAAGAATTATCAACTGAGACAAAATCTTCTATTAGCAAACATCAATGTTTCAGAGTGCAACATGAATGAATGAATGAGTAAAAACTCTTACCGGGTGTGTTTGGTGAATTCATGGATGACGCCACTGATCTTCTCTACCTCTAAACTTCTCCAAGTAGCAGGCAAAGATGCTTTTTGGATAAACCTCAGTGTGCAACCTCTGGTTCAGAGGCAAGATGCCGGAAGACGGCGAGTTCTAAAGGGGGTCTTCAGTGTCAGCCATGACCGTAACCCTCACGGGGAGGGCTGTGATGGCCGCTGGTGCCAGCTAAACACCCTCACTGCAACAGATACAAACACACTGACGTTAATGAAACTGAGACCACTGACATCCGTCAAGACAAAAAATACAACGCAAAATACCCTCCTCAAAATTACACTAGATATGGCTGTGACCTGTCTGAAAAACATAATAAATAATAATATAAAGCAAAACAGCTCATTTGTTTTTCAAAGAGTGAATCTGAATAAAGTCCCCTAGCTGCATATTAACGGGGTTCGTAAGAGTCATTAACGCCTGTGTCAGAATGTTGTGCTCGTAACTGAGTTGTATGTTTGCTGCTTACAAAACAGATCCAGAGGATGTTAATGGATGACTCACCCTGCCTCTAAGTCAGTGGAGACGCACTACAATACCCACGCTGCCTAGCAGGAACTGGATACGCAGCAGGATAGCACATTACCCACGCTGCCTTTCATTCTACCATGAGCCCTGCCCCAAGCAAAGAATAGAGAGGTTCTCGACCGTCTAGTTTTAGTGATTATTAAAACACTGGCCCACACTTCCTGAGCCTTAGGTCTGTTCAGTATTCAAGTAGGTAATGTTATGCATCACAAAGCATTTGAGTTTCTGAAACACACATTCTTATGCAAATCAACACACCAACATGAAATATTATTATAAAAAAAACCCTGAAAATAGGCCAAAAACTTTTCTGTGCACACCAGGTGCCTTTTTGGACAAATCTGCCAGATACTTTTGAACAATATGCACAGACTAATTGCATTAAATCAATGATAAAACTGCAGCACTGCATTGAAAAGATGATAAGCTTCGAGTGGCCTTGTATGCACTGGGACGGTAGCCTCACCTGCTGGTTGAATCATGCAAGTAAAGTCTGGCTGTCCTCCGACAGGGCGATTTGTCTAATGACCCAGTGTGACCACAGCATACTTCCTTTGGTATAGAATAGTTCAATCAATAAATAAATCAGTTTTCTTGAATTATCGAGTGAACAACATTATTCCACGTCCCTACCTGCATACCTAAATGAATCAATGTACGAACACGTGTGTGTTTTCAACTCAGAGCCAATAAATCGTAATGAGTGACTGATAAATGTCGGAAATAGTCTTGTTGTTTTGCTTTGACGCATTTATAAAGTAATTTTGAACTTGGGCCAGATGGTAGCTGGATTTCTTGAGTGTAACGTTTCGACTGCTAATCTCAAACCGTTAATCTCAAACTGCAAACAAATTTAAGAATGTGGCTCAACATAACGAAGGTCTTCAGGACTGTTCTTTAGATCTGTGTGTTTCTCAAGTTTAAACAACCTGCAATCGTGTGTTGATGCTCACAAATGAAATAAGAGAAAAATCAAGTAATCAACGACTGAGAATCAAGTAATGGACACTTAATGGCAAGCAAATAAATATTAGTTAAAATATAAAGGCGCACTGCTTCTTCAATCTACAAATACTTGCTTATATTTGTTTATTTAAATCAATGTTTTTTTCTACTAAAATCTAGGGATGCATCAACAATATTAAATGAATTAATTAAATGAAAAAATAAATGATATAGCCTATTAAATATCAATTTAATTTTGTCTAATGAACTTAAAAATAAAATTACTGAAAACTAAATTCAATTGTTTAAATGTGCGCCCAATCCAAGTCATTGAATATTGAGTATCTGCTAACACAGAGTCCCAATCCGATACTTTTCCTAGTGGCTTGAGCACACTTCTTCAAGTACATTAAAGTTTTCAAATCAATCCAATGTCTCAGGGGCTAAAATGTAAAATCATCTATCATGCACTTCCAATATAACAATCACTACAGTAATTATATTTATAGGCCTATAAGCAGAATAATAGCAAAAAAAAAAGTGTATATAAAGTTAGAATGAATGAAGCTTGTGGCATCAGCGTGTCAGTCTGTCAGTCAAGTCCAAAGCAAGACGCAACCCATAGCAACATGTTATGGCAACGACTTCTCATATAGTCTGACGGCAGATAAAAATAAATAGTAAATACATTACTTTTGAGTGATTTGTTGCAAAGGTGCACATCAAATATGTTAAACATGAAAGCTTGAACCTGCATGTGATGTGCTACAACAGACCTCAATGGTTCCCGGGCACCACACATTAGTGCTTCTGCTTTTCCAATGGCAGTTGGAAAATGTATTAGCATGTCAGCTTAAAGGGTACCTATCATGGAATTTTGAAAATTACCTTTCATGTAGTGTGTAACATAGATCTAAGTGAACATAAACATCCTGCAAAGTTTTAAATATGAAAGTTCACCGTATACAAAGTTATTGTCTCTCAAAAGTAAGAGTCGACTCTGAGTTGCTGATATGAATCAATAGACGAACGATGCTTTCTCTCTAGCTTTCGTACGTCACTTGTACAGGTTATTTGAATTCGACACGCCCACTCAGTGCGCGCGCCGAGCAGACAGAGAAACCTGACAACAACATGTCGACGAGACTCTGTTCTGAAGTGCGAATCAAAAGCAAACTTTTTTTTTCACTGGCCAGGGACAAGCATGTGAAGACTCAGTGGCTAGAGTTTATATTTACAACTGTACCCGTCCCGAACCTTGTGTGTGTTCGCGTCATTTTAATGACGATCGCTTCACAAACACAAATGCTTTCAAGTGTGGATTCGCGAGTCGGCTGATGGTTCAATACCAAGTTTATTTAGATCAGCTTCCTCCTCCGAATCACAACCTGTAAGTACTATTAATAATTGTTGCTTTTATGTGTGTGTGTGTGTGTGTGTGTGTGTGTGTGTGTGTGTGTGTGTGTGTGTGTGTGTGTGTGTGTGTGTGTGTGTGTGTGTGTGTGTGTGTGTGTGTGTGTGTGTGTGTGTGTGTGCGCGCGCGCGTGCGTGCGTGCGTGCGTGCGTGTGTGGTGTGTGTGTGTGTGAGTGAGAGAGTTACGATCAGCAGCTTCTAGGTCTCCAATGTCATTTTTTTTTGTTTTTTGAAATATGTGAAATTATGTGAAGCGTATTGTAGTACTGCAGTGCTTTATCAATATGTTTAAGCTTTGGGCTAATGCGAAATATAACTGACTGGGTCATCTGACCAATCACTGCAGAGTAGCATCACGTTAAGGAGGGGTTTGGACAAATGAGTCGTCAAACGAATCATTAGGGAGTCGGTGAGCAAATCAGGTAAAAATAAATGCATATTATAAGACAACAAAAGTGTTTTTTGTCATTGCAGGCATGTAAAACTGTTGTTGGGGACTCCCAGAACAATATTAGCAACATTTTAAATGCATAATAGGTACCCTTTAAGGATCGGGCCAAGACCGATCAGTTAAAAATCTGTTTAAAAAAGTGCTAAATAGGGACATCCCTAGTATTTGCATTATTTACCACCACCACCAAAAAAAAAAAAAGATCTTTCCAGGCCCATCTGTGCTTTCATTTAATTGTGGCATAAGCACCACTTACATTCACTCATAAAACCTTAGAAATCAGGTTTCATTACTGAAAGTCTGAGTATTTTCTGCCATGGTCTGCTAATAAAACTATGGACCAATATGGATTGTTTCTTCTGTCATTCTGAAAGGCTTGTTCTTTTCTTTGGCCACATTCAGCTCTGACATCTCCCAGGGTTTTGTGGGGCGCTAACATGCTTGTACAGTTCCTGGAAAGCCCTGTATTGACTAAAGAGCAGTCTGAAGCTGGTCTCTAAAGCTCTGCCAGTGATTTAATGGAAGAGCTGAAAGCTCCTCGTGTCCAAATGTTTGTCATCTCCTCTCTCTTGTCTGTCCTCTCTCTGTCTCTCTCGTCTGTCTCTCTCTCTGTCTCTCTGTCTGTTTTTGTCTCTCTCTGTCTCTTGTCTCTCTCTGTCTTCTCTCTGCCCTTTCTCTCTGTCTCTCTCTCTGTCTTCTCTCTGTCTGTCTCTCTGTCTGTCTCTCTGTTTCCTGTCTCTCTCTCTGTCTGTCTCTCTTGTCTGTCTCTCTGTCTGTCTCTCTGTCTGTCTCTCTGTCCTCTCTGTCTCTGTCTCTCTCTCTCTCTCTCTCTCTCTCTCTCTCTCTCTCTCTCTCTCTCTCTCTCTCTCTCTCGTACAGGTCAGGCTTTGTGCCAGAGTGCTGATCAGCGTTTAATACCCTTTAAAAGGATAGGACATTTGATGAGAGTTTTAACACTGACTTGCTTAAGAGAATCATCCTTCTTGAGGTGCTTAGCTCTCTTTCTTTGAGGCTGAGAATATGAGAAGGCATCAGTCACTCAACAAGGGTGTGAATAGCGTGGGGGTGGAGATGTGTTGATTAGTGTCCGTTCTTGATGTTAAAGCCTCCCGCATCTCTCTGAATGAAGGTTTCCAGACCATCAAGGTCCACTAATTTTACCATCTGTGTCACAAAATGGTGAAGCAAACCCCAGAGTAATCGGTATAGCATCAAGGCACACTTCATAATCTTTAGATTCAGGCTAACCTTATTTAAGCAATATAAGCATAAGAATTATGTATGTATCAAGAACTCAATTGCAGATTTTCTAAAGTCAAACTACTGAAAGCACAGCTCCAGCTCATTTCACACACTAAACTGCACTACAATTATTACAGTCATATTGTGTTTGTTGACTCATTTTGGGGAGTTATCTATTGTTGTCTTCTATAATTTCTTTAGTGTTGTTCTTGCTGTTTTAGGCCTAAACACAGTATCTCATGGGGCTGGGTTGACACAAATTTTGCAATTTGATTTTCGAATCAATGCTTGCAATTCTGAAATATGTACTATGGTGCATATATTTAGCAAAATGCTCCAACCTAGAGTTTGTTTTCCTCAATTAGCTATGGTAATTGAATTACTTTCTTATTGAACTATTAATTAAAGGAGAGTAATTTTCTGCAACACTAGAGGCACTTTAGTGGAACTACAAAAATAAAGCATGTTCTGCAAACACAATCTTTCGCGCATTGGGCCTCCCCTAACTCAAACGTCACAGATCTTACAGGTGCTTGTGAAGGCATGACTCAACAGGTTAAAGTAGGCTACTTTCAATAAAAGGTCCAACATATTAGGAATACTTAGCTGTGTTGTTTCATAAGTTAGCAACTGAGCAGCTAACACTCTGTCTAGAGCGAATGCAAGCGTGTCGCAACTCGCTTATAATAAAACCAATCTAAAGTATCTGCACCAGGGCAAATTTTTGACATGACGCGCCACAGCTGTTTGAGGCTGCCTACATTGGACACAATAAATTAAATCATCTAAACCATACAAGAAACCTTTGTCTTTCTGAAAGGGTAAATGATGATGTTATATTGAAGCGTCTTTTGTAGCACATAGCATAGCAATGCCCTGTTCTCTTCGAAGTGTTGATGACCCGTTTAATCTTTGAAGGTCGAAAAAATGCAGCAAATTTTGGCTTGCAATCGAAGCTGAATGTCTTTACCCATAATGCGCCAGTCTTCATCTTACCGGCTAAACACCCTCTGCCTCCGTCTGCTACAGTAGCCACGTCCTCAACTAACACACTATAGGAAGTAAAGAGATTGACAGATCTGAGCAGACCACTCATGTTTTGATGGTGCCAGGGGGGCTCGAAATTTACACTTTTGGGGGAGATAAACCCATGAATAGCATACCAGTAGTCAATGAACAATAAACTGGGTGGGTGTACTCATACTAGGCATGGTTGCATGATTGTCCAGGGATTGAAGATGTTTGCTGTCGTAATGATGACAGTACAGCACTGTTCAGTGCTCCAGTGTAGATAGCGCTAACAGTACATGCGTACCGAGCTCGAGCCCAACTGAACCGTGATCTGGCTCACCTCTTCCAAGCGGCCCGGGAACGGTACAGAACGATCACACCAGTCAAACGAATCTAACAGAACACTATGTCTCATGACTCATTTAGTATTAATTTCAGGATTCAGGCTACACTGTTTTTGATTTTAAAAGTTTACATGCCTCAAATGTCCAAAAAATATATATTTTTCTTTCATTTTCTCATAATATTTATTGCATAACTACTCATTTCTCAAAGACACTTAAACAACTTGTTCGAAGATTGGGTTTCTTTAAACCCCTCCTTTCCGAGAGCCTACTCTGCTCTGATTGGTCAGACGGCCCAGTCTGTTATGATTGGTCTACTGCAAGTCGGAAACTAAACGCCCATTACCATAACTGGCTTCCTGAGTCCTTAGCGATTGTACACACTGTAAAGACAGTAACGATGAAGTCAATTTTACCATATCAATCAAAGCGCTGAGTGTGATGATGAAACATTGGAAGAACTAGGCTAGTTATTCAAACCAAATCCATCGCAAGGACAATTTGAGCAAGATCTTTCTCAGTGATATGCTACTTACTCGATTTTATGTACATTATGAGATGTTGCAACTGTAATTCCTCACCATTAGCATTAACAAGTGAATGTCTATCAACAAACCGATGTGTAAATGTCTAATTTATGGTGTTGCATATGTTAGCCGAGCACAAAACTGAATGACTGATGTAACATTACAGTTTGTAAAACAAATCTTGCTCCAGCCTTTTATCATTACTCAAAGTAGCAAGAACAACAGATTTTTATTACAATTTTAGGTAATAGTAGGTAGGGTTGGGCCGATAGACGATGACATCGTCCATCGCGATGGCTGACAGACATCATGATGTTGAGCCGGCATCGCGCTAGAGAATGACGCTGGAGTGGAGATTGATCGCTGAGAAGTCAGGCCGATCGTCGGAAGGCAAGGTAAGTAGTCCTTTATCCAACAAACGAGACCGGACAGTGAACTGTAGCAGAAAGCAGTCACAAAAATAATTGTAGTATTTAAAACCTTTAACCAGCTCTGAATGCTGGCTGGAGCACTTCGGATGCATTATCCAAGTGAGGTGTGAGGATTAAAATAGTACAACAGATTTAGCGTGCTGCCGCACTCCCTGCCGCTCCACCTTCCCCTGGGACAAACATACAGACGCGACGGGCCGGCGGGAATAAGCGGCATGTTCGATTGCAGGGCGACGGGTGAGCTGTTCCACAAGAAATCAGGTGAACGCTGCCTGGTGACCCAGGAATTGCTCACCTTGGAGACGGCGGAGACAAAAGCCCTTGTGTCATTCTACCGAGATGAGATCAAGAGGCTTGTTCGACTTGATTTTAAAGGAGGCCCCTTCAAATTCAAATATGAACACCAGAGTTAACACTAATTTGAACAAATACGGACAATCAGTCATGTGTCATGCAATGGACACGTTAATGACATTCTACAACATATAAGGTCTATAATGTTTACACTTTTAGTAGCAGGTGTATGCAGTTAGGTAAGGTTACAGAGTCCTTGCTGCTTTACAGCGGTCAAACGAAAAGCTGAAATTGGTCATTAGCATGCAGCATGGAGCATGTCAGGTATGGCAGCCGCCCAAGAGAGTGGTGGTGTCCTCCGTCAGACCTCGAGTCTCAGGATCCTGCGTGGCTCACATCCACAAAGACAAATTAATCTCTCCATCCCTTTAGCAACGGATGCATGACACACTTCAAGCACTAGTCTTTTCAGTCATTTAGATGCCACAATACAATCACTTTGCGACTTAAAAGAGACCCCCTCCCAAATACAATGGCAGCTTTGCAATGTATAAAGACCAATAATAAACATAAAAATAATATCAATGTGTAAACTATTTTCTGCAAAATATTAATTATGAAGTCAACAATGTATCTTTTTCTGTCTACCATATACTGAATACTGATAAATGATCAATTAACATAAAACTCAACTGATGAGTGTCTATAAAATTGTAATAAATTTGATGTCTGATTTCTGATCATTTTTAAATGTTTCAAATTTTAACATAGCCTAATAGAAATAAATATATACAATTAAAAATGCTGTCCTTTTTAATATATAATAAATAATAATAAAATTAAGAAATATTAATTACATAATCAGAAGGAAAAAAAAAGAAAGAAAAAAACAATAAACGCATCTTGTGGAGATAGAAGTGGATTTAACAAAAAAAAAAAAAAAAATACTGGCTTTATGTCCCTCAAAATTGGCAAAATTGTGCAGTTAAGGGTTAGTGGGATATCACCGCAAATCACCCTGAATAAGAGACCCATTAAAAATAAAAACCCAGAAAACTGTCAGAAGTCTATTGGGAAATTTGGTCCATTCCTTTCAATATTCTGCTAAAATATAGACCAGTATAAATTAAAACAGTAATGTCTAAAATAAGCTGTGTGACACAGTTCGCAAAAAGACTGCTATTCACTCACCCAATAGTTCACTACATTTTGACAAAGAATGATATTCAGATTCACACAGAGCTCTGTTGAGCAACACCACACAATCCAGAGCATTACTAAGAAATCAGACGTCAGAGAAACCGACAAGAACGCTTACAGACTAACACACAAAAGGTTTGACTACACAGAAGTTCAGAGGGAGGCTGAACAGTGTGTGGGCTGGGGGGTGACCAATTCAGATTGATGAATAAAAAGACTAATTGTCTGACATCACCTTAATAATTCAACCATCTTAAAACCCTAACCAACCACAATGAAAGAAACTAACTTATTAAAACAAACAACTGACTACTTGATTATAATGTGGGGCTTTGTATTCAATCATCCTCTAAATTTACGTTCATCTCCACCGCTATTATGGATAAATTAAGATTCTGAACAGACAACTAAACAAAATAATATAATTTACAAGAGGTTCTGACAAAATGTCAATTGCTGCAGTCCATTTAAAATGATTCAATGACTCACTTATAAATACTTCACTTGTTTCATCACTGGATGAATCAATGTTTCAAAACAAATCTCTTGAATGAATGATTCAATGATAAATACTAGGGGTGTGCACGAGATCCCGTGAGACTAAAACATGGCAAGATTTCTCGTCGATTGAAAAGCTGTCTCGCGATATTGCCATGATGGAGCCTGAGGGTGAAATTAGCACAGAATATGCCACCGCTACATTCACATTACATTACTCCACTGTCGGTTTGCTGTTTTTATACAAATAAAAACCATTGTAAAGTACTGTAAACATCTGCCCTGCCATCCAGCAGGAGTTGCAGTCGCACAAAGTTCAGCACGAATCACAGATCACTGATCGCGTAACGATGGTGGATGATTCGTTTCGCAACAGAGCCTTAAAGTAACACCAAGTACTTTTTCAACCTTCAAAATATATTTCCAAGACCCTTGTGATGGTACATCGACTTAAAATAAGTTAAATGACACGTCTGCCATAGCCTGACGTGGTCTGTATCGCTTTTACTGGCACTATGTAACTTCGGGTTTCGGGTAGGAACCCCTGCACAAAAAGAACTACAAAATTCGACTGCTTTACGTCAAGCGCTACAATAGTCATTATTTCGTTTTTCTTCGTTTCTGATGTCACAATACATCATCCTTTCATGAAATCATGTAACATACTCTACCTTGTCTGTGGACATCGTTCATTCTAAAGCCGGTGCTGGATAAACAGCGAGCGTGCGTTCGACGGTAGGCTAATTTTTTTACGACAGCGGCAATGAACAATTTCGTTTCCAACCAGTAGGGCGACCGAAGAGGAAAAGTTACTTGGTGTTACTTTAACGTCTGATAAAAGCCTTATCTTGTAGAATGTCTGCACTTTATTACAATCAGTTCAGCACTGCACTTTATTTCAATGTTCAATTTGTGGAAAGAAGTTCGATTATGAGGTCAAACACAGCCTCAATCAGAAGCTCATAAAGCATGTACAGTCATTTGTGGCAAAACCTTTTACAGTGCTTGCATATTGTTGTATTTCAATGCATTTTATAATTCATACTCAAAGTAGAACTGGAACTGGAATGACATTAATGATTGATTGATTCTGGAATGATTATTAGTTTAAAAAAATTCAAAATGCACCTGCAGACTATTCTTCCAGTTATGAATTTTGTCTTTGAGGATTTCTATAAAATATTGTGCAAAAATCTCATCTCAATCTCGTGAACCCAATCTCGTGTCTCGTCACACCCCTAATAAAGAAATATTTTGACAGTCACTTTGTAACCGCTTTCTCAGGGACAATAGACATAGTCGAATCATGATTAAATTGAGTGTTTAAATTTAAAATCGTTTTAAATCGCGTTTTTTAATCATGCAGCTCTAAGACAAAGGTCTTAAGAATTAGCTATGTTTTTAGGACAGTGTAGCAAGTGGAAAAAAGTCAATAAAAATAACTAGAGAGAGACCTCAGCATTTTGTTCGATCTACTATAGAGTACCGGTCAAAAGTTTGAAAACATTACCATTTTTAATGTGAAATTGAAAGAAGTCTCTTATGCTCATCAAACTTGCATTTACTTGATCAAAAATGCAGAGAAAACTGTAATATTGTAAAATATTATTATCATTTAAAATAATGGTTTTCTGTTTTAATATACTTTAAAATTTCCGTGACGCAATTCAAAGCTGAAATTTAATTAGCCATTACTCCAGTCTGCACATGACACGATCCTTCAGAAATCAATTAACTGAAATGATACTGAAACAGTTGTGCTGCTTAATATTTTTTTGGAACCTGTGCTACTTTTTCAGGATTCATTGATGAATAAAAAGTTAAAAAGAACAGCATTTATGCAAAATATAAATATTTAACAATATAAATCTTTACTATCACTTATCAATTTAACACATCCCTACTGAAAAGGAATTTATTTAGACTGACCCCAACGTTTTGAACATTGTTACAAAAATATATATATATTTTAAATAAACGCTGTCTAAGATATCATCGCCCTTCAAAGATAAGGAACAGGATACAACAAGCTAAGGAAGGCACTAAATGTTCCTAAAGACACAGTTGGAAGCATTGTTCACAACAGTGGTTACACTACCTGGACGGGGCAGAAAAAAGGCAGCAACCAGATTTCTGAAAAGGCAGGTTCAGAAAAACCCTTGAGTGACTGCTAAAGACCTGCAGCAAGACTTGGTGGCAACAGGAACTGAGGTTTCAGAAACGCATGTCAGAACTGCAAGACGTACAACCATGTAACATACTGACCCCAAAATCATATAAATAAGCCACAGACGTTTGGGGATTTTGTTCTGTGGAGCGATGAAACAAAACTTGCACTTTTCTGCCTGGATCAGCTGTATGTCTGGAGGAAGAAGAATGAAGCATATGACGAAAAGAACACTCTGTCTACAGTTAAACATGCTGGTGGTTTAGTGATGCTCTGGGGCTGCTTTGCATCAGGCATCAGGCAAGATGGATACATCAAGTAATATGGTGATCAAGACACATTTATTATTATTATCAATTTTGAAAATGCTGCGCAATGTATTTGTGAAAACCATAAGGATTCTTTGTTAAATATAAAGTTCACAAAACAGCACTTATTAGAAATAGAAATATTTTGTAACAATGCAAAAGCCTTTACTTATTTGATCAATTTAATGTGTCCTTGCTGATTAAAAAGTATTAATTCCATAATTCCACACTGACCCAATGTTTTAAATGCTAATGTATATATTTGAATATGGCAAAAAAATGTAATAATATCACAACATATTAAATATAAGCCTAGCTTGGATGGCTGTGGATGCTGCACCCATTGAATCCAAAGACAAATGACTATTCTTGCCTTGTTTTTTGACTTCTCTTCCATTACAGAGAGTGCATGAGGCAAGACATGGAAGTCACACCATCTGAAGCGCACCTTGATTACATGCCACTTTAATCAACAGCTTTTGGGCCTGTAATGTCCACAAAATCACCAATCATCTGCACAAATTATGGAAGAGAAAGTGGATTTCCCAACAATGAAGCCCTCAAAAATGTACCTCAAACATAAATGTTTATACACTCAACAGTCTGTTGAAATACTGAAAGGGAGTTGTTGGACACCTCTGAGCAGACAGCATCATGAAAGAGGGTACAGGTCATCCGTGTAGCGTAACCACGGCAACATCTGTTTTCAACGCATCAAAATATTTTCGGATTTTCACACTCCTACATTCCACACTCACCTTCTGGCCCAGAGGGGTTATGCTCATATTGTTAAGCGGCTAAAGGAGCCTGGTGTGGCTGTGGGTGGTGCAGAGGTTCAGATCTATTAATTACTAGGACTCATCATCGTGCCCTTCATTTAGAACGCAAAACAGACCAGAAATCTGCATTCCATTCAGACAAACCACGTCGTAAAGATGAGGGTGTGTGAACGTGGATGTGTAGGTGAGGCACAAGGCAACCAAAGAAGTGGAACGAGTTTTACACACACAGACACAATTGGAAAAACTACAGGTGTCTAGTGCAAAAATTAAACTAAATGTTTTAGGCACTCCTGCTTTGAAAACAGAAAGTAGTATGTGCACCTATAAAGTACAATTACTTTACATTTATTGCAAGCAATGCGAAACTCTGCTTCTCTGAAAGAGCGGATCAAAGTCCAATAGCCTGTCAGATTGAGCCAATCAAAACAAACCATGAGCAAACAGACAAAAATAGACAAAACTAGGCATACTGTAAGATAAGACCAAATGCAGTTGAATAAAACTAACCGTTATGCAATTTTTAATAACCTTTTAATGCATCTGTGCTCACCTATAGTGCAAATATATTGGCCAAATAAACAGGAGAGTAATCCTAATCTAATCCTACGCACAATATCTTGTATAATCAAGTCAAAGGTGATGTATTGAGAATACAAGGACATCCTTTACTTGAGAAACCACTGTCTTGTTCTCCATTTCTTCTCTGCTCATAGACTATTGCTGATTCTAGTTTGTAGATTGCACCTTATTCATCCAATTATTTGGCTGGAACGATCAACCCTGTGCTATTCAAGCCCATAACCGAATCGCAGGTTTGGAAGTTAGATTCAGCAGATATTTTGAGAGTGAATTTGGGTCAGATTGTGATCTGCATAAATCTAAAACAGTGTGTGATAATAGCAATGTTATCAGGGGGCACAACTCATATTTAGCAAATTCCCCCACTAGACCTATGTTTTCTTAATATCAACAACTTAAGTTTACATCCAAAACACATGAGCACAGACCAAGACTCATGACTAAATATGAAATTCATCCGATTTGCATAAAAATCAATCCTGAGTATATACCCAGTTCAGAATTTTCCAAATCTTCATGGACACATCAGTGTGGACCTATCGTTTTTTTGCCAATTCTAAAATCACATTTAGGTGGAACACTTTTTTCTCACTTTTCAAAAACAGATGGTGGCCCTTACCAGATCCATAAGCAGTGAAGAAGACAGCATAATTTCCTGGAAATAACTAATGCCACTAGTAAACGTGACTAAGGCAGATTGTGCTTGTATCCTTGAGCACGGTCATAATAATATCCACTATCAGCTGACCCCTCTCATGCCCTAAAGAGCAAACACAGCTTTTTAAGCTTCTTTAAACGGTTGAAAAAACACACAATAATCTTCTAAATGCATGTAAAAAAAAGTCACTACTTTCAGTAGCATCACCAAAAAGTGCAACCAAAACTATTTTTGTTGCGGTTCACCTAGCCTAATTAATGTTACATAATTGAACCTGACTTAGCAATGCTAACCTATAATGGTGTGTTCATTGTTACACCCATTTTGACGTCATATATATGGCATCATCTTCCATTCACACAAATCAAAACAAATGAGCAACATCCTGCTGTAGCCAAGAGAAAAATGTCAATCTTGGTGCATGAGTGATACACCAGCCTATTTCCTGGGACAGTTGACATCGTGACTTAATTTGATGAGTTAACCAGGAGAAAAAAACAACAACTGAGAAATGATTTGATTCTTTGGAGTCCTCGGTCAACCCACTCGACAAGAGAGGTGAAAACGCTCAACAGCGGACGGACAGCCTTGACCTCTGAGAAATACACTTAATGTCTCATAACCAAATTGTAACTATTGGAAATGTTACTGTAGGCCAAATATTACAATATTACAGACAGACAGACAGACAGACAGACAGACAGACAGACAGACAGATAGATAGATAGATAGATAGATAGATAGATAGATAGATAGATAGATAGATAGACAGATAGACAGATAGATAGATAGATAGATAGATAGATAGATAGATAGATAATAGATAGATAGATAGATAGAGTACAGAATGTTCTCTCTGATAAAAAAAAATACTTCAGTTGACGTTTTGTCTGAGAATAAATTCAGCATATTTTGCTTATAACCATTATCTAGATGTTGAAACCAAACCACACAGAATACAATAATAGCTAAATAAAATACTTAAGACATAGCTAATTTATTATGATCACTGTAGAATGACATCATAATCTTGCGGTATGTCTGTAAATACCGATTCTATTTCTTTTCATACATCGTTGCGCAATAAAAGAAGATCGTGCTGAATATGATATAATCGCTTGCTTCTCCTCCAGCTCAGGAGAACATCTTCTGCGCTATACTGGAGTTCAAGCCGATCAACCTTCAACTAACTGTATAAAACGCTCAGATATTATACTGGGGGACTGAGGGTCATGAAAATATCAAACTCATCCCGTCAGGCGATTCCCACGGGCAAAGAAATGGCGATAGTTTGAAGGAACTCGGACTAAATCAGACAAACTCTTAATGTTTGTTTAAGTCTGTCCAGTGTACGAATTCGCCAATGTGCAAAAGGTCTATAGTCTAAATGCAATATGCGCTGACAACATAATGTGTTTCCCTGCGGATAAGACCGTTGCCTTTCGGTGGGTGTCAAATCCAGGAGGGAAAAGACAGAACATAAACCATCACTATCAGATAATGTAGCCTGTGTTTCTTTCTACTTTACCTGATACTTGTTGTCGTTCCGGGCGCCGTCACAGCCCGTGTTATTTCAGCCTCTGTCTTCCACTTGATCACTTTTGCAAAGCTATTTTCCTCCCCTGTTCATGAAAAGTACAAATTTTCATGTCTCAACTCTCTTTCCTCCATATTTGCAGCTTCTCCACCAACAACAACATTAATGACGTGCTCTCGACGGTCACGTGACCACGGCTGTGGGTTCTAAAAATAGCGCTCGACACGACAGATTACAACCCGCAGAGCGGGTCTCGCGGGTCTCAGCGATTCCGATGCGAGGACCGCTGTTAATTATGACTCTGTGTCTGAGTTTGCTTCAAAGCATGGTCTAATTTTACCAGGAGTTTTCTATGTTTTATATATGCATAGCCTGTAATTATATTTGAACAGGAACTAAACTGGTTTTAGAGAGGAGGGCGCCCCCTTTTGGTAGGTTAAGGTACTGTACTGTATGTGATGCGTGGGGAGAATGTGGTGGGCGAGCGAGGATGTTACAACACTTACAACATTTCTTTAATGTGCTGTAGGGAAGGGCTTTTCAATCTTTTAGATGCCATGCACCCACAAATATTATTAATTTATTTTAATCTTATTTAAAAAAATAATAATAATGTATTAATTTTTTTACTCTATTGTTCTTTATACTTGTCTACAGACCCCCTTAACAGTCCCCAGTCTGAAAGCCCATGCTTTATGTAGTCTTAGTCTTAATTAAAGGTTATATATAGCCTAATTTTTTTGCTAATTAAAGGTTTACACAATTTTGAGAGGCATCCTCCCATCACAAGCTGAATACTCCATGTAAAGGCCCATTTAGCCTACACAAAGAATGATTGATAAATATAAAGATAACTATTTAGATAAATGTATATTAGCGTCCACACCAGCAGACAACATAGTTCTGTTTATTCTAAGCGTGTGCTTGTCTGCCACTTTAAACGCTCGATCAGCAGGATGGATTCAGATTGGCTGTCAATTTTTTCATCATTCATCAGCTAGACAAAATCGTTCTGAAAGTGATCCCAACGATGTCGTTTGTCTGTGCCGTTATCATTATTATAGATGTGGTGTGAATTCTATCGTCCTTGTAGTAAACTGGCCTTAAGTCTTCTAGAAACTCTGATAAAGGGCTAAGGGCGGGCCACTCTCTTAACTCTCTTGACCACAATTTATTAGCAAACATAGGAGATTCATTTTAAAGCGAGTGACCATCTTGTCTGTAGGCTATACTTAAAGCATTCTTGGTGAAGAGTTCTTTGAATTTTCTCTTTTTGCATCCTGGGTTTGACATCTTGACCCCACACCCACCTGTTTTGTGCTTAAATTCTATTCATTCAAATGCTGCAAAACTCTCAAATGAGTTTTTGCATTGGTAATGCTTTTGACATTTCGAATTAGCGTTTCTGGAGGTGGAACGACGGCTTTTTGCTCGTGGGTGGTTCATCTTGACAGTTCATTTCAAGTGGTTCGATATTCTGTTCTCCAGTGCACAATTACCCTACATATTAGATCAAGTCTTATCGTGGTGGTCTCATAAATGCAGCTCTCTCTCTCTCTCTCTCTCTCTCTCTCTCTCTCTCTCTCTCTCTCTCCTCTCTCTCTCTCTCTCTCTCTCTCTCCTCTTCTCTCCTCTCTCTCTCTCTCTCTCTCTCTCTCTCTCTCACTCTCTCTCTCTCTCTCTCTCTTCTCTCTCATATGCACACACAGCCCATAGTGGTTGTTTACTCTGCTCTGCACACTCACCAGGTTGCCATGGATGCATCTGACTGCCTGCTTGCATGCCTCATTCTAGTCCACAGGTCACTACATAGCCATGCCTTAAACATAAATACATACGCTGGTGCACATCTGCATATATAGAACTATACGCTTATACACATAAACACAGTCATTGCCCTTAGACTTTAGACTAGTCGAGAGTGAAGCAGTGCATCAAAGCAGACTGGAATTCCAAGCAAATGGGGGAAATCTCTCTCTCTCTCTCTCTCTCTCTCTCTCTCTCTCTCTCCTCTCTCTCTCTCTCTCTCCTCTCTCTCTCTCTCTCTCTCTCTCTCTCTCTCTCTCTCTCTCTCTCTCTCTCTCTCTCTCTCTCTCTCTCTCTCTCTCTCTCTCTCTCTCTCTCTCTCTCTCTCTCTCTCTCTCTCTCTCTCTCTCTCTCCCCTGCGAGCGGCAGATAGTTTGCTCTTTTACGTCAAAGGCTCATTCATATGAAGGTGGTGTGTGGAGCGATCGATGTGCACATGTTGACAGATAAGAAAAGCAGCTAAAAATAAACCATCCACGGCAAAAACCATCCACTACCTCACAGCCGCAAGGACAAATACATGAATTTTTGCTCTCTTCCTGGTACAACAGAGAGAAAACAGGATAAGAGGATGAACGCAGAACAAAGATTGAGGAAATGACACTGAAACCAACCCTCTCTGTTTAGCAGTACACACAACCAACTAGTGTGTGTGTGTGTGTGTGTGTGTGTGTGTGTGTGTGTGTGTGTGTGTGTGTGTGTGTGTGTGTGTGTGTGTGTGTGTGTGTGTGTGTGTGTGTGTGACTTGGTTTATGTGATTTATGAGGACACAAATTTATATAATGACATGCATATTACACTGGTATTACAACTTATGGGTGGTTTATGAGGACATTTCAAAAGTCCTCATAAAACAAATGGCTTAAAAAACATAAAAAACAATGTTTTATTAAAAAATTAAAAATGCAGCATGTCTCCTGTGATGGGTAGGTTTAGGGATAGGGGCAGGGTAGGGGGATAGAATATACAGTTTGTCCAGTATAAAAACCATTACGCCTATGGAGAGTCCTCATAATGCTGTTGCACCAACATATGTGTGTGTGTGTGTTGTGTGTGTGTGTGTGTGTGTGTGTGTGTGTGTGTGTGTGTGTGTGTGTGTGTGTGTGTGTGGTGTGTGTGTGTGTGTGTGTGTGTGTGTGTGTGTGTGTGTGTGTGTGTGTGTGTGTGTGTGTGTGTGTGTGTGTGTGTGTGTGTGTGTGTGTGTGTGTGTGTGTGTAGTTATTGTAGTCTTGTTCAAAGTTTGTAGGTTATTGCATAAAAAGATCTTTTGCTCCTATGATTTGATAGATTAACTTGGAAAATGTTCACCCAAAATGGATCTCTCTCTCTTCATAGAGAGAGAGAGAATATATAGAAAGTATACCTTTAAACAACTTCAGGGCAAATATTGGTATTTAAATTGCGATATAAAACACCAAAAGGATCTATCAATCATCTTATTATAAAAATATTCATATTAAATGTTATTATGATTTTTACTATTTTATTTGGTCTTTTAAAAATATTGCATTCACAATTCATATTATTTTATTACTTTTTTATTATTTAAAATTGTTAATTTGATGAACTTTTGCTTTCTGACAGCTGATTTTTTAATTGATTTAGTATTTAAATATTGGTAATCAAGTGATAACTGATTGCACTGATCATAGGCTGCATCAAAAAAAATTGCACTCTTCCCTATATATATATAGTAGGCAAAGAAGTAGGCTACGTCAGAATTAGTTAGTACTCATAAAAGAGAAGGTAAAAGTACTCACTGGATGACTTCTTCTGGCAGGATACTGAAGTGTGCATACGATGGACACGTTACTATCCCATGAGGCCACAGGAGTGGATTTATGAATGGCAGTGAATGGACGTAACTGACTCTGGTAGTACGTCCAGATTACATCATTCATACTACACACATATAACATAAATTTTTAGCGGTTGCAAAGTATTTATTCAAAATGAGTACCTACTCAAGAGAGTATGTGATTTCATGAATGATTTGACTAACTTGACCAAAACATTTTTTTAAATCCAACTGACAACCAACACCATTACTAAAAATACAGGGTCACACTTAATTTAGCTAAGGTTTAATTTAATTAACCATGGCCTGGTTTCACAGACAGGGCTTTAATTAAGCCAGGATTAGGCCTTAGTTCGATTAGGACATTTAAGTGGCTTTTATAAACAAGCCTTAGAAAAAATCATTACTGATGTGTGTCTTGAGACAAAACAATGGCACTGATATGTTTTAAGATATGCAAGTTGCTTTCAGTTAAAACAGCTCAAACATGCATTTTAGTCTGGTACTAGGCTTAAGCCAAACCACAGGTATATGTACTTACTAGGGTTAGGGTTTGGTTAGTAGCGTGGAATTATGCATAATTTATAATTATCAGTAACTACATGTAACAACAACACTGTAAAAAATAAAGTATTACATACTAAAATAAAACATATAATATAGCTTTAGATTGCTTAAAAATGTTGATGTGCCAAAAGCGAATCTTTAGGAGAGTGCTCAGCATCACGTCTCCATGGAGAAGCATCTCCAGTCCTAACAGTTATGACTCACCATTAGCGCATGAAATAAAAGCATGAAAACCTCCGCGGTCACAGTCCTGCCAGAAGCATCCGTGACGACGTTATTCCTCACAAAGATTAGGATCATCCATTGTTTCTCACTATAATGAAAACACACTGAGGTTATTGCACTCTTTCACACAAACTCACTATAATGAAACTATAATGTTTGTATAATTATATAATGTCACTATAATTAAACTATTCTCACTATAATGAAAACACACTGAGGTAATTGCACTCTTGCACACAAACAAATTCCATTTCCTTTGCCTTCAGTATTTGTAATACTTTACTTACAAATATATACATGTACCCACCCCTACACAAACTGTAGAACCTATAAAATATGCATGTTATTTTTACGGTCTTGGACTCAAAAGCGTCCAGAGAAAGAGATTAAAACAGGCACAATTGTTATAAGCCCTCTAATATAAGCTAAATCATATCATAATATCATGAACTACTCATATTGCCATTTTATTATAGTACTAAAGGAATGAAAATAAAGAAGCAATTATTTGGACTCCAGATGTGTCTGTTTTCAAATGTGCTCTTTTGCATTTTATTTTTAGCTGTTTTCCTGTCTTCATTTTCTCTGTGTTAGTTCTTGGCTGCTGTTGGAGGCCATCAGGCAGCAGCAGTGCAGAGAGCCGGCTGTTGTCATGGCGACAAGACACGTCGCCACCGTACTGCAAGTTACCAGTTAGCAGGTTAGCGTGCTCTGGAAGCAAATCAAAACACTGCATCGCCGTTCTGCACAATTCAAGGTCCCAAACACTAATCCTCAAAAACGCACACATGTTCCAGTGTAACCTTACAGCTTTGAGATGTAAGGTAGGCCAAGTGACATTCCTGGTGGGTTGGGGTTTTAACCTTTTTTCGTAACTGATTTTGTAACTATATTTTGTAACAAAAGGGGCGGGTCATAAAAGGGACTCTATAAACACACAGGGCCCAACGCTAAGGAGTTTAGGCTACTGGTTATTTGCCCTGTCAAAATCCGTAATAAAATAAGAACGAATTAACAAATTAAAAGCATTAGCACAAATAAATACAATAAAACAAATTCAGCTATGAAATACTTTGATATTAATCTTTATTAAAGCTAAAGACGTTAAAGCAGATTTGGGCAGAGTTTTTTATTTTCTTTAACATTAATGGCACAAGACTGCAGCAGGTAGCCTATATATTACGCTACTGTCACTTTAAGACCAAATGCATTGATCTGAAACACATCTGTTGACCCTTATTAAGACTTTTTATTTGAACTCAGTTAATGTGCTTGTTATGAGGAAACTTGCTAAAACGAGCATTTTCGTCAGTTTAAGCGCTATACGATGCAAAAGAGACTGTACCTTATTCACAGCGCGCCATTCCTGATTTTTTTTAAAGCAACACTATGTAACATTGTTTACCTTAAAATAATGTTTCCAAAATCTTATCAGTGGTTCCTCAAGTCGTAACAGGGTGAAAGGCACTTCTGCCATCGCCTGACGGGTCTGTGTCGCTTTTACTGGCACTATGTAACTTCGGGTTTCGGGTAGGAACCCGACCACAAAAAGAACTACAAAATTCGACTGCTTTAATCAAGCGCTACAATAGTCAGTATTTAGTTTTTCTTCGTTTCTGATGTCACAATACATCATCCTTTCATGAAATCATGTAACATACTCTACCTTGTCTGTGGACATCGTTTATTCTAAAGCCGGTGCTGGATAAACAGCGAGCGTGCGTGCGACGGTAGGCTAAATTATTTACGACAGCGGCAATGGACAATTTCGTTTCCAACCAGTAGGGCGACCGAAGAGGAAAAGTTACTTGGTGTTACTTTAACAGGAATGAAAGCGAGACTGTAAGGGATATAGCCTAGAGTCTAGACAAAAGAAAAGCTGCGTTTTCATAGGCTACCCTTCAAATTGCGCGAATTGAAAATACGTCCAATGGAAAAACGTCGATTAGCCTACACAAACTATATATCACAAAAATGTTTTTACGCTCGCATGAGGTGGTTTTTCAGGCAATTCGAAAAAGGAATATTTCGCAAAACGGCAATGGAAACAGTTTTTATGCATTTACAGGTCATCTGACGTAGATGGTGCACAAATCAAATGTTGGACAGAAGACGAGACAGAGTTCTTCATTAAACTCATTAAAGACAAAAGTATTACGGGGTACTGGATTCTAAACAACAAAGAAATGCCACAATTTATCAAGACATTTAAAGAAGACAGGAGGGAGAGAAACACCTCATATGTGCCCCTCCCAAGTCAAATAGAGGTCTCTGCAGACGGTAATAGGAGTTCCCAGATCAGGGGGCGAGGCCATAAACAGAGGGGCGTTTTCAACCGCGTTACCTGATTTGCCCACGTCACAGTGTGTGGGTAGGTCTTAGGGGTGGGGTCGGGAGAAGGGCATCATTTTCATTGCATGATTTATAAACACCCACCAGTGTGAAAACACCCACAAATTTAGAAACGCCCACTTTTGTTCTGCAGAGACCTCCTACTCATTATTTTTATTGAAGCTAGGAGATGTAGGCGTGTTATCAGGAAAGCCCCTTATAGACCTACTTGGGAGAGTAGGAGGTCTCTGCGGAACAAAAGTGGGCGTTTCTAAATTTGTGGGTGTTTTCACACTGGTGGGTGTTTATAAATCATGCAATGAAAATGATGCCCTTCTCCCGACCCCACCCCTAAGACCTACCCACACTGTGACGTGGGCAAATCAGGTAACGCGGTTGAAAACGCCCCTCTGTTTATGGCCTCGCCCCCTGATCTGGGAACTTCTATTACCGTCTGCAGAGACCTCTATTTGAAAATAATGGCTAGTGCGGTGGCTGGGATGTATATATATGTAAACCTACCAACATCCATTGCCATGATTTTTGGAATGACTGAAAATTATGTTTTAGTCGCAAACGCCGTCATTTCGCAAATATATATATATTTTTTTTAACGTTGATAGTCTGTTTACAGTCTGTTTTGTAGTAATTGAATGTGTTTTTGGATTGCTCTGCTGACAAAACACTGGAAAAATATCTTTCCAGGAAGTTTCAGTAAAACTCCAGACAACACGAGCTGTATAAATGATAAGTGATCAGGGAGCTTTCTACAGCTTTTTACAGCTGATGCTATTGAAAACACAGCAAGTATTTCCCTCACAGCCTGGCTTTCATGGCGTTGCTCTGAATAAGGTCTGTCTGACGCATCTCTCTGTTCGCGCGCGCCGCACGGGAAACAAATTGAGTTTCTAAGCATCTTCTTGCTCATGAACGGTTTAAAAAGAATCAGTTTATGAAGGCCGCGGTCACGTTCTAATACCCCTTTCGAGTTTCTAAAGAACAAGCTGATTTTTGATTCCAAGTAGCCGAAAAGCACGATCTCCCTCTGGAGCTGAATTGAGCATCACACCAATTTTGCAATGATTGGTTGTTATGTGGCGTGGGGCCAGGCTGGGCCAAGCTCAGGACTGGAGCCGCAGGCCTGGCGCAAACCTGCCGTGCTTAACGGGACCCGCGGGACCATGCAATTCCCATTCATATTCATGGCTGCGCCTGTCAAACAAGGTCAAAACAGGACAGACGTCAATATAGATGCATGTCAGTGAAAAGTCCCTGCATCCTTGTGCATAATGTGAAAGCATCACGTGATAAGTTTCACAGGGGACATTTTAATAATGCTGCAGTGAGACAAACTCAAAGTGAAGTTGGATCTACTCACCTGACAGGAAGTTGGCCCTTAGCTCAAAAAGGACGAGAAACAAAGGAGAGAAAGTTTCTGAATTTGTAATCGTGAATCAATTGTGTGAGTCATTGCTTTGTGACGTCATACTCGAAATGTCATCTCTCATCACTCACTCCCACCCCCAGCAGAAAGGCAGGAAATGAAAGGACAGGGAAAGTGAGGGGAAGAATGGTGTTATTGACGGAGAGCGGGATTATAGCGCTGAAGATAATGTCAGTGATGTGACACATCATGCATACACATGATGTCAGCATAAACTCGAATTTCGTGGCCAATGACGAGACAGGAAATGTTGCAGATGAATTGCAGCTATATCCACAGCTCACTGCATCCCTCTTGTGGTCAGTGTGTGATAATATAAAGGATGATATTCAAGGTTCAGCTGGTATAATGCTGTGGGCTATGCAAATGAACTCAACAGATAATTCTGTCCATATACAGTTCTGCCGATTGCAGAATATGCTAGTTAATTTCAACAAAATTAGAGGAATCATAAAGTGTTCATTTTATTTTATTTAGTAGGCTAATGTCCTGAATAAGATGTTTCACGTAACAGATGTTAGTCCACAACAAGACAAAATAATAACTGAATTTAAATGAACAAGTTCAACAGTTTGCATACGCTTGAATCTTAGGCCTATGTGTTGTTACCTGGATGAGCAACGACTGAGGGCGGTATTAAATAAAACAAAACGATATTTACACAAAATATGAAAGAATTACACATCGTGATCCTGTTCAAAAGTTACTTACAGCCATTGATCATCCATTATAAACATCTGGCACATTCTGCAAAGGGAAGATAAACGTATTACAGCCTTTGGAGGCTTTCTGAGATGCTTATAATCTTTAAATTACAGTTGTCAAAGTCATTTATCATATTCTCTGTGTTTTCATGTCCTATGAAGACATTGCTATCTTGTGATTGGGAACCAACAGTAGAGCAGGAGGCGGAGCTACAAAGGAAAAGAGGTGGGAGAAGCTTTATTGAAGCACAAATAAAATCATTTTATGATTTTATGGAATAGTGTTGTGTTTATTATAAATTATATATCCATGCACATGTAAACCATGCAGAAAGCTTTTGCAACATTATCACTACCGTTCAAAAGTTTGGGGTCAGTAAGAGTTTTTTTTTTTTGGGGGGGGGGGGGGGGGAGGAATTAAAGAAATTAATCATTTTATTCAGCAAGGATGAATTAAATTGATAACACGTGACAGTATAGACATTTATTATGTTGCAAAAGCTTTCTATTTCAGATAAATGCTGTTCTTTTGAACTTTCGTCAAATAATCCTGAAAATAAATTGTACACAACTGTTTTCAACATTGATGATAATAATAATAAATGTTTCTTGAGCATCAAATCATGAAATCAATGATTTCCGAAGGATCATGTGACACTGTAGACTAGAGTAATTATGCTGAAAATTCAGCTTTGCTCACAGGAATAAATTACATTTTATATATTCAAAAATGTTAGGCTATTTTAAATTGTAAAAATATTTCACAATATTTCTGTTTTTGCTGTATTTTGGATCAAATAACTTAAGCCTTGGTGAGCAGTAGAGGCTTCTTTTAAAACATTAAAAAATCGTATATATATTTTTTGTATTTAAATGCCCCCAACAAGACTTAAGTTACAACAGGCTATGCAAGTAAACAAATGTATTTAATTAAAATCTATATTTATTTACGTGTTATTAAGACATTTTCCAAACGGCTTGCCTATAGGACCAATGTAAGTGTTTTACTTAAATAAATAAACACATAAATAACATTAAAATTAAATGATAAAATTATGATAATGATAAATGTTTCTTGAGCATCCAATCATCATATTAGAATGATTTCTGAAGGATCATGTGACACTGAAGACTGCAGTAATGATGTTGAAAATTCACAGGAATAAATTACATTTTAACATAGCCTATTGTAGGTCTATTAAAAAATAAAACAGTTATTTTTCTATTTCAATAGAAACATGTAGCCTATAACTTTTTATTGTATATATTGATCCGCAGCCTTGGTGGTGAGAAAAGGGTACTATTTCAAAAAACATTAAAACATATATTTTGAACTTAGTATAAAACTATAAAGAATCAAAACAGAATTCACTAACAACAAATAAATCGATTGCTTAGCCTACTGTTTAGATGCGAGCATATGCATTCTCTCTGCACGATATTTGATCGGAAGTGCTGAAATATAATATGGTTTAAGTATGGTGAGACAACATGATCAAATCATCAGCAATCACACGATGATGCAGGTTACCAAGGCAACGGAAGCATCATCCTCTGCATAATAACCACTCCCATCTCCCGAGCAGCAGCCAATAGTGATAGCGTGGGGGCGTGGCCAAAAGGTGCCCGTCAACTTCCAAGTGCGTCAAGCCTTGAGAAGTTAATGTGGAAAATGTCAGGCGCGTGAATCGTGCGTCTAATTCAGCAGAGAATTCGAGTTCATTATAGAGAGAATATCAGATACATTTTTTGAAAGTAGGTTAAAAAGAAAACCTCCGAGCAACAAGGATCTCGTGATTCTTGTCTAAAATACACAATAATAAAAACACGCCCTTTCCTCCGGCTTTCTGGAGACGTGGTGCAGGTGAGTGACACTTTTTCACACTATTGACGCCACGTGAGATGCTGCTGCATCATAATTTACTGGCAAATACTATTTAAAATTGCATCAGCTCTGGATTATGGCTTGCATGACGTCTGGAGGAGTGTTCACACTGTTGTCCAAGGGTTCATCTTAAAACTTGTTATTGTCACGACGAGGTTAGTGGTTGTAGACCTCTAAACATGATGTGTTTGCACCCGCTAAGTGTGAGTTAAGCTTGTTAATCATCATGCAGTCGTTGTTTTTACACGAGGGTAATGTTGTGCTTTCGTAAGTCTGGCAAAGACCACATGATAAACACAAGAGCCTGAAGGTCTTTATCGGCATAATGTGTTTACTTAAGGTTTCATAATGCAAACGACAGAAGTCACGTGATTATCCAGAAAACAATATGAAGACTTATTGCAATTCCATTTAGATTAATGCAAATTCTTTACTGCATATATTAATATCACTATAGATGTTAAATAATATTGTATTTAGAGAGCTAAATGATTGTGCATTCGTTATTTCATGCCTATATAGCATAAATTCACTTATTAGTTTTATTAATGAAACAAACAATTTCACTTACTGTTCCTTATAACTATTTCAGGTACTTGGTTCTCTATATTTTGAAAATCTCTGGGTCGCAATTATTTACACGAAGAAAGCAAACCTACTATCCATATTTGTATAATTGATTAAATATGTAATTTGCATAGTGGTGGAGTCTTGTACATCCCTTAAAGGCGTCCTGTCTTTCTATCATCCCTGTGTCCCAGCAGGTAATGGAGGGTATGGCGTTGAGCGCGGGCGGCTTGCGGACTCTGCCGTGGTACGTGGTGTGTTCTCAGGTGCTGGGGGTTACATGTGTGGTGATTACAGGCGTGTGGATGGGACATTACCGGGGAGGCTACGCCTGGGACGGCTCGGCTCAAGAGTTTAACGTCCACCCTCTCTGTATGGTCCTCGGCCTGGTCTTCCTCTATGGAGACGGTAAGAATAAATAGAGTAAATAATAGAGTAGGGTAAATAAGCAAAAAAGAAAATATATTGTTTTTGGTTTTTTTAACTTAATTTAACTTATGTTTGCAAAATAAATAAATAAATTGAAGAGTTGCAGTTCAGGAAATAGCAATGCTAGTTTTGACACCCAAGGATACTGATATAGTTTTCTGATATTTATTTTTTCTGTAGCCCAGCAGGTGAACTTGCAGTGCTACAACTGCCTAGAAAAATAATCTTTTTTTTCTTTTCATTTAATATTATTTTTATTAGAAATTACTGATTAACCTAGTTTCCATCTGCTGTGTTGGGGACATGAACAAATGTTGCCATTACTTGAGGCATTTATCAACCCATTTATTCCCTCACTCAAACAGTGTATTTTAAACAACACTATTGGGTATAATTGTGGTTCAAAGTTGTAATGTATAAAATGTATATTAAATGTAATATATTAAAATAATAATGTAAACAGTTAAAATGTTTATGTAAAAACTGTTCAAAAGTTATTGAATTAAAAATACAAAACAGTAATTGCAAAATACTACTACAATTTAAACACTTTTGTATGTAAATATATTTTAAAATGTCATTTATTTCTGTGGTGGTAAAGCTGAATTTTCAGCCTTCATCAGTTCATCCAGTCTTCAGTGTCACATGATCCTTCAGAAATCATTTTAATATGCTGATCTGATGCTCCAGAATTTTGTTTTTGTATTATTATTTTTATAAGTTGAAAACAGTGCTGCAAAAATTCCTCAAACTTTTGAACAGAAGTGTTTATATATGTTATGTATGTTACATTATGTAAACATAAAAAAAGTGTCTTAAGGAACAAAATCTACTATATTTAAATTGGTAATACTTATTGTAGTCTTATGGTGTATGATTTATCAATCCAGATAATTCTTTAAAAAAAACAAAAAAACATTGACTTTCATCAAAAAGGGTTCTCTCTTTTATCTATAATACTGTGTATTGGCCAAATGTCAGTGATATATAATAGTTGGTTGCAAAGACCAGATTGGGTGTAATTGTCATCTTTGGGTCTCAGCCCTTAGGGTGTGTGTGCGTGCGTGTGTGTGTGTATGTGTGTCTGTCTGTGTGCTTGTAATAAAACACACAACACTGAACAGAAATGGCCAGCTAATGCTGTTAGAGCTAAAATCTGATTTGTTTCCTGATTTTTGTGTATATATGAATCAATATGGTTGGGTTTCAAACAGATCAAGTCCTGCTGAGAGATAGTATTGTGTAGTTTTCTCTATTAATCTGTAACTGCTGTTGTCAAGGTTACAGTAAAGACAAAATTATTTTTAACCTTTGAAATGGAGGTATCTGATCTCTATAATGACACACACACACACACACACACACACACACACACACACACACACACACATACACTTCTGTGCTGTTAAAGAATAATCAGTCAATTCATGGTTCTTCCATCTGGACACTTAATAAAGCACTGGACAGAGACAGATGCTAATTGAGCTAATATCTTTAGCAGTGATCCTGATTCAAAGCCCTCGTCATGGCAATTTAATTAGGACATTATATCTGAAAGGTCACTGGCCTAATAGAGGTTTAGCTGTCCCAAAAAACACCAGTAAAAAACAGCCCTGAGGGGATCTGTCTGCTTGAACAAAGGCCATAAAGACACACAGGAATACAACTTCAGCTGTTATTTGACAAGTTACTGCATCTGTAGAGTTTCAGTCCTGACGCAGGCTGTTTTTGGTGCCTTTAAGACTTGCAATTCTCTTATAATTGGCTAACCTTTTCATATATGATGAAATGGCTTAATAAGAGCTTGTTCTTTCTCTGTCGCAGCTGTTCTGGTTTACCGTGTCTTCAGAAACGAGACTAAACGCTCTGTGAAAATTCTCCACGCTGTGCTGCATATGATGGCCCTCATCATCAGTATTGTGGGTAAGTCCAACATGCGTGTGCTAACAGGCTAGAAGAAAACCTAGATTATATGTACGTTTGCCTGGCAGCACTGTTGTTTTGCTGGGTATTTGTTTATTGACACAGATTTTAGCTGAAATTCTCAACTGCTGCGGTCACAACCATTTCCCGTGACTAATGTGCTGTTTGAACCGTTAAATAAGGGGAAAACTCAAATTTCCTTCAGATAAACAGATGTATTTTATTAATCGCAGCTACATGGTAATTTATCCGTTCAATAAAATACCCTAATCACCCTTGAGTAATAAATGCTTTTACATTTCAAATCCCTCAGTTCTCGCCATCTCTTTTTTTTTTTAAATGGGTGATTCCCCTAAGGTTCAAGTCGCTCGTTGTGACAACTAACCTGTGACAACTAACTAACTAACCTAACCTAACGGATATGATGAGACACGCACGGATGAGTGACGCAAGTACACAATTTCTCGTGACAAGCATCCCGCTCTGTCTAAAATATAAACAATTATAAGAGGCTTACCATAGTGAATCAGGGTAAGGCAAAAAAAAAAAATTATGATAGAGGAAAATTGTCCTTCAGATTTTAAATAGCGATGGGAGATTCTCAGACATGCAAGTATCTTAAAAGCTTACTAAAACAAAATAGATAATATGCATCAGCAGTTTGATTTAAATTAATTGCAGAAATTGTGAAGAAAAATAAAAAGTATATGTTTTTAATCTCTCTCTCTCTCTCTCTCTCTCTCTCTCTCTCTCTCTCTCTCTCTCTCTCTCTCTCTCTCCTCAGGTCTTGTGGCCGCATTTGATTTCCATTCATCGGCTAAGATCTCTCACATGTATTCTCTGCACAGCTGGTGTGGCATGCTCACTTTTGTGCTGTTTTTCCTGCAGGTAATTTGCAGTTATTCCCTTTTGACCAGGGCGAAGGTCTGTTTTGCATTTAAACATCTTCCTTCTTCCTTCTTTGAACAGCTGAGCTGCGTCATGACTGTTCTGCAAAAGTGTTTGTGGTTTGGAAGCACTTTGCTCTGCATTAGCAAACCCCCGTGTGGAGGGTCACATCCATTACATCACTGTTGACATCAGAACATTGCTATTAGTGTTTTTTTGACACTGGTAATCCAGCCTTGAAACCTATATATATAAAAAAGTATTTTTTTTTTACATTTACAAGTAATTCCATTATATATATATTAATTTTTTCCATTATTATTTTCTTTTTTTTATGGATTATCAATGTTTTATATAACCTTTAAATAATCTGAGGATACCTGATCCTAAAACATTTTTAAGAGGCCAATGGAATAGATCGCCTCATTTTGTCTTAGGACTGACTTCTCTTCTCCTTTGCTCCAGTGGTTACTGGGACTGGGATTTTTCCTTTTCCCATGGGCATCTGCTCAGTTGAGGAGCTGGTATCTCCCTCTGCACGTCTTCTTCGGCCTGTTGCTGTTGGCCATGTCTGTGGGATCCTGCCTGCTGGGAATCACAGAGAAACTGCTCTTCAGTATCATGTGAGTGTCAGTGAATGTATCGAATGAATATCTTTTTGGAAAATAACAACTAATGTCACTAAGCCGAGGTAAACATTTTGAATGAGAGGAAAGGAATGAGTCACCGTGTGAATGAGTCACAGCGGAAAGAGACTTTCAATGAATATTAATGATATTTGGCTTCTTTTCTCCATCTCTCACCGTGGAGCATCAAATGCTGGATTTATTCAAGATATTCCTTGTGTGCCTATTTACGGTGTAAAGTTTATTAAAAAAAAATGATAAAATATGCTGCACATATAATTATTAACTTCATTAACACATACAGTAAAACACATTTGGGTGGTTGCAGGCGGAATTCATATCCAAATAATACAATAGAAATAAATAGGAAAAGTCCCACACACTGATATAACTGGTAAAGGCACATTCACACTTAGGACGATAACTATAAAGATACATACAATAAAAACCACTTGTGTGGACGTTATTATAGTTATCGTTCTTTGTGAACTAACCCTTTAAATCTTTCTTAAATAACTGCGCTTCAGTTCAGAAGTGAGCCTGAAGCTTGTGTTATTTAAGTTTTGCAAGTTACAACAGTGTTTTTCCATTCATTAACCAATAAAGATGTTATGGCACATTTCCTGTTTTCAGGGCTACTTACTCCAAGTTTGCTGCTGAGGGGGTCCTGGCAAATATTTTAGGCTTGTTGCTGGTGTGCTTTGGGGTCGTGGTGGGTTACGTGGTGACGAGAGATGATTTCAGGCGACCACCGAATCCTGAGGAGGAGGCTCTATCTGTGCATTTCAAGACCCTGTCAGAAGGAGAAATCCCCAGTTCTCCTTAATGTACTTAATATACTCCAACAACTGCCTTTCTGCCCGTGTCCTTGCAAACCTGCCAGCCAGTTTCTTCATTTGCAGTCTTCGTATTGTTTGTATTTGACACCCCCTTGTCATATGAACGTTAAAAGCAGGATTAAATTACCACCATGTATGGAACAGAAAACATGTTACTGTTTTTATTAATGGAGTAATTAAATGTTATATATACATATATATATATATTTTTTTGAATGATTTCTGATTGTTGAAATATTTTGTGTATATATACACACAATATATACAATTATTCATTAGATTATTTGAAATATCAGGATGTACTTTCTTGTGCCTTAGAATTTAGATCACACTTTGGTAAGTTACTTAATTAATTTCTTCCTACTAATTGTACATCTTTATCAGTTTAACTAGATTACTGTACTAATTACTCTCTCTAAAAAGAATTGCATTACTTATTACTTTCTAAATCCCATATACACCTCGACCAGTTCAACAATACAAGAATATACATGAAACTACTCTTTTAATTCTCTCAAATAAATAATATAAAATTGTATAAATTATTCTTGAACAGACCAAAGTATTTAAAGTGAGAGTTATATTATAAACATATATTTTAACATTAGACGTTACATCTTGATTTTAAATCTACTACTATTAAATAATTGCTCTAGTCTATACAATATTTAATGCAATTACATCAGAAGTAACTAATTAAATTACAGAAAAATATAAATAAATCCCTTACTTTACCTTTTCAAGGGAAAAGTAATTAAATTGTAGTAATTAATAACTTAGTAATGCCTTACACCCAACACTGTGTGTACAGTGTACACACAACACACACACAATGTCCTTCCATCTGAAAGAGTGTACAGATGATCTGCTAGTGCCCTTGTACTTTATTTGCATTGCTGTGTTTGTATTGTGTACTTGTCTGTTGCAAGTGTAGTGCCAATATTTATATCACTGTTTTCTATTTGATATAAAATATCAGTATGTGTTCATAATGCTTGATTTATAAGTCCAGTTGTGATGTACCAAGTTTTTAACTGAAATAAATTCATGAGAAATAAGTTTGACTCAGTGGTAAGTTATTTCACCTTGGTTTTCTTTGAAGTAGTATTCTTTTTTTTAAATAAGCTCATTATTTCCCTCATACATACAGATGATTGTACAGTTTACAATCGTGTAACTGGATAAAAAGTCCTCATTCACGTTTCTGATTTTCCTTCCCAGCAAAACAACACAGCTCACACATACAGACAATTTACAATGAATCCTCCTTCGCAAGCCCACTTATAAACAAAATCAAAATATTAAAACAAATTACAACAAAACCTAAATTTCAGTTCTTTTTTTCCTCTAATAAGGGAAACAAGGAAATATATTGTGCCACAGTCTTTTCCCTCATACATAAAACCACACTCGGGTTTGTGTATTAGCAGAGAGCATGCGTTCTAGTTTAGCACATTATTTACAGCCATGTACATTTTTGTCATACAAAAGGAAAACAAATATTTAAATACAAACACTGTTGTACAGTAAGCAGTATTCCAGGTCAACTCTGAGTGCACCGCATATTTTTCTAAAAAGAGAGAGAGAAAAATCAAACCGCTGCAGAAAGACCTGCTCTTTTCAACAGCGGTTGACATTGATTAGTTAAGCCAGATCCAGTGAGTGAATCTGACTTGCTGCCATCCTCCCGAAATGTACTGTCAAGACATCCAATAAAAATGTGCCTGACCTTCCAATAGTATGTTAGTTCAATGGTGAGGCAAACATGAAGGCAAACCGTTTCACAACTTATGTGAATGTTTCAGTGCACAAATAAACTCTCAAAACATAATGGATGAGAGCATGTGGATTCTGAAGCTGCAAAAAAGAAGTTTCCCCAAGCCTATTTCCCATGAGAAAAGTTTCTTTGGAAAAGATAAATTCTGGTTTAATGGTGTGACTAAGTAAATTAACGGCTGACTACCTGGATGCTACTTCCCATGAGCAGATCGTTAGCCAAACTCTACATATTTGCAGCAATCCTGTTGACCTTTGTAACATGTTGACAAAAAATAAAAATGCCCATAAAAAATTCTAAAAATATTTCACATTGCTGAATGCATCTCAACTTAGGAAATAAAGGCAAACTGAAAAACACAACTGCATTGAAATTTAGATATACATATATATTTTTTACAAACATAACTTAAAATATTAAATATTACTTTTTTGCTTAAGCAATATTGATCTGGAATCAGGTATATTTTTAACTCAAGACACAGCAGGATTCTCAGGGATTATTACTGGTCTGAGTGGGGACATTTGGTCCAAGGGCAATGCTCAGCAAAGTGTCCATGGCTGGCATTGAGTAGCCGCCCTCTTGTAAGGTACAGAAAAGTAGAAGGTTGGTGTACAGCAGTTACACAGGCCTACTTTTACTCCAATAGGTCTCAATACTTCCATTTATGTGTCCAGAGCAAATACAGATGCACTTGATTTGTACAGTACATGCTAGATTCACTTCACATAGGTGGATTTCACCTCAACAGGTCTGTAGTTTCACCATCAATATATGGGAGAAAAGAAATGAAAAGATAAGATGTTCAACATGTCAGATATTCCTCTGGAATGTTCTAATAAATCTTGCACACGGACTCATTCTTCTTATACATTAGACTCCACAAAAGGTCTCTTTGGTTTAATGGGAGAGGTTGGGCCTTGCCTTTCATTGCGAGATATCTGCCTATACTCATTGTCCTGATAGGCCTGGGAAACTGGTAGAGTCCGTGCCACTTTCACATCTGGGTATGTGGGAACCTGACTAACTCTGCCCATAGCGTCCGCCCGGTCCCGCGCCACACCAGGAGGGTTGGCGTAGAAATCATCGTCCATTAGGTGGCCATTGTGAGCGTTGTTGGTGCGGTTGTAGTAGGCGATGTGGCTGAGGGGTGTCGTTTGCTGTCCGTATCCCATGTTGCTAGGAGAAGTTGCTGGACTGTTTACCACTGTATCCAGAGACGAAACAGCCCAGGGTCGAGAAGCCGAGGAGGACGATGCAAGCGAAGGCTGCTGCTGGAGGTACTGCTGAGTCCGTGCAGTCTTGTCTATGATGCCCATGAAAGGTGTGTTGCGGGAGCGAAGGGCCTCTCCTGGATATGTTCCACCCACCACCCGGAAGTCTGTGCCTTGTGGGGGTGACATCGGTGAAAGGTCATCATGATAGCTTCCTTCATAGGAAATGTTTAAGGGTATCTCCATTTGCTGTGCGGAAGCTGACGCCCTGAAGCCTGGGCCTAGGTTAGCAGCAGAACCTGCCACCAAACTGTTGTTGGATGGCGAGAAGCGTAGACCTGTACTGTGGGAGTGAATAAGGGGGCGTGGAGCCGGTGGGTGCTGTTTGGGTTCTACGCTATTGGCACTGACTGGACGTCGGTGTGCATGAAGGTTCTCAGGTGAACCTAGCGTCACCTGTCGCTCCATTTCGTGGGGTGAGACCGGATAGTAGGCGGTCGACTGACTGCGGCTGATCTGTGGTGTCTGACCGTAGCGGACACCTCCAGGACTGGGTCTGTAGGCAGAGGAGGGCCTGTGGGGAAGCTCATCCTCCACAAGGCCAGGATCCATGCTGATGGCGCGCTGGTACAAGGCCCCTGCACTCAGACTGCCCTGAGGCTGAAGTGAGGAAGAGTATCCTCCATCCCCAAGTTCATCCATGTCACCCGGGCAGCGGGCACTCATAGAGTGAGCAATCTGACTGTATGCACTACTACCCAGTACGGCACTGGAGTGTACCGCAGAGCTGGGCTGGTTGGTGCGGATGACCTGTGCCTTAGCTGGCTGCAACCACTGGCTTTGTTGTGATGGTTGGGAAGTCTGTTGGGAAAATTGGAATGAACGTTGGCTGCTCATCTTGGACAGAGGGGACTTGGGTCGTCCTGCAAGCTGGTCCTGTTGGTAGCGTCCTGCAGTGGCGGACTGGGGACGGTACATGGCAACTCCCTCAGAGGTGGGGCTGGCACGATACTGTGTTCCACGGCGTAATGGTGATGGTGGTGGGCTGAAGTGGATGGAGGTCTGATGAGGGGGACTGGGCCGGAAGTGGGAGCTCTGGTGCGTTGGGGAGAGCGACGGGGAGGTGGATTGGTACTTGCGGGGGGGTAGTGAAGGGGGTGCTGGGCGAAGGTCATATGCTTGGCCCAAGTAGGGTGAATCATGATGACTTGGAGATGGAGGCATGTTCTGAATCACTGGGAGTCCCGATGGAATAGTGTGGGGCTCGGTGGGAACGCCAAGCGGTAGCCCATCTAAATCCCGCTCAAGGTAATCGTCATCCTCCTCAAACAAGTCCTGGACAGGCTCCATGTCTGAAATATGGGGCTCCATTGGTGGAGGCGGGATCATGGATGGGGCTTGATCGCGGGGAGGGGAAGGAGGAGGATCCAGCTCCTGTTGCTGTTCAACCTGATGACACTCTTCTTCCACGCGTTGCAGCAGGCGCTGGATCTCGCGGTTATTGGGACACAGACACATGGCTTCACTCAGGTCCTCCAGGGCTGCGTGGAATTGCCTACAGCAAAGGAGACGGAGAATGAGAGATAGTAGGAAGGTTGAATATGGCAGTAGGTAGAGAGAAAGAAGGAAATATGCTTGTTAAAGACTATAAAAATACTATTGCTAAAGGAATATATTCGGGGTTCAATGTAAATAAATCTTTATCAACAGCATCTGAAGTGGCTCGTTGTAAATTACCCACACAGAATAATTATGACCCATTCCTCAGTTTGTAAAAAATTCTTCTAGCAGTAATGCACTTACAGTGAAAGTCTAGGGTCAACGACTTTCAGCGGATTAAAAGTAGGTCTCCGAATCGGTTCAAGGAACGAAAACAAAAACGAAATCAAGTTTAATCGTTATGAACAGAAACACTTATTTGAAATTACCATTAACTGGTAAAAACGTTATTTTTCCATACGGTTTAATATTTTAATTTGGCAGTCAGCCATTTCACAAATTCAAATAGTATGGTCTATGCAAATGTGACATTGACACATCCAACGTGAGTGAAATGCCCACGCTCAGCTGTCAATTCATCATAGGTAAGTCGTTGTTTGAATAATGAAAACGCTGTACTTATTCAAAGAACTTCATTCACGATTCAGGCAGGTGAAACTACGGTATGAGGTTTTGCTGACAGTTTAAGGATCCACTCGATTTACGAGGTTCAGCCACAAGCTCATAGTATAAAGCTATTTAGTATAAAGTTCTATTCAAGCTCTGGTATAAAGAATAGGCAAAAAAAAGAAAAAAAGAAGTAAAAAAATAACGTTATTTTTTCTAATCAAACGGTTTTTGGACCTGTAATGTTACAGAAGGAAGGCAGGAACAGAGACGTTAAAATACTGATTCTGTTCAGAGTGAACTGATTGATTTTTTTTTGCATTTTTAAACCTGGTTAATATTTTATATTTTAAGTTTAGCCAACAAGACAACACAACCTAACAACTTTTATAATATATTCGCACAATTTTTTTTTAGAAACATGTCTCGAGAATTTCCCTATTTCCCCCACAGTTGCTTTTTCGGGCTATTGGCCAGTAACTGATCCCGTGCTCATATCCCGTGCTTTGTAGTGCATAACCAGAAGTTAACCTAACTAAAGCAGTAGTCCCCATCCCACAAAAAATGTATTTAAAAAATTGTACCGAAACAAAATGTGCTTTGACAAAAACGCAAGCTTTTTTTCTTCTTCTGGGATGCCAATAGACTTTCATTGTAAATGTTAAGCTTAACTTGTATTGAACCTGGAACATTCTCCTTTAGTCATTTTACCAATCAAAATCATAGACGACCCCCCCACCCCCACAAAAAAAAAAATCCAAATAAAGCAAGTTGATCAAAAGAGAAAAAGGAATAAAATATGAATGATGGGCATTCTGAGGAAAAATAATCTGATTGTTCAACACAACATGAAGTATGAAGAACAGGTCTAATCCTAATGTGAAGGGGCTTAAATTGATTTCTATCTTGAAAGTCTAGCATAGCACTACGTCAACCAATCGAAACACATTTGGCCAGTTTGGGTCATGATCTGTCAGCACTCGATCTGTGCGAGACAGAATGTGTTTTATAGGCTGTCCTGCCTGTTGGTTGCTACGGTTACCTGCTGCTGCGCTTGGCACGGGCTCGTGCGTAATAGGCTTCATAGGATTTGGGTTTCAACTCTAGTGCCTTGGAGGCAAACTCCTCCGCCATCCCAAAGTCCTGTAAGCAACAACAGGACCAACAGTCATACACTGAGCCGTACATGAGGTCAGAGGGAGGACACACACACACACACACACACACACACACACACACACACACACACACGAATGTGCATGCGGACATGCACACAAACACACACACTCTTACATCATTAACGCACACAAACTCATGTTGGACATGAACATGTCACATTTATATGAGGATGTCAACACTGATTATTACAAAAATCAACATATTTTGAGCACCATTAGTGCAAATATGATACACATACATACAATTATGGAAATGCACGTACACACTTATAAAATGGGTTGACACACGCAAATATATGCTCAACGGGGACAGTGGGAAGATGCAATGTGACAGCTCAAACCTCTACCTGTACTAAACCTAACTCAAACAAATCCAAAAAAATGTCAGAAAAACCCAATGAACCAACAAATCAAACCAAAACAGGGATGAGATCATGATGGGAAGAAAAACTACAGCATGGGCTGAGTGTATAGAGAGCTTTCGAGAGAATTTCTTCAATCAGGGGGAAATGAGAAATAATCATGTAGCCATAAAGGTGAAAAAAATGGGAAGATCAAAATATCTCCTAATACATCAATACTGTCTTTAAAGTCCTTGTTCCGTCGTAACTGCTTTGGTCTTAAGTGTTTTCAAACGCAATTAAGAAGCAGACCAAGCACACAACTAATACATGCAGTTTGTTGGTTAGGTAAGTTGCCAAGTCGCTTGTAAACAAGAAGATTTACAGTATACTAGCTGCTAGTAGTCGACATACATGTTTTTTTTTTATTCCAGTACATCATGGACCTTAGTTAGGGTAGACACCATATTTAATCTAATGCAAATAAAGTGTATATAGTGTTTTCAGGAATTTTTTTAATGTCCAATTTTCAATCTTTTGTTGAATTTTCATTCAAGTTAAATATGCCATCTACCTTGAATAAGGTATACCACAAATATTGTCAGATACAATGCAATTGTAAATAATTTGAATTAAAGAAAACAAATGAAAAATAAATAAAATAGCTAAAAAACAATAAATTATTACACATCATTTGAATAATATGCTGAATGAAAATGTTGACGGCTGTGTTTAGCACAAGGCAAACCAGACACAGTGGATGCTGGGATCACGTGTCGTAACTCTAGAGGGTCACTCTAACTCGTGCAATTCCTTTTCTCTAATACCATATCCATAACAAACAGATTATCAACACACCTAAGAAAAGAACATTGTTTGGAATGACTGAAAAATTCAAGGTCAAAGAGTCATTTTACATGAGGTGACCAAACTAGATTCATGTAGTCAGGGCAATCTCAATTCTTCCTCATAACGTCGCTATGAGTGAAGAGAGACAGAAGGAAGAGAGTTTAATGAAACCGAGAGCTTTGGACTCACATTCATTTTCCTCCGGCAGCGGGAGAGGTTGAGCAGCAGAGAGACTTTGAGCTCGCGGAAGGTCTTCAGGTCCTCCGTGAACCCCTCTCGTGGGAACTTCTTCAGGGCGTACTGGTAGCGTTGGGCGGCTTCTTTCACCTTTCCTTTCTGGGTTGGCAAGACATTTTTACTTCTCAATTTAAAATAATAATATACGATTATGATATATTTTCATAAAAACAAATGCAATACGACACAAAACTCAAATTTATTGTACATAATGATGTATGAATTACATCCGAAGCAACTAATTTAATTACAGAAAAATCCAGAGAAATCCAAATTACAGTAATTAATGATGCATTACGCCCAACACTGTATATTATTATTGCCAGCATATTCCTATACAGAGTTTTGTGTATGTACGGACTACATTTCTTCGGCTGAATATTCTAGGATTGCAATTCAAATAAAAGCCACTCACCTTGTAGAATCCATCTCCTTCCTCTATCAGTTTGCTCAGCAGAACAATCATAATATCAGGTTTGGATGTGGCCATTGCCCATGTTGCAGGACCTAAGTGCAATAGAGCATACAAAAAGAGGCAAAGCAAAGTGTCACCACAGACTGATAGTCCATCTGGGCACAGAATAGCTTGCTAATCTCTGAGGGACACAAAGGAACGAGCAGGCTACCGGGATATCTTGCTTGAAAGGAGGCAAAGTCTACAAACAACTTGTGGATATCACAAAGCCATGGCAACACGCCAGAGAAAAAAGAAAGAAACAAAATCACGAGCGGCTTGGCTGTTTATTCCTTTCCGAAATTGAAATCGGTTTATACTGGCAATAAAAACATTTGAATCCAAAAGCTACTGAACTTCAGCAGTCAGCATGTTTGAGCTCTGTGGACAGCCTGAACTGAGGTCAAGTGCTTCCACTGGTTTAGACTGAATGTACAGTGGAGGGAAAGTGGGAATAAGAGATTGATAGGGGTCTATTAGAGCTGTAGATTTCGCCATGGGCAGCCAGTCTCAGTATGCAGGCAGGCAGGCAGTGATTTAGTGCAATTCATGCAAGGCACAGTTGAGGACAAACTAATGAGCACGGGATCAGTAACTGGCCAATAGCCCAAAAAAGCAACTGTGGGGGAAGAATTGAACGTGTTGTTCACACAGAATGCATTCTTGCTTTCAGAAATAGCTAGACGCAATACAGAATTGCAAAGCCACAGCATCTTAAAAGTCTAAAGCTAAAAAAAAAAAAAAAAAAAAAAAAAAAAAAAATCGCAATAATCAAAGCCGTCCATTATAATACAGCAGCGCTGCAGAATAGAACATCGCAACAGGCTTTTTAAAACTACAGATCTAAAAAATGTGACATTCATGACACGAGATGCTGAAAATGATCACACAGATCAAAAACATCCATCCAATTTTAAAATCTGACGCTTATGAAAAGCAGCTGCACGCAACGTTGAAAGACATCCATCACAATACAACACAAAGGATTAGAACAAAATGCAGGTGTTTCGAGACAAGATTTTAACTTGACATCTTAAAATGTGACGCTAAGGGTGTAAGATGCTTCAAAAAAGTGAAAAGCATCAGAACATTGACAGACGTCCATCGCAATATCTCGAGATGTCAACTTGTCACAACATCTTTAATTGCGATCCTACAATAAAAAGAAAACTGCTGCAAAACAGCAAAAGGCATCACTATACAGCATCTTAAGATGAGTTTTAACTACTTTTAACTTGACATAGCATCTTAAATGCAATGCTTATGGTACAAGATGCTGGCAAAAAAAACATTGCAACAGTGAAAGACGTCGATCACAATACGACAGCGCAACGGAAAAGAATTTAATTTAATTAATTTTTTACTTCTTTTAACTTGATACAGCATCATAAAAATGCAAAACTCATAGACTCATCTTATTCTAGCGCATGTTTACATGAAAAAAAAGAGTTACAAAACAGTGCAAGAATGCATTCTGTGTTCATGTCCTCCCAAAATCACAAAACATTCTGCAGCGTCATGCAAAATGCAGCACCTCTTCCTACATGCAGCCATGCAAGCAGACAGAATGAACAAAAATAATCCACGTCTTCCATCAGATTTTTGCAGCATTACAAGATTACACAAAATCAACTCGTGTTCATGGCTGACAGCAGCTCTTTCCACTTTTTGTAGACAAGAATAATGATATGAAGATTAAATAACGTTCACATTCGGACATCCAAAACACTATCAGACCCGACCAATGGAGAAGGGACCACACAGGTAACAAGATGGAGGGACACAGTCAAAAATGGCAGATGGGGACAAAGGTGTGCGTTTTACCTCGAGCACGGGTGGGGGAGTGTCTGACATCCTGGTTACGAGGAGAGAAGAGGTGGGAAGGGTCACGAGTGAAAGGGAGACAGGTTATTAGGGCAGAGTGAGGCATCATGGGAGGGGCGTCCGTATCAGACAGGGAGCAAAGGTTTATGAAAACAGGAAGCAAAGAAGAGAAAAAGAGAGAGATTGATAGTCGGTGGTTAAGGGTGAAAGAGTGACGTGAAAGGGAGAACAGGGAAGATCAGCCGTGGCAAGCAGCAACATTAGCAAAAGCAACAAGCCCATCGTTCTGGAGTTCTGCAGTTCGGTGAGGAGCACACGAGAAGGAGGGTTAGACTAGGATGACTGAGGTCACAGGGAGGGGTATGAAGGAGAAAGACATCGAAATGTGAAGCTAATTCAATGCATGTGCTGCTTGCATTTATTTAAGGTATAACCCTTGGAATTTATGATGCGTTTCATCTAATATTCCTACTGAATATATGGCCAGTTCCCACTACCTGACACTCAGATGATGACGTGCACTATCATTCACTACTCTTCAAAATCAGTAGTAATTACTTAAAATGAATATGTTTATTAAGAAAGGAAGCATTAAACTGATCAAAAGCTTTCTTATTTTTTCTATCATGTTTTCCACAAAAATAATTAAGCAGCTTGACTGTTTTCACCATTAAATATAAGAAATGTTTCTTGAGCAACAGATCAGCATATTAGAATGATTTCTAGAGGAGTGTGTGACACTGAAAACTGAGTAATGACAGATAAAAATGGCATTTTACGAAAAAGCAGTATTTCCAACCCCTGTGTAAAAATGACCAATACCAAAAAATAGGAATGGAAAGGAAAGTTGTAGCCACTGAGAAAGCTGTGGTGGCTCTTTTTTTACATTTTAAATCTAATACATTTCTTGCGGTTTAAAGCATGCAGACAAAATGCTCTGACTACATGGTTGCTAGCAATCGACAACAGACGCTGTATGTTTAAGTGCAACAGTGTGTCAGGCAATGCTTTGGCTCCGGCATTTTAGAATGACCAGAAAACCAAGTTTTCCTTTCTCACAGAGCAAAACTTATTTATTCAGAAATAATTCAGCAAGAGTTTCCATCTTGGATGTCAAACTTAAAGTGGATTTTTTTATTGGATTTTTTCAAGTAGGAGGCTGGTGATTTTGACTTTACAAGATGAACAGAGCGCAGCACTACAACCCCAAATTAATTCAAACAAACTGTGTGAACTGGTTTGCATCTACCTGCAATTTAACATATGGCTATCTACTTTTAGTGCGGCAAAAACGTTATTGTACTTTTAAAACAAATTCCCCTTCCAGCCTACCTATCTTGGCGCCCTTCTTGAGCAGTGCCACCACCACTGACGTATTCCTGCAGCCAACCGCACGATCCAGCGGACGCATGCCACTGTAGTCCACATGCTCGATCATCGCACCATGATCCACCAGATACTGCACCTGAAACCACATCAAGACCAGAGCTATGGTTTATTGTCTATGTATCTCCTGTCAGCTCCTAAGTGATCTGTCTAAAACCATTAGCTCGCGCTAGCATCCCATTTTGGGGCCGTAAGGATTATATTTTTAAATACAGTAGATCTACTGAAAGTTAGATGACTATGACAAAACCAACCACTTCTGAGTCTCCGTAAAAAGCGGCAAGATCCAGCGGAGTGCGGCCACTCTTGTCTGCATGGGCAGTCGCTGCACCCCTCTCAACCAGAGCGCGGACCAATGGGAGGTGGCCTTTAAGACACGCCCAGCTAAGTGCTGTTAGCCCCTCCTTGTCCATCAGAGACAATGAGGCACCTGTGAAATAAGTTAGAAATAGTCAGAAGAAGAGAGAGGATTGTCTGCTTTTACATGCATCACAATTGGAAAGAAAAAGACTATCGCAGCTTCCATTTTAGAGCAACTTTAAATTTGATTTTGCAATTAAATTGTGTAACTGCAAAAACATATCTAGTGTATGAGCAGGACAGCTGTACCTTGAGCCAGCAGGAACTCGGCCGTACCCAGATGTCCCTCAGACGCAGCCATCATTAGAGGAGTTCGGCCCTGTTTATCAGCCATGTTCACATCAGCACCATGATTTAGCAACAGGTCCACTATCTGCACAACCAACACAGACATTTCAGACTAAAACATGCAGGAAATAAAAATGTGACCTTTGCCATGTAAGAGGTGCCCACCTGCCAGTGTCCCTGCCGCACGGCACTGAAGAGTGGCACGATGCCCCTGCGGTTGGGCTGAGCCACAGCGGCACCCTGCTCCAATAAAAGACGGCACACATCCAGCTTCCCCCGACCCGCTGCTGCTGTCAGTGCTGATGTATAGAGAGAGTCTCCTAAGTGAGCAGTTTGTGCCTTCATCTTTAAATCAAAATAAAAAACGGGTTGTCTGGTGGTGTTGTACGTACCTGTTTCACCCCATAGTGTGTCAAAGTTGTTTATTTGAGCTCTTTCCTCCTCTTCCTCGTCTTTCTCAGGCAGGTCAAGCAGGTATGATACAATCTGTGTATAAATACCAAAATATGTGTAAGGTTATTGTTGTTGCTGTAGTGTATATATATATATATATATATATATATATATATATATATATATATATATATATATATATATATACACATCATGTTAAACATGCTATATATATAATAATATATAACATATATAATATAATAATATAGTAACTGAGATGCTTAAAAATGGTTAATGCTGTAACACTGCTAAATCTATAAAGTATAATTAATACATTCACCTATTTGTATTTTGCTATTATAAAACATTCACATTTTCCTATATTTTTTTTCTATACAAATACAATTTAAAATAACTGTTTCCTAAATTAATATAAGGACAATTCCGGCACAAAATGAACCTAGGGTGTAATATCACATTGGTTCCGGTTCCACATTGGTGGGATTTGTTTTCATGATAATCGAATGTAAAAAGTTTTATCTCTAAAAACTGTTTAGCTTATAACGCTAGTATATGGGGCATTGAGTAAGTAAAAATAAATCGCTAGTTAATACCACTAACAAGGCTCAAAATAGCCCCAATTAATACATTTATTCAATGTCTTTCCAAAAAAAAAAAAACCCTTACCTCTGTATAGCCCATACTAGCGGCTGCTATGAGGGCCTGTTGTACTGCATGGCTCTTGCTGAAGGACCCAGTCGGCTGTTCGTCTGTGTTCCACTCGCACTGCACCAGATACTTCACCACCTCTAGATGACCCCGCAGGGCGGCGTGGACCAGTGGACACTGACCATTCTTATCCAGGTGATCCACCTAAACAGGAGAAACAGAGATGAAACTTTGATAATTGAAAAACAGCCTTGCGTTCCTATTGGTTATCAGTCTCTATCTAGACATGTCATTGCTGACCGTGGCTTTCTTGCTGCAGAGAGCAGTGATGATGGGTAGGTGACCCGCAGCGGCTGCATAGCCAAGGGGAGTGAGGCCGTTCTCTGAAACACCCTCCACATCCGCCCCAAACTCCAGCAGCAAAGCCACAGTCTCCAGGTATCCCAGGTGAGCGTGCACACACAGGATGGGGGCGTTATTCAACACCTCTGTACGATAGTTCACATTAGCTCCACCTATAATCAGCAGCCGAGAGACCTAGAGAAAAAGATGAAGATTAAAAAATAATCAGAGTTACAAAAACAAGTATATTTGACTGTACTCACATTGAACAATTTCTTGCTGATAAAATATTACAAAATGTACATAACTGGGCCATTAAGATAAAAAAAGAATACTTTTATTTATTAAGGATGCTTTAAATGTATTAAAATACATCGTTACAAAGCATTCCTGTTTGAAATAAATGCAGGCAAATTTATTTTAAATAAATTATTTTTAAACATGAAAATATATTTTTTTTAAATTGCAATAATGTTTCACAATATTACTGTTTTTACTGTATTTTTGATCACATAACTTTTGAACACACACTTCTTACTAGAGGTGTGAACCTATACTGGTCTCACGGTTCGGTTCGATTACGATTTTCATGTCATCGATTCGGTTCAATTCGATTATCGTGATAGCCTGGCTAACGCCAGACCCAATTCTCGTTGAGACTCGGGTCTGGGAACCACATGTACATTTTCTCGTATTTGAGGCGTGGTTTACGAATGCCCGGCGCTGTTTATTGGGTGCTAAGAATGTCTATCAAATGCTCATAGCCAACATATGTCGTCATCGTCTTGCTGTTCCCTCCCCGTTCTGTGATCCCGTTCTGTGATTGGTTCCCTAAATGAGGCGAAAAATCTGGCCATGGTATCCAGACTGCCTTTCAGCGTGAATTGAATCGCGCTGCGGTAAGGCAGTATGGGGAAACCCAGGCTATTATCGTGATGCATTGCGATGCACCGCATCCTTAATTTTCTATTTTACTTCAAAAGTGATGTATGCGTGCTTGCGCGTGTGCGTGAGTGTTCGCCTGTCCCAGTGACAACAACAGAGACATTCCAGTTTAAGTTTCATGGGACTAAAGCCTGTTTATGCCATTAAGAAAATTAAATTCTTTCAAAATAATTTTGTTTTAAAGAAATATTCATTAAAAGCAGCGCTCATTCATCAGTGTATGTTACCCTGGAGATGCGCGCATCAACCGTCACCGAGTCCGCTGTTGAATACGATCATCCATAATCACGCGAAATAACACAGAATAAGTGTAATTTGACCATCGGGTGCGGAAGGGTTGCCATCTGTCCCGGTTTGTCCCGATTCCCGGGACACTGAACGTCCCGGTTTTCGAAAGGCTACGTGAATGTATGTTCAAACTGTGTAGCGCGTGCACGGAGAGAGCGAGACCTTGCGTGTGTGCCTCAAGAATGTAACTTGCATGCTCATATGTAGGAATGTTTAATTACTCGCACTCGCGTCTCGTCTCCCTCTGCCAGCAGTGTTTGCTACCGCGACAAAGCACATGCGCGTTAAATGGCGTCAGAAAAGCGTCAGTACATTATAACCGGTTATGGTCTATTACTGAACCGAAACCGAATCGTCCTCGTCTGCATCGCGGTGCATCGAAGAAACGATTAATTTTGACACCCCTACTTCTTACCAACCCAAACCTTTGAACAGTAGTGTATTTTTTTTTATCATGTAATGTTCTAACTTGAGAGACCTCTTTCAAAGAACCCAAACTTTTGAATGGTAGCATAAATTCACTGTAGAAATATACATGACTTTTACAAGATCTTTAAAGATTTTTCTTGACTTTTCCAGGTCTGGAAATTACAACATTTTCAGTTTTTCTGTGACTGTCTGTTTTTTATACCTTGATGTTGGGTGTGTAGAGGTTTCTAAGTGAAGCCAAAGCTGCAGAGAGCCCTTCCGTACTGTAGGACACCCACAACCCCTGCAGAACTGAGGAGGAAACCCCAACCCTCTTACTCAGGCCCTGAGTCCAAGAGACATTAGTGTTAATAAAAACAACAACCATCACGACTGGCAATACATTTCTAGTAATGATATAAATCTTTACCAAAATCATTTATTATATACTGCTCTAGTCAGATTGACGGTATCAATTTAGCAAACATCAGAAGTGTTGTAGTTGTTAGTGTTAGCCTAACCTTAAAGATGTGAGCTTTGAGAATATGGTGGCCAAGTTCGAGGGTCTGTTGTCGATTAAGTTTGCTGTCTTGCCGTGAAAACCAGAAAGCAAGCAGTGTGTGGCCACTCCTAAAGAATCATGGGAAAAGAGACAAGAGAATGGTATAATTTACTTCAGTATTGAAATGTAGTAGTGAGTGCAACAGGATTTCCATAGACAAAATTTGGGACAGGAATTCCAAACTGCCTGAGCTCCTCACCTGGGGTCACAGAGGAACTTGGTCTTCTCTCCATCCTCTCTCCAGATGAGCCACTCTCTGAACGAGGGGTGGACGAACATGCGTGTTCCATCGCGTCTTTTCACCAGGAAAGGAGACAGGAGTTCAGACCTCTGCTGGAAATCATCCCAGTCCAGGGCGGCTCCACGCACCATGCTGGCGTTCACAGCACAGTAGGCCTGCTCGTCTGTTAACGGGTGTAGAGAAGCCACGGCCACGTTCAGCAGGGGAAGAACGCGCTCAAATGACGACTGAGTTGGGAAACGCATGTTCAGCTGCAACAGGTAGACCTCAGCCAGATTCACTGGAACCACCTGAACAGATTACCAGATTACATTTTTAAATAAATATACACTAAAGCTAAAGCATATTCATCCTTTGTTGTTGCCATTTTTTAAATACGCTTTTAAAAGGAAAATTTCTAAAAAGGATTTTAATTCCCTTATTACTTTATGAAAAAAACTAAGGAAAAAAAAGAAAGAAAAAAAAATCATACCACATACAGTACAAAAAAAGCTGAAATAAAATAAATAAAATCATACCACACAACACATATAACATATAAAAATGAATAAACTAACACTACATATATCTCTGAAAAGCTCAAATAAAAACACATGAATACAAATAAATAAAATAAAAATAACACTGGAAAGCTATATGACCTATATCTCTGAAAAGGTAAAATAGAAATAACAACACTGGAAAGCTATATCACCTATATCTCTCAAAAGCTCAAATGTATAAATAAAAATAACACTGAAAAGCTATTATTTTTGTGAATTTTATTGTTTACTGTCTTTTTTTCTTTATTTTCCCTTTTTAATAAAATAAAAAACACCACATAACCCTAAAAAGCTACAATAAAATAAAATAGTACATACATAACACAGAAAAGCTTTTTTTTTTTACTGTCTTTCTATCATTTCATTTCATTTGTATTTTTTTTATTGTACGCATGAAGTGTCACTCCTATGATGTACTCAGTAATAAAGGAGGCATCTGTGTGACCCCTGACCTTGTAGCTGGAGCTTTTGAGCACGAGGTAGCCCTTCTCAATGAGGTCCAGTGTGAGCTTCAGATAGAGGTAGGAGCCCCGGCTCAGACTCTTCAGATGAGCGCTGAGTTTGGTGAAGGCCGCGTTGTCCAGCTTGCCGTTGAGCGCCACGTTGTTCTGGATCTCCTGACTGGAGTGCAGCCGGTGCAGGATGTAGCCCTGCAGGTCCGAGTCAATCGCATCACTCTCCTCCAGACGATCCAGAGAGATACGGTGGAACGGCAACGGACGAGTCACGTCCTTGAATACAGAGGAAAAATAGCACAGACCAAATAAGTAAAAACATAACTGGAAAGAAAGCATGATTGCTATGGATGGATGTGATACAGACCTGTAGAGTCGTTCTGACGGTGACTACCAGTTTGAGCCAAGGAGGGAAACGCTCAACGGTTTTGCAGAGGAAGGAAACAATAGTTTCTCCATAATCCGGTTTATGGAACTCTGCCTCATTCAACCCATCAATCAAAATGATGAGATTCTCCTCACAGGCAATCTTCCTCTCTGTAAACACGTTTTAAATATTACATGCACGCATGTGTTACGTACAGTATGCGAGTATGCATGCACACATTTACGGACCTCGTTGCAGGATCTCCAGAGGTTCCAGCAGACCCCTGCGGAAAGCGTTGAAGGGGTCCTGGACGCAGGAGCGCAGGCTGAGAGTGCTCTGCAGGTGCGGCTGGCGGAGCAGAAGATCTCGGTAGGCCTGCATCTGAGGAGCCCTGCACAACAACGCCGCCACGTTATGCACAAACTCTGGGACCAGGCAGGTGTACGCGTTGTCAGCCTGACAGTAATGGTACGCCACCACCTACAGTAGAGGGAAGGAGCACACGAGAGAGCAGACATAAGCACACATTTACATTCACAAGACAGCTTGGGTTGAGAACTTGTTCTCAAATCCATCACTGAATTTGATTGGTCAAACATTGTTCCAAAAGTGCTGATATTTCACTGAATAATTAAGACAACAGATTAATTCAGGAAGAAAATTCCAATGGTTTATCCATCTTCGTTTGGAATGTTGTTTTCATTGGAGAAGCAAAAATAAAGTAACTTCAATATTGTAATATTGCGTGTGAAATGTACACTACCATTCAAAAGTTTGGGGTCAGTAAGATTTGTTTTAAATACTTTTATTCAGAAAGGTGACATTAAAGACTCAAATTGTTACAAAAGATTTATATTTCAAATAAATGCTGTTCTTTAGAACTTTCTATTAATAAAAAAATCCTAAAAAAATGGATCATGGTTTCTACAAAAATATTAAGCAGCACAACTGTTTTCAACATTGATAATAATAATATATGTTTCTTGAGCAGCAAATCATCATCATAGAAAATTTCTGAAGGATCATGTGACACTGAAAACTGGAGTAATGATGCTGAAAATTCAGCTTCGACATCACAGGAATAAATGACATTTTAAATAACATTAAAATAGAAAAAAAAAAAACAGAAATAGAAAAATAATATTTCAGAATAGTATTGTTTTTTTCCTGTATTTTTCATCAAATACATGCAGCCTTGGTGAAAAAGAAACTTTTGAACGGTAGTGCAAGTTACTTCTTTTTTGAACTGTTGTTTGAAAGTAGGGATGCACCGATATGAACATTTTGGCCGATACCGATAACCGATAATTCTTTACATTTGAAAGCCGATAACCGATATATTGGCCGATAAATCTAAATTAAATTTTTTATATACTTTGATAGCATGTATACATAAACAAAAGGCTCACAAGCCTTGTCTCAAACACTTTTAACATAAATCAAACATATAGGCTACTACAGTATAGCCTAGTTTGAACCAAGATTCCTTAACTTTTAAAATTAATTTTACACTGGGCAACTTTCTTTCTTAAAAAATGGTAACACTTTATAATAAGGTTTAATTTTGTTAGCATTGGTTAGCATGAACCAACAATTTTATTATACATTTTTAAGAAAGTTTTATCTAACATTAGTCAATGCACTGTGAACTAACATGAACACACATATTTTATTAACTAACAATTAAGGCTATTGCTCTCTGTTACTTAATGCATTAACAAACGAGACCTTATTTGTAAAGTGTTATCAAAAAATCTATTGCCTAACAAAAAATAAAATACCTAAATATTGCAAACAAGTCATTAGATAGGCTAACATTGGGCTGCATATAAAGAAACAAAATGCATGTGCCATGGGTCAATAAAATGGAATCGCCTCCACATGGACAATAAGGAAATTATTTTAATCAAACCATATCGTTGATGAAAATAATACGAGAACAAAATAATGTTAGTTATTAATTATAACGCAATGTTTTTGAAAACAATTAAACATTTTTAATATTACAGTAGCCTAATAGTAAACATCTTTAATAGCATTACTGTTTCAAATGACATTGCTGTGTGATCTGCGCGCGCTGAAGCTGAAGAGAACTGAATGGCTTTGCTAGAAGGTTAATCAACTCGACGGTTGCTGAAGAATGCAAACCCAAAGAATTTACAAATTTATTACAATGGTGAATATAATTATATGACAGTGCAAATCATAGCTTTTAATGATTTGCATTGTTGTTTAATCTGCGCGCGCTGAAGCAGAAGAGAAGGGAAACTGAAGAACTTTTCTAGGTTGTTTAAATCCACGAAACGCATGATATGTGAGATTAATCAGATATTTATATTACATCAGCTTTATATAACGACTTATCTGCACAAAAGGACGTGAGTGCACAATCGAACCTGTGCTGGTCATAATGAGGCAAATTCCTGTTCTAGACGCGCTATTCCCACAACAACGAGCCGAAACGGCCACTAAACCCAGATAATTCACAACATTTTATTACAATAATGTTCTCATTATAATGGCATGTATATGACAATCCCAATTATAGTTATAAATGTGCATTGCTGTTTGAGCTGCGCGCACGCTATAAAGATGATCGCTACAATGATGCGCGCGTCGTTCATTAACTCAACCAAACGCATCCTATATTAGATTAATCAGATATATAGGCCTATATACACAAAATAAACATATTACAACTTACTATGGCACAGAATGCTGTGAATGCTCAAGAGAACTTGACTGTGCTCGTCATGAAGGCTTAACTCCATAGACGCGCTCTTTCCTCCACAACGCGCTGAAACACTGGCGAACAAGAATTCACAACATGCTTTCGAAGGCGTGCTCTTATTATAATGTTATGAAGCCTATGTGACAGATTTGTGCTGCACATGTTGCACTGTACTGTATCTTCCTTTTCGAAGTGAATCCAATCATTCAGAACCATCATGGCGATCAGCGCGCATCTCTCAACTGAAGTAAATAATCTATTATTTATCGGCTTTGATATATCGGCCCAATTTTCTTATCGGATCGATAACGATAACATCAAAAAAGACCATTTATCGGCCGATATCGATATGTGGTCGATATATCGTGCATCCCTATTTGAAAGCTATATCAGCACTACTGTATTCATTATAGAGTAATATGGCAAACACAACTCAGTGATACATATAACAGAGTAAAGGTCCTCAGTACATCTACAGACTCCTGCTAAATGTAGATTTAGACAGAGAAACGCACACAAAAGCTCAAAACATTTCCAGTCTCTGGGATTAAGTGCAGGAACTGCTTTAAGCTCAAAAACACAATGCATTTAAAACTAGAGAAAGACTCAGTTGTATTAATGCATAAAACATGATGTAGTTTGAGTGCATCGATGGCCTTATTCCAATATTATAAAACTGCTTCTCCCCTGGATTCACTTCATCATGCAGTGTGTGTGTGTTTCAAAAGCTTGTCATCATTAGCAATGCAGAGCTCTGAGTATATCTAATGGCTGTGCTGGGAGACTCTGTGCATATAAATATTTGATAAAGCAACAGAACCTTTGTGCTTAAAAGAATAGAGAAAGAGAAAGAGAGAGAGGAGCAATTTAATAAAGACAAAGGAAGACACAGGGACACAGAGCGATAATAAATCAATAGAAGAGAAGAAGAGAGGGAGATTGAAAGGCAGGCTGGTCATATGCCTGACTCTGTTGGTTATGTTGGTATTAGTTGGCACCTGAGAAGCCAGTCTTCTGAGCGCCTCCTCCTGGCGTCTCCGCAGCTCTGGCGTCCCAGGACAGCTGCTCCCACCGACCAGAGTGCCGTGAGCGGACTGAGGCTGGCTCAAAGGAAGTGTGTCGCCATCTGAGAGAAAGACATGGCATGCATGGGATGTGAACACTTTGCCGGATTTTAATATTCAACATTGCGGAATTTAAACGCACTTAGTAATAAAATAAAATAGTATACTATAAAAACAGTGCAATATGACAATTATTTAAAAAAAATATGGAAAAAATTATAAATATACAATATATATTGTAATATGATATATATAATTTTCATATAATTTAAATATATTATCAAATATTAACTAGCATCAATAACTAGTCACTAATAAATATATATATTTTTTGTCCTGTTTTGAAGCTTGACAGTCGTGTTGTGATGGAAAAGCTAGAGTAATTCCTTTTGATTTCACAGACAAAGTGACAGGTTTGATGTCAACACAATGGTCAGTAAATAAAGACAAATAAATAAAATGTTTTTTTGCTTGAACTAGTTTGCCTGTTAGATGTTTATTAAAGGGATAGTTTCTTTCTTCTGTTGAACAGAAAAATAGATATTTTTAAGAATGTTGGGAAGCTGACAGTTGATGGCACCCATTGACTTCCATAGTATTATTTTTTCGATTATGGAATTATCAGCTTCCCAACATTCTTAAAAATATCTTCTTGGGACAACTTGAGGGTGAGTAAATGATTTGGTGAACTATCCCTTTAATAGGCATATATTCCTTTAAGAGGTTTAAAGGATTAGTTCACTTTAAAAAAAACGTTTGCTGATAATTTACTCACCCCCATGTCATTCAAGATGTCAATGTCTTTCTTTCTTCAGTCGAAAAGAAATTAAGGTTTTTGATGAAAACATTCCAGGATTTTTCTCCATATAATGGACTTCAATGGGACCCAAACGGTTAAAGGTCCAAATGTTTCGGTGCAGCTTCAAAGGGCTTTAAACGATACCAGTCGATGAATAAGGTTCTTATCTAGTGAAACCATCGGTCATTTCAAAAATAAATAAAAAAGTTTAAGTTTTATAAGCACAAATGCTCGCCTTGCTATGTTGAAAAGGTCACGAATGAACGCGCATCACAGAACAGAGCAAGGCGAGCATTTGTGCTTATAAAACTTAAACTTTATTTATTTTTGAAATAACCGATCGTTCGCTAGATACGACCCTTATTCATCGTCTGGTATCGTTTAAAGCCCTTTGAAGCTGCACTGAAACTGTCATTTGGACCTTTAACCGTATGGGTCCCATTGAAGTCCATTATATGGAGAAAAATCCTGGAATGTTTTCATCAAAAACCTTAATTTCTTTTCGACTGAAGAAAGAAAGACAAGGACATCTTGAATGACATGGAGGTGAGTAAATTATCAGCAAAAGTTTTTTTAAAAGTGAACTACTCCTTTAAGTATCTTAACAGACAATGATGCGATTATTTTAAACGAATCCACTCACGTTTTGGTGAGGCGTGTGGACTGTCAGAGGTGATCTGTCTCATGTGGATCCCGTGGCAGCTGAGAGCAACCAAGCGAGAGATGATGGCCGTTTTGCCAAAGCCCACATTGCCGGCAATAACGACACCTTGATTGGCGGTGGGCTCGCTGCTGCGAAGACACACGTCAACTTCCTGGAACAGCCAATCTCGACCGGTGAAAACCGTATCAGGCATCAGACTGGGCACCTCGAAGAGAAGTGGCTTTAAGGCGATGTCCGGCGGCCGGTATGGAGCAAAGCGCACTGCATCATAGGAAACATTAGGAAATGTACTAAATTAAACAGGTTTATACATAAAAACTTTCCAATATCCCACCCAAAGCCTATTTTTTCCTTCCATTTCTTTTTACAGTGATTTTATCAATCAAAGCTGAAGTTTCACAATATTCCCCAGTTTCATGACAAGGTTTAAGTCTAGTCCCAGACTAAAATGCATGTTTGAGCGGTTAAAACTGACATATATTAAAATATGTTACTGACATTGTTTTGTCTCAAGATTCACACCAGTAATTTATAAAAGTTACTTAAATATCCTAATTGAACTAAGGCCTAATCCTGGTTTAATCAAAGCCCTGTCTGTGAAACCAGGCCGTAATTTCCAAATTCAAAGCCCTGCACATTGCAGTAATCATTTTTAACCAGCAGGGGGAGATGCTTCGTCTGAAAAAGGCCAGATCTGGCAGCTTACGCAAGTCGAAGCTGCAATGTGAAACACAATAAATCAGTGGTTGTCGAAAGGGTGCTTTGACCCATTAATGTACGCCAGAAAATACATCTGAAATAAGCCTTCACGCATCAAGAACAGGAGGGCAGCCGTCACTGAGCAGTTGCCATGCTCACCCCTTGAGGATGACTGTTGCTTTTGTTCATAGATTATTTGTCAAATATATTGCCACCATGTACACAGCAACATTTATATTCATCATCATGTTAATCCACCACATATGCTTGCAATAAATGATTAACATTCATTTTTAAAATCCTTATCTATATAATATTCATATTCAGTTATAATCATCATTATTCTTATACATATCATGAGCCTAAGTACTCAAACATTTAATCCCAATTACTGATAACACTCAAGGCAAGTTTCATTTTAAAGCAGGACGGGATCGTCAACACAATTAGCATAAATTATTCAATGTGGCTATATTATTTCCTGATTGTATAGGCTTATAAGTGTGATGGAGCATATTATGAGGTTATTTATCCCGCTTTGGCATGTGCACTATTAATTAGCCAGATAACATGTGAATTAATTATCTGTGCATTAGCATAAGGAGGTGGGCAGGGTCACACATGGCGAGGTGACCTTTATGAGCACGTGTGCTGAGCTTGGATGCTAAGACACTATTGGAACATAGAAAGAGAGAAAGAAAAAGATAGATAGAAACCAGGGCAGCCGAGCAGTAAAATGACTATAAAGAACTAAAGCTGGGAAGGTTGTAAATAAAGAAATGATGAAAGGAAAGCATTTAATCCATAGCGTTTAATTGCCACACATTAAAATCTCCTTTCATGGCACAGCTAGGGTGCCTTCACTTCCCTGGATGTTTTCCACAATTAAGCATCATTATTACTGGTGGAAATGGCTCTTAATGTCTTCTGAAAGAGCACTATACTTATACATGAAAGAACCTGCTTGTAATTGCGGTAAAATTATGTCATTAGCTACAGTGGGCTAGAATTACTGGATACCTTATGTCTGACGTACAGTTTGAGCATCATGTCACTATAACTAACCACCTCCACTTCTTCGTCACCAGTGCAGTCATCCTGAAATAAACAGGTTGTTTGGTGAATTGTGACTCAAGCTGTTGGAGTCAGAGAGGAAATCCAGAACTCCACTGCTGATTTAGGAGGTGCGGAGCCTTGACTGTGAGCTTTAGACAGCAGGCTGAGCTCTGACAGATGAGCCAGCGCTAATGCTAATAGGAAGTCAATACTTCGATCTGGACAGGAGACAGATTATGGCAAGGCAGTCCAAAGGGGAAACAAAGAACAGCAGGACGAGGGGGGGGAGAGTGATCCACGGAGTGTGTTGAGGATTTTAATAGCACATGCTGTGTGTTGCGGAGGGCAGATGTGAGAGACTCAAGGTGCACATGCAAATCAATATAATTAACATTACATTATAGAGGTTACTTTTAAAAGGTCATTTCGTAGAATTCTGTTTTTTTTTTCCTCAAGCACTTCCGGGTGCACATGATTGAAAATAGACTTACACCTGTTGCATGTCAGACTGTATGAACATGATCCCCGCTGTAAGCCATGTCACACTGTAGGATCTCAGTTGTCATTTAATGTCAGACTTCACGACAGTGAAGACGTGTAAAAAAAAAACAAAAAAACGGACACATGCAAGAAGACTCATCCGGAGTTTTACATCATCTATCCCTGATGCGTTCAGTGACTGTGAGCAGAATTTACACTGAAATGGAGGCTAGCAAACAACAATCTCTAGTGTTAATTATGATAAAGGATAGTCTTGAAAAATGAAGACGATGTGTGTGGAGCAAGTAGTGGTTTGTGGTTGTCTCATTAATTGTCATCAGGTTTAGCGCTCCTATTGGTTTTTGATTTGACGGTTGTCGTAGGAGAAGCCACACTGCAAGACTGTGTGTCAAAACGTCTGACACTGCCAGAATTTTGTCTGAGGTCAAATTTGATCGCAATGGTCATTAATCAGCTGGAAGAAATCTTTTAGGATTCTCAAAATGTGTCTTAGAGAGCCAAATTGTGGTCAAAATTGTACAGTGTGAATCCAGCTGTACTGCATAATGTTAATCAAGGTTGTGTGTAGCAACACCCCAGAAAATTGCTGAATTGTAAAGAAACTGTGATGTGTACAGCTACATTTGGACAATTGACAATTTATGTTTCTCATAATCTTGATAGACTATTTAACACACACACACACACACACACACACACACACACACACACACACACACACACACACACACACACACACACACACACACACACACACACACACACACACACACACCCTTTTAATAACCATACTAATCACAAATCTCTGGTCGGGAAATTAGCAAGAATAGCATACTGTAGATAAAGTAACTCAATGTTGTTCCACTTTGTCTTTGTGAAAATAACATCTGATCCTTCCTCTTTAGATAACAACTTTTCAATTGTGGGAAGCAAGCCATTCTGCAATATTCTTCTGCACTCACAGTAACGTATCTCACACATACCAGCAGCTAAAAAGGCTCCCCATACAATGACACAGTCTCTTGCTCAGTGCTTCACTGTGGTAGAGATGCATCGATTATTATATTTCTTAGCATATGTTTGAAGACACTACTCGAGTATCACCATGCAGACTCATTCATCACTCCACACACAACTTCCCATAATCTCTCAAACTTCATTCTGTCTTTGATGTTTTTTCTGAGACCGCAATGGCTTTTTAATTAGTGCATTTGTTTAAAGTTTGCTAATTTCCTCACCAAGAATTTGTGGATAACACAAAGAGAAAATGTGATCACGTATATGCACAAAATCTAGAAATAACATACACACCTCTTATGTCCGCTTGTCCAGAGCGGCTGGCACCGGAGTTCTGACGTGGCATACGCAAAGATGTGCGCAGTGGAGCCTGTCTCTGCTCATCCAGATAGGCCAGATCCTCCAGGTGAGCTGAACTAGTGGCTGAGAGAGAGAGAAAACAATACTGTTATTTAAAATGTTTTTATATTATATATTCAATGTTAGCTTTATGTAAAATATGCAATGTTATTACAATTTTTTACATTTTTAAAGTAATATTTTTAATAACCACAGTTTTTTTTTAAGAGTGTGTGCGTATTGATGTTTGGGCAATATTATCTAAAAATATTTATGCCAATTAAGTACTTTACAAATTCAACACTGAAATAAAATATTGCATTGGAATTGAACAGAATAATGAATCTGTACTGTTGGTTATCATCAGTTCCCTCATTATTTTACCTGATTTCATTTCATTTTACCTGACATGTATCAACATTAGCTATGAGGTAAATGTAACTGTTTTGTTTAATAACTTTACCTCAGATAAGAATTACCTGTTATAAGAATTACCTCAGATAGTAATATGGTGGTTAATGGACATGGAATTAATAATCCATAATATATGTATTACCGGTACATTTATTCAATACATGCTATTATTAAAACAAATGAAGGTGACTTACAAATTAAGGCATATGTATTTTCCAAGAATGCAGTGGTATTCCATAGTAATATCAGAAAACATGGTAATAATACCATGGTCCAATCTGTAGTTAGAGATGGGTCAAACCCTGTGAGAGCTTGTGTTTGCTTAGCTTGTGCATAGCTTTCATGCGGATGCGTGCATGAATTTTGAGCCTTTTTTCCATTGCTAATGAGGAGGAAAGTTTATGGAGGCTTGATGCACAAGAATATTAAGAACACTGTGGGTGGCCACAGAATTTATCTCAAGGCATCTGGAGAGAGCTTTTTAATTATTTAACAACGGCTAACATTATTGTGGCAGTGTTAGCACAGATGCTAAGGACGACTGGCCACCAGCCATGTAAGGTGCCAGGTGCAACACACTAAGGAGAGTCTTTCGTTCTCCTTTAATATGTTTAATTGAAGACAGATTTCAGAAAAACAACCATGGCCCCATGGTACATACATTTACAAATGTCAACTTCCTGTTGGTGTCCATGTGTAGATCAACAGTTCAGTAATATGACTCTCCTCAGAACCCATGTTTGAGCGGGAAAGTGATTGAGAGCTGATTGAAACAAAGTGCGCAAAGCAAGCTGGGAAAGCTGCTCTTACAAAATTTCGAAAGCTATAATTTCCGTTTTTTATAGATTACTACTAATAATGTTACAAATGTAAAACCATGGAGGATCTCCATCATCATAAACACCTGTTCATACCAAGGATGATAACTATAACAATAGTTTGAATAAATCTTCTAATTCTATAAGAATAGGGGCCACAACACAGCTTACAGTAACGACAGAGGGGAACGATATCAATGGAATATTTTTTCCAGCTGATTAACAATAAAAACCTTGACAGCCAATCAGAATCCACCAGACTTTAAAAGGGCATTTAAAGTGGAAGTCAAAATAACTGCAGTGTATGCTTACAATAAACAATGTCATCTTCCTTTATTACACGGCTCTGTAAAATACTTGATTCTGATTGGTCAATAGCGTCATCCAGCAGTAAGTTATTCCCTGGTTATTCCAGATAACAACCGCTCAAAACAGATAACGCAGGCTCGTCCGGGTCACTGAAGTCAGCAGTGCTATTTGCCTGCTAGGAACGTTTTTTCTTCGTGGAAGTTTTGCGTTTGGTGAGCAAATAAAATACTACAACTCAGTCGAATCAATATTTTGTGTACAGTTATTTAATTATGCCATAGTACCGTGGACTCGCTCTCTCGTTTCATACAAACGCAGCAGCTATTGTTTTGTACACTGTTGGATTATGAAATACAAACAGGTAAGATTTTGAAACGGTTTAATCTGAAATCAATATATCTTTTCCCCATAATAATTTTTGTGGCGAAATGCTGTGTAATAAGTGGTATGAATGACTGTATACCATATCTCTTAAATATCCGTTTAGTTTGAACTTTCCGCTGCAACTGCTCTCACTGTGGAAGCTTTGCATTTAAAGACCTAATAAAATATTTCAATTCAGATCAATATTTCATGTCTAATTATTTACTTGTGTGGCAAGTACTCCGTTTCACGTCGGGGTCCTCATTATCCTATCGGGGGTTTTTTGAGGGAACCAACGGCTGGATGTACATTATCCCTTAGTTAGTGTGGACACTAATTTAGTTTTGTTATATTTATAGGTACCATCCTTGGTTTGAACATGCCTTAATCAGCATGAAATCAAAATTGACAATTTAGCAATAGCAAACCACAACAATCCAAAGATCCAATCAATTCTCAATGGACAAAATCAAGTCCTGTCCTACATTTTTTCCAGTTTGAGAAGCTTTAAATATGGTATGTGTCACAATAGGGAAAAAAAAATACTTTAATAGAGCCAGCACCGCTTACTGTATATTGGCTAAAACTATGGTTATCATAGTAAAATAAAATAAAAAAATGCTATTTAGACAGCAGAATTTGTCTTGCCCAACCCCACCCTCTCCATCTGCACTGCAGACTGTCTGTGAACTGCATCACAATGACTTTGGCTCCCATCACTAAACTGGTGTTTTACAGCCCCACGTGGCGCTCGCCCAGAAAGCACGTCTGCGTTTTACACCAAATGTCTGAGCATGTTCATATCTATATATCTCTAAACTTTGATTGAACACAGAGATCTTTTCATGTCCTTACATGATGTTTTAAAATGGAAGATAAACATACAATTACAATAATGTATGCTAAATAATTCTAAGTGATCAGACTCGCAATTTCTTTTAACTTAAAAACACTTCTGTAAGTAAATTCACATTTACCATTGTTCTGCAAATGTTTGCGAGCGAAATCCAGTCATTTCAATAGGAATGCACATGATCAGGAATTTTGCGGGATTTCACAAAGGATTCAACACAGATTTGCAATATTGCCCAACAGAACGCTGTATCTGTGGATTTCTCGGTGAGTAGTGCTTTAAACATTTTGTGTCCGCACCTTTAGTCTTTAAAAGGGAAGAATCCTGAGCCCAGAATATTCAGAAGACTTGGCAGTGGGTTATTTTAACTTGTGCCAGTAATAAACCACCAAGAACACCCTAGCAAAACCATGGCAACCATCCACATGTAAATATGCCAGAACATTAATCTCTTAAACTCCTCGTATTGTGTGCTTTATGTACATATATGAGGGTGGATGTGTGAATATGTGACACGAAGTGAACACAGGAGAACATGTCAAGTCTTTTTGCCTGAAAGAATAATCAAATGCATCTTGAACTCAGAGATCAGACAGGTTTTAAAAGGGGAAGAATGTGATGAAAGATGGACTGAGACACACCGACAGCAGGACAGGGAATGAGTGGGTGGGTTGAGGAGAGAAAGAAATCAAAAGTGTGACAGAATAGAATGAGAAAGATGAAAAGTTTGAGAGGTGAGCATGCATGAGTAAGAAAGACAATCAGGGGTAGGAGGGAGGGATGGAGAGAGAGAGAGACAGAGAGGGATAGAGAGAGGAAGAGAGAGAGAGAGAGAGAGAGAGAGAGAGAGAGAGAGAGAGAGGAGAGGAGAGAAGAGAGAGAGAGAGAGAGAGAGAGAGAGAGAGAGAGAGAGGAGAGACATGCAAGAACAGACAGATGCAAAAATGGATGAACAAACAGGTCACGTCATTCACTCACTGCAGCTGTCATCCCTCAGGTGCATGCTGGGAGCAGGTTTGTGTCTTCTCAAATCTTATACACGTCACACTTAATTGAGTTTTATTGTTATTTACTCCCAGTTTTATGATGCTTTTTTGTAAGTCACTTTGATGTTCTATCAATTTAAAACATTATAACAGCTCAGAAAGAGTGTGGTAAATGTATTTAAAATGTAAACCTGGAACTACTTCATAGCCGTTTATTTAAACATAAATAAATTAATGAATTAATTGACCCTTCGCAAAGACCCGCCCTCCTTAGTTACTGTCGCTATGTTCCGACAAGCTATGCTGCTCTTATGCTCTCACCATGTTCTCACACAGTGAAAAATACATCGCGGAGCAGAGAGGAGACTGACAACACGCGGACAGACAAGGTTACTTTTCGGTTACTTTTGATATTAAACATATTAAACAAAGTCTCAGCTTTCAAATGTGGTCATTTTTTGAAAGAAATTTAAACAATAAATACCGTTTTGGGGCTCTTTAATGTGCCGTGACAGATCGCTGTAGAGCATCAGTTAAAGCTGCTCGTGATCCGATCATCTCTTCCTTCTAGTTCATTTATAGCATCAAATAAACATGAACGAACATAAGAAGTAATGTTGTTTTAACCGCGGAAAGGCGTCAGTATATTCATTTTACCAAGTTAAAATCCTCCTAACTCTACTGGCTGCTTTTTCGGACAAAATGGCGGATGGCGAAGTATGATTGGTTAGAACACCTGTCAATCAAGCTCCACGCGAAGGGTCAATTGATGATGATGATAATAACAACAACAATAATAATAGAATTTTTAAGATTATAAAGAATGATAAGTAATATAATTTGTTAACCTTTGTTCGTCACATTAATTAAATGATTAAGCATGTGTCATTCAAGTAGATTTTAGACATGTTCCTTTTCATTTTCTAACCTTTCAATTTACTGTATCTGGATTTTGGAAGGTTTGCTAGAAGGAATTTCCCAAAGTCGACAGTAAACCAAAGAAAATCTACATGGCATGGAACTGAGCTTTGGCTCAAACTACTGAGTTTGACAATATATGGATCCAAAACCAGCAGCACAAACGACAAATCCTGCATAAAACCTGAAGATTCACACATATGTCCTTGCTTTGTAGTAACGGGCCGCCATCAGGAGCTAGAAGCTGCTCCAGAGCTCAAATGGCCCATAAAGCTGAAAAGAGCACGTCTATAGCTCTCACAGTAATGACTGTGCTTTTACTGACCTTGACATTTTGAGGGAATTGGAAACACGTGTCTGTTGACTTTTAGGGTCTGAATTATGTGGGATATTTCCTGCCTCTGCAGTTCACCATTCATGAACAGAAGTGTTCAAAGAGCCTCATCTGAATGAGCTGCACACAGAGCTGACTCTAAATATTCACACGCTGTGAAAGATAAATATGAGCGCTTGTAACTAACAGTTCTCAAGTACGGGGCCCGGCGGGACCCAAAGGATGGCCTCCATGCATGTATATACTGCAAAGTAAGCAGTAAGCAATGCACTCATGTGTACACTATTCTGAACAAACATTAGCCAAAATTTGACAGGTGCAGAAACTTACCGGCCACAGAATTGGGGCGGGGCATGAGGTAGAGGGGGATGGAGTGGGCAGAGTGAGAGATGGAATGTTCCAGGCTCCTCTCTGGGATTTTGTTGAGGCTGTATGTGGAGGCGGCCATGTTTTCATCCACCCGATAAAGAAAGGAGTCTGTACCCATTGACTTCTGTGCCTGCCAGAGTTTCAGGCTGCCCCGTGAGCTTTCGCTGTGTTTACCTCCATGCTCAGCATTCTCAGAGTAACTTGTGAGCGTTGCTGCAAGAAAGCAATGAGATTTTTGAAAACGACATTGAGCGGTCATTATGTTCATCTACAATTCTGCATGAATAGGGCTTTTCACACTTGAAATAGTTAACACTGGTACTAAACCCCAGGTAAACAGAATCCCGTGTAATTTTTATTCACGTTTCACACTACTAATACAATACCCGGGGTTAACAGTTAACCAGTTTACATAAAGGCTCTAGCATTGCACGGCCTCATATTAAACATTGCTGTAATCAAGTTTTTTTCTGAGAGTACTTTTCGAACTATAAAGGTAAGAATGAAACGGTCTCTTCTTCACTCCAATTGTCGCGTTTTTCATCGCCGTTTGACATCTTTCCTATCATCGTAGAAACTACGATGTATATAGAAACCATATAGACTACATCGCGCAGTGTTTCCGTGACTGCCCAAAGAACGTGAATATAAGGCCCGTGATTGGTGGTCGGTTGTTACGATCTAGTTGTTACATTCTAACAGTGCATCGTTTGACTCTGTACAAGTTTGGCACAGTAATGTGGAGTTAACCGCATTAATCTCCAGAACAGGGTTTCACAAGCCCAGGTAAAAGGCGAGGATAACCCGCAACAAAGTTACAATTATGAAACTTTCCTTTACCCGGGGTTTAAGGCTGTGTTTAGAACGACGATAACACGGGGTTTAGCACAGTGTTAAAAGACCTAATGATTAAAAATACCCTAATGATGACTAATGAAATTTCATTTCTATTCCTAAAATAAGCTACAGAACTTCTCTCACCTATAATGCCACTGTCTCGGCTCTCCAGTGTGGAGGTGGGGCTTGTGATGGATCCGTAAGCACAGTCTCGTGTGCCCATGTTCCCCGGAGCTCCAGCGGGCAGCGTAGAACAGGGGCTGCCTGGAGGGGGCGACGCTGTGCTGCTAGCTAAGCTCGAGCATGGGCTGATCCTCTGGGTCATGGAGATCCCCTGAACATCACAAAAAAGAGAGTTTGAGAACTCCAAACTTGCCACAAGTATATAAGCAATGAATGATAAATGACAAAATTAGTTGCTACCTTTCTATTTCGCAGCCTGGCACAGTGAAATCTCATTGGTTAAACATCCTACACCTTGTACTACTAAGTATGTGTTGGAGGCTTGAGCTTATGTTTTTCTAATAAACAAAACTTATAAACATGCATGAGTTCAAGGTGGACACACTAGCGAAACACTAACAGAACAAATTTGTGCAAATCACTTGTAAAACCACTCTTACTGAAATTGTTCCATCAAATTCAATCTAACAAACTGACATAAGAATAACTGTACAAACAATTTACATTTGTTTTGCTTGCGTTTCATAAATGAGGTGTAGAGTTTTCAGTCATTGTTACACTGCAGATATTTACTGTAGCGTATTAAAGGCTTCTGCTAGATCAGTGAACCACTGTGTATATATGCGGTTCCTCTTCCAGAAAAGTAGCACTGCTGAATGACTTTCACACACAAAAATGCCCCCAGAAGTGGAAATCTGCTGACTGGTATTTAATGATACAGTACTGTCCCATATTTCTGCTGAGGACTGCATACTCATGTGGAATTATCTCTTTTTTTATGGCTTGGGCTGACTTAAACAATTTTTCCACAGTGACTCAATATTATGTAATTTAATACAACGTTATTGGATTTATATGGTATATGACAGAGAATGTTGAATTTTTAACTCTTAACCAAATGGAAAAAAGAAAGAAATGAGTGTGTTGTTTTGGCATACTGCGGTCGGCTACAAGACATGATTACAAAAACCGACCAGAATGGTGGATCATTTTACCCAATGGGATGAGAGAGAGCAAGAAAGACAAACTGAGAAACACAAACAGATAACAACAACTTATAATAAAAGGGTTGCATGAAGAAAGTAAAGAGGGGAAGAGACATGGGAAGAATAAGTGGTTAAGAGAGTTCATGTCTGACTCTGGGTCTGCGGTAGAGGCCACATTAATGACATCATTCAGATGGATATGAACTTCAGTCAGTCAGTAGTACTTCTGTCCAGAAGCCGTTTTAGTAATACGTTTCTTGCAACCAAAAAAAAGATTCTACGGATGCCCTTTCATAAAAACAACAATTTAAGGATACATTTGCAAAACACAACTTTAAAATGAATCACGGCTCTGATGCAACATGAGACTCTTACAGCAAATTTCATAAACTAGGGTTTGAATACAACACTAAGTAGTTAACCTTGTTTTGCTTTAAGAGTGCAACCAGAGATCTTCATTTCTTTGTGTGTACAACTGATTTAAGAGCACTTTTAAACTTCAAACATTGGAATGTCTACCATCTCTGAAAACCCCTGAAAAATAATAATGACTTTTCACTATGAACCAGCAGTGTGCTCCGAGCCAGATCTTGGACTCAATAACTTCCCAAATATGTCTAAATAGCTCAGTCTACACCTTTTTGTCCAATTCAGGCTTCGGTGTGCGTGGGAGATATTGGCTCTGAATCGGTGTTTTGAGAAAGTGTGGCCTTTCGGTGACCACGCTCGCTTGGCAGGGACCAGCCTCTGAAATAGCTCTGCCCAGCTGTGGACGGCAGGAGCCGTGTGTTGTGCGATACATTCCTGGACTCAACTAGGAGTCAGATCAATGAGGTCAGACTGAACTGAGAACAATTAAGAGAAAATTAAACGCTTCTGAGGCTACGTTCAAGAGTTCAAAATGTCCTTTTAAGAATGTAGAGGCAGTTTCCATTATTACTTATTGTTAAGATGCAGTTTTTTAAATAATTGTTCTAAAAAAATGTTTCCAAATTTACCTTATTAGTTATGTAAAAAAATACTGTTAAAATACATAAATAATATTATATTATAAAAATATGAAGAAAAAAAATATTCCTTGACCTGTATGTTAAAGGGGTGGTATAATTCCCTTTTCACAAGATGTAAAATAAATCTGTGTGTATGTGAAGTTTTAGCTCAAAATACCCCACAGATATTTTTATATAGCATGTTAAAATTGTCACTTTTTGAGGGTGAGCAAAAATGCACCGTTTTTGTCTGTCCCTTTAAATGCAAATGAGCTGTTGCTCCTGGCACAGGGGGCGGAACTACAACAGCTTGTGTCCTAAAAATTTCATAAAAATGTTAGCCTCTTATGTTCAAACCGGTGTCAGACAAAGATGGAGAGACTCAAGAAGTAGTGACAACATGTAGACAACATTTCTGAATGGTTAGATGATGATTTTTTGTAGTTATCTTCTATTCATTGATTAGTATATTCTGTCTTATAATCTATAAACCGTGTTCTGGGGGGGGGGTTTATGTAAATTTTAGGGTTGGTGATGTCACTAACCCGGGAGGAATCTCGTGAAGTCCCTACCAGCCGCTTGTTGTAGACCTTAAAACTTAATTTCTTTAAAAGCAAATATCTCCCTTTGCTTTAAACTTTGAGCGTTGTGACTTTGCAGATGTTGTTTATGCTCAAACAGCAACATTACACACTAACTAAAGTTAAAAAAGTGAAATCATAATCAACCACTCCTTTAAAGTCACCATGAAATCAAAATTTACCATTTTAATATTGCAGTACTTATTATAAATGATTTATCCATGCACAGCATTTTTTTCAATACTGTAATCTTTAAACAAAATAACTTCTCCCTTTTGCAGCGATATCTCTTCTCTGATGACGTGTTTTCCGATGCGAGAGCGGGACAACCTGTCACTCACATGGCATCACAGCAATAGCAAACCACAACCATCCATTCAATTCTTAATGGACAAAATCAAGTCATTTACATTTCTTGTTCAAGAAGCCGTACACTGGGATATACATCAAAATATGGAAGAACACACTATCACAACTTCTGTTTGAATGCCGACTTTAATTCCGTTATATGGAATTTTTGTACCATTGGACAAATTTAATTTTGAAATTCTAACAATGTTTGAAATAAAACAGACAATATATTGACTTCCAAAGTCATTTTTATAATCATATTTAATCCGTGTATTAAGCAATTAATTAATTTAAAAATAAATAAAATAACAGCCCGAGATTTAATGTCATCTGACATCATTAATATGTTACTGTACTGAATGAACACATGTTGGATTACATTTTTCTGACTTGAAAGGTTTCTAAGCACTCGAGACCCAAAAAAGCAGATGTTCACTGGAGAATCATGGGTAAGATCAGTGTGGACTGTAAATAGAGTCGCGGCAGGGGTTTCAGCAACTGCTGTCTGAGACATGCCTAGTTAGACTCGAACTGTACGAATACAGCGCAAACTACTGGTGTTCATCCAAATCCCAGGAACATCTGCCATGATTTAGAGAACAAGAATATCTGTGTTTTTGAGGTGGGGAGCCGCCCACTGACAAAACAGTGTTTGTCCCTCCCATCATCACTAGGCCAAAAAGTCACTTGAATTTTTTTTTTAAGAATAATGAGAGACTGGATAGAGCATCAAATGCATGTATCAAACCTGGGGGTCATCTTGTTCCTCCATGTTGTACTGTGCTCCACCAGGCCCTTCGTTCACTTTGTCCCCAAGCAGGAACCCCAGTCGCGTCATCAGTGTGTTGGCGGCCTCGTCTACAGATGGAGGAGGACCCAGTTCTTGGCTTTCGTCCCCTGTAAGAGAGTAAAAGAAAAAGAGAGAGGTAAAACCATGTTTATAAATTAAGAAACCATTTAAAGGCGTTGCTGGCATAACGTAAAGCTAATGTCAAACAGCAGCAGGAGGAATATGATAAAACAATAATAATCATACCAAACATTTTTTATGTCAAAAAAGATCCTCAGGTAAGGATGCACAATGTCTAAACCATATCAGTCATCAGCTGATATCAGTGTTTTTATTTGTGGCATTTTCTTTTTTTTTCTAGATTAAAATATATACATTTACTTTATTTTGAAATAAGTCATAAATTCTATTTTAAAATGTAATTTATTCCTTTGAATTTTCAGCATCATTACTCCAGTCCGTAGTGTCATATGATCCTTCTGAAATCATTCCGATATGCCGATTTGCTGCTCAAGGAACATTTATTAATTTAAATTATATTATATATAATATATATTTTGTGGAAACATGACACGTGAAAAATGAGGTGTAATTATGTATTTGGTACTGCCAAAACTGCAGTAATGTTGGCAGGAATTGTAAAGACTGTGTACATCTAAACAATTCTGTCATCCAGAGAAATTGCTTTCCATGACTTCACCATCAATAATGTAATTCTTATGATTCTTGCAATTCCTACTGTCCAATGTCCACTACAACTAGGCAGTCACAAATCCATACTCTACGCGACATACTGTCATCTGAATTTCAGTCTCAAACAGCCTCATGCCAAGGCACTTTGACCTTCTGCATACAAATCATATATATTTTGAAACCACAGCAGAAAAGGACATGTACAGTAAACCAGCCAACACTTCCAAACTCACTGTTGTGAATTAGCAGTGAGCTAAGCCAAAACCCCCAAAAGACGGTAAAACAGCCCCTTCACACTAAACTACCTAACAATCAAAACTTTTCTTGAACCGCGAGCGCAGATGAAGTGTTAAAAATCAAAGTCAAAGGCTGATCGCGAGACTTCAAAAGAAGAGGTGTCCCACGGTGGCTAAATCCACAGCGAGGAGAGCTTTTTCAGGATTAGGTTTTTTTCATGCCTTTCAGCTCTCACCATCAGCCGAAGAAACCCGACTGCAAAACAAACAATTCTTTCCCAGAAATTTCCCAAGTCTTTCCTCAACAAAGTAAAGCTAATGACTCTAATGCAAATCAATTATTTATTTATTTGTTACAAGCCAAGTAGGAATAAATCTTACACCTTTTGTAAAAGTGATGCAATCTTTTGGTACAAAACAAGCGCTGGTCACAAATTTTGCGCATTTTGTTTATGCACGTCACAGTCTATGTAGCCACCTTTTTAGGGCTGTGCAAAGAACAATACTTTTTACAGACAATATAACCAAGCCTACAAATTGGTTTCCTGTTATGAATTGTGTCTCTCTATAACCGTCTCTATAAGGAGTCGACTCGTGGGAATTCGGTGGTGCAGTTGCAACACAAATGTTGTCATGGAAACTATGCTAAAGATTGTCCTGAAGCATTTGTCTCTTTCATTCTTTCTTCAACCGAACATTCCTCTTAAATTTTTCCTCTGTCGTTGCTCTGTACCTCCGGCGGGATGTATGTCACTTGTGACAGCATATAATAAAGTTCAGAAACCCACTAATGACACCAGCAGGAGCTGAAATAGCACAATGCTGGAAACTTCTGTTCATTACAAGAATAAAGTCTGTGAGGTTTGTTTTCCTTGAGCTCTTGAGAACAGAAAAGACAATTCTGAACTGATGATTCACAAACATGTCAGAATCTCTGAAGGGTTTAAAGGTAGGCCTGAGGATGCAAGCACAAGAAAACATTCAAAAACATTCACATATTTATGGACCACACACATATCTGAAGGCATAAACGTTAACAATCATACACATGTACTCATGTATGACCATCTCACAGCTAAAAAGGGCAGCTATCACGCATCAGTGCACTTCTGTATGAGTGATGATGAGCTATCTGATACTCAGACAAGCCGCAGGGGGTTGGAGACATGTGTGGGTGGGTGGGGCATCAGCGGGGAGCAATCCCTACAGTAAAAAAGGGATTACGACCAACAGGTTTGTTATAGCTGGGATCAGATAGGGATCTTAAAAACTAAAAAGGCTGCCTTTCACTCCAGCACAGGTAAATAATCAGGAAAACAACTTAAGTTGCAAATAGTAAAAAATATAATTAAAAATCATGTAATTTGTTTTTACTTCCCCCAAATCAGCAACAGACTTAAAGTAAATGAGGTAAAAAATAAATAAATGTTTAATATAAATTTGATAAATTAACTAATGTAAATATTATAATATACTATAAATAATATTTTAAATACTATTTCATAGACATTTGAAATATATTTCATAAACATTTATATATGTGATTAATTTGATTTAATTAATCAGCATATCAAGCAATCAATTTCATTAAATTATTGAATCAATTGACAGCCCTAGTAAATGGCAATGCATGAAACAAACCGGAGGGTTCTGTTTGCTTTTCAAAATAACAAAACCAATGAACCAATGACACCACAAACCTCAGATGTTTAAGTCGTTTGTCTCATCTCTAACACCCCCATGGGAATCGCTTAAAGTTCCACTCTTTAACTCCACCACAGAGCAACAAATTCAGCTCCGCTTCCTGTTTCGGACCCCCGTGGGGGAGGACGGTCCCACGGGAAAGCGTGCTGTTTGTGCTTTCACAAGAGCAAAACACATCAGCATCGCAGGGGTTTAAACCTCATCATTCACAGGTCATTGCCTCCTGTAAAACCTGAAGACCTGCAGCAGAGGTTATAGGAATGAACATGCTGATTGGTCCAATGACAAAGGTATGACTTAAATACAGTCCTTGATATGCACCGCTGGGCCTTGAAAATCAGAGCAGATATCAGTGCCGTATAAAGCCAATCAATGACACATGGCTTCTAACAAAACCACACATGCAAAAAGCTGCTTGTGTAGCAGAGAATGAAACTCAGCAAAAAGAAAAGAAAAGAAAAAATAGAATCGTTGAACTTTTAATAGCAGGGTTGCAGTCAGTGAGGCAGGGCACATTTAAACTAAAAATTCAAATATCTTTTCATTGCTTCTGACACAGGGTTTCCAATTCCTACACTTGAAAAAGGCTGCAACCGCCACACTGCAGTGACGCCAACACTTGGCCGACCATAACAATACTGCAGTCGGACACACTGGAGCTCTTTCTCAAACATGCATTACAGATCATTCTGGACAATATTACTCTGTAACTAAATTGTATTTATCTTTAAGTAAATGGGGTACGAGCTCAGGCAAAATGCTAGGCTGCGATGCTAGGGTGCTCTGGGTAGCTGGTAAGCTGTTCAAAGTAGTAAGCTAGTTAGCATGTTGCTAGGCTGATTAGACAGACAGACAGATAGATATACAGATAGACAGGTAGACAGATAGACCGATAACTAGACAGAAAGACATCTAAATAGACAGATAGGCCGGTAGATAGATGGATAGATGGATTTGAGGTATCATTTATTTCTATAGCACAGATGGTGCATAAGTATAATGCATTGAGTTGGGGGGTTAAAAAAGAGACAGAGACAAAGAAAAACAGAAAGAGAGAGATTTGGAGACACCAAGCACAATTGGATGGGCAGAATTACATTTGCCCGCAAGCAATGCTGCTTCAAAAAAGTCTATGTCTGAAAATAACATCCCAAAGCTGGTTTGAGTTAACCAAGCAAAGCACCCAGGCTCACAGGGAGGAGAAGACGGCTGCACGATGACAGGGTGGCTGTCTGAACAGGGCGGCACAACTAACAAGCCAAGCACCAAGCTGCAGACCGGCTGTGCTGGCGGTTCAGAAATACAAGGCACAAGGAAAAAAAAGAACAACAAAGGGCCTTGCAAACAAACTCTTGGCCAAATAAATAGGCAAGAGAAAAATCTGGTCTGTCATTGTGAGACATTTTAAGCATGAAAAATGCAGTGTCAAATCAGTGGAAACACTTGTGTCTGCTTTCAATGTAAGTGGCTGTTTGAGACTGCTAACCCACACTGGTTTCCAGATCAACTTGTATTACAGTGGCCTTGAGATCAATCAGATTTCCTTTGTATCATCTATAAAGCCTGTTAACAATTTGTCTGCCCTTTTACCTGCTCAGTCATAAACCACATATGATGATGGAAATTAAAGTCATAAACTGACGGTTTCAGTGCAGACTGAAACCTGAACACTGTCCTAAAAATTATACAGCTGTAAATTATAAGATTTAACAATGACCTTGTTCAAACAGGCATAAATAATGCATTGACTCAAATCATCTTTGTTTTTCCAGTTTCTGAACTTGAGAAACATACAGTACATAATGCATTATTCACAAGTCTGATACAAATAACCTCTGTGAAATCTGATTAAAATAATCTTTTCATAATGTATCAGTTTGAACAATATCATGTTTTTTTAATTAAAAATGTTACTCGTTGCCATTAAATGTACCCACAGTGACAGAAGCAATAAACATTTATTATGCACAGCAAAATGACTTCTAAACGAGTTTTTAATTAGTATTTTTTTACTTGTTTTTCATTAAAATATCTAAAAATCCATAAGATAAATTTACTTGAGAAGCAACACTGCACAAAATATTTTTAGAGAATTAATTTTTAATGCTAATGTCTTTTTAAAACTTGTTTTAACTTAAAAAAATTTTTTAAAAAGGAAAGTCATAATTTACACGCCCTCATATTGTTCCAAAACAGTATGACTTAATTTCTTCTGTGAAACATTACTGTATGAAACATACACTTTTGTTCTGACCAAATAAGGGGAAAAAATCATTGCAGTAAATTGAGCTGATTAAATCTAACGATCGATCACGTCAAACTGTGCGAATTATACTTTGTTCTCAAATTGTTAATGTTAACAACATCAGCATTGTGTGACTACATTTAATGCCCTTCCGATATTTATCCTTGTTTTCGCATGGGCGCGGTAGCAGTCTCTTATTTTCTGTAGCCATACGGAAGTCCAAAGTCTTTTGCATTTTACAATGGGTGAATCTCCAGTTGTCACTGTGATTGTCGTTTCTGGATGCGCCATCAAATTGTTTATCAAAGTTTATATCAAGTGCTGTGAGAAAAGACTATAAATCTCCACCTCCAGCATCCTTACACGCAACACAGCCGAGACACCTTCTTTATGTGTACAGATGTGACGTAATGACGCAAAGACATGCTTGAATCTCCTGCGGAAATCCACCAGTATCACTGGAATTAAAAACATTATTACAAGCTTACCGTTTTAGGCAAGCAGATAGTTTTGAACACTGGGTGGTTATGTAATTTTGAAACCCAAAAAAGTTATGGACTGCAGCTTTAAATATTTAGCTAGAAAATAACATTTATGAACTTGCTGCATTTATTTACATTGATGCTTTTATCCATCAAGACTTGCATTGCATTCAGGTACACATTTTATCAGTTCATTAATTTCAAGGAAATTTAACCCTTGACCTTGGTGTTGCTACTGTTTGAGCTAATGATGAAATAATATGAGGAAATTGAGAATAGAACGAGAATACGATTTAGCAGAGTAACACCCTTTCCCATTTCATAATATATTCAGATTTGTATACTGCCCTCATGAAAAACAATGTAAAAGGTGAACCGACGAGTTTGTGTTGTTACAACACAACCAATGTGTCAACCAATGTGGATGTGCCAGCAGAAGTGACTGTCTAAACCGAAAAAAGGCTACAGTTACAGCTACAAAAAAAAAAATTATGTATATATATAATATATATTTTTCCCCTGCAGTGTGAACAAAACCCATGTGACCACAATAAGGTAAGCGGTACTGATGATGACTGCCATCTGAAGGCCATGGTGGGGCCCATCAATCTTCAGTCTCGCTCTCCAACTCAAACCATTCACGACCTGGCCATGCATACATCTCATCTACTCTGAAACCTCCTCTAATCGAGACACATTACACCCCAGGCGGGTCTCCAGTCCATCTCCATCATTCTAATTGACACTCGGCCTGCATGAGAGTGCAGTGTTTCCATGCATCACAGATAAAGAGCCAACACGTGCGTTATTGCAGGATGCAATGAGAACAGAGTTTGTCATTCCTGTCGCCGCCCTCTTGCAACATCAGAACCATCTTCCCCTCAACAACCTCCACCTCACCTTTTTCTTCTTTACTGTCCTCCTCCACTTCATCATCGTCTTGTCCTTCTTCCTCTTCTATCTTCGTCATTGCCTTCAACTTCTCCCACCCAAACTTCCTCTCCATACACCTCTCTCTGTCCATCACTTTCATCTCCAACGATACCTTGTGCACCTCTGGGACTGGTGCAGCATCCTGACTGGAGCAGGGACTGATCAGAGAGGCTCAGACTGGACGTGCAGGCCCGAGATGTACAGCAGAAGTTAGACATCCATTGCCTGAGAAGCGAAGAGGTCCGACTCGGTCTCTTCGCCCCTAGGCTGGTTCGTCCTGTGCGGTCGTACGGACGAGACCGTTTCCTCCTCTGCCATGTGCATCTGGCCCTCGTTCCGGCACACGCCTTCCTGACCGTCAAAGCGAAATCCATAATCCAAACAAGCGGTTTTCCCTGCTTACAGCTGGTGTCCAGCTCCACAGGGGAACGGTGAGAAGGGAGAGTTCGATCTGTTAGTTTTAGGGTCCATGCAGTCGCAAGGACCGAGTAGAAAATGAGCACCCTGCTTCTTTTCTACTTCAGAACAGTTTGTGGCTGTCAGTGAATGGGGAGGAGAGGACTTCGACGGCGGTTTGGTTGCTCTACTGAGCTTCAGAGAAACCGCTGGCTCAAGCTTTAACAGGAACCATGAGGAGTCTGAAAAGTCGGAGTCCAAACACCACAAAAGGAGGGAGGGAGCAAGCGAGCGAGAGCAGCAAGAAACCACTAAACCCATCGCTCTGTGTTCCCTGCTCAACACAGTTAAAAATGTTGGAAGGGCATGTGTCGCATGCACACACCAAGGCCTGCACAAAAAGAGAACGGAAAGCTGTTGAACGAGAGTGCAACGGGTTAGACTTACCAGTCCAGAGCATATCCAGGTCAAGAATCCCAGCCAAGCCAGGAGTGATTTTGAGGAAACCCAGATACCGGTTTCCAAAGGAAAGGTCCCCCTTTTGAGTACATGCACAGACTGTAACGTCATTAACATCTTCAGAGCCAGAGACAAGCGACGGTCAGGACGACCTCAAAACAAACAGAGAGGAGAAAAAGTGACCGGCAGGAGCGAAGCCGAAAAACAGATGGTAGAGCTTAACCAAGTGTGCAAGGCTGGGGGTCGGATTACGCTGTTGTTGGTCACAGGCACGGGGATGCTCAAATTAAAGGGGCCGGGGGTCGTTCCTCTCTGACCCTTACGGCCCCGAGAGATGTATTCTATTGGAGGGGAGAGAGTTTGGTCCAAGCAGGTCACGTTTCACTATAATCCCAAGATGCTCAATCCATCATTTCTGTCTTGGAGTAACTAGTTGGGGTGGAGGCCACCTATCCAACTCTACCACAACTGACTCTAAAACAAAATTTTATTTATTGATTTATTATCCAGACAAATCTAATCTTGAAAATTCAGATTTATTTATATATTTAAATATATATTAAATAATGAACTATGTAAGATATTTCTAATATAAAAAATTATCAAGATTAGACACATTGGATTCTTCCTGGGAAATAATATAATGATAAAAAAGTAATTATAATTGTTTATAGTCAGCAAAATCTATGATCATATATTATATTTTGAAGACAATTAATAAATATCAGTCTCTATAGAAGCATCATCCATAGACTATTCAAGAACAACAGTTTCTATTTTTTCTTTATTTCTCAAAAAAAAAAGTTGTTTAGTGAACAAAGCTTTTATCGTACTGCTACCAATTGTGTAAAAAGGGAAAGGGGGTCTGGGTCAGTCAGTCTATTGAGAAATAGAGCTTGTACAAAAAGACCAAATTTACATTCAGGAGATGATGCTGTGGGAAAAACTACAGCTGCTACACAGACGCAACACAAAAACACAATGCAGTGTGTTTTAAGTGCAGATGTGGTTACAATGAGGTTTCATACCCTGCCACGTCTCATAGCCTTGATTTTGAATCACTTCAAAGAATTGCAAACAAATTATGGAAAAAAAAGAGACAATTGACAAATCCTACTGCTCTTTTTTTCTTTTCTGAGAGTAGCTAAAATAGTGCTTAAAATACAGTGTGATGAGTTCAACTATTCAAACAGTACTGACTCCTTAAACCACATGACACAACACTTCCTACTGACTTCCTGTCCTGTGACAGAAACGCTGAGAGAACACTGAAAAGAGGACATGTGGTACATAGAGGAAAGACACACACACACACACACACACACACACACACACACACACACACACACACACACACACACCACTGAAAGTTCCCTTGCCAAATCAAGTGTGAGTCTGGGCAGTGGGGAGCTACTTGGGTAACACTTGACTGTAAATAACCCAAGAAACAACAGTTGAAAAACAGAAAAGAGAAAACGATATACTTCAATTGAAAGCCAGAAATCTATATTTGACCATTAAAAATGAGAAAAACAACACTGTTATGTACTTGTCTAACATGTTTTTTTTATCTCAACTGAGGGAAGAGCTGCAATTATTTATGTGGCAATCCACAGCATTCAACACCTGTTGATAGAGCTTCATGAAAATTCAGTCATCATGTCCTTCTCATCCTCGTGTCGTTAAGATATTGTGAAGAATGATTCAACTGTTTTTGCCTTTACAAAGAAAATCACTGGTATCAAAAACAACATTGCACCCCATTGACCTTCATTTTATGGACAAAAATCATGTAGACATTTTTCCAAACACTTTATTTGTTTAATGTTTGGTGAGTAAAAGATGGAATTCAGTATGGCGTAAATAACCTAGAATATACCTTTAAATATAATTTTAAAACCTTTATAAACTGCAAAAAAGTTGCTGCCTTAAACATCCAAGTTGATTGTACTTAAAAATGTAAGTCACTTCAACATAAATTACTTTAAACTGACTTAAAATGAGTTAAATCTTGTATAACTCATACAAAAAGTTGATACTGCTTAACTTAGTTCGATGAGTTAAACTTAAAGCAATGTAAAAACATATGCTGTCATAACTTATTAATCATATCATTTTTAGTGTAAGCCTGACACAATTACTACATAAAACATCACATAATAATTAGATCAAATAAGCAAAAAATATTTGAGGTATCCACTATGTATTATGCACTTTATCTTCCAGTCAGATTTTCTTTCATTCAAGGAATTTTAAGCAAAGATAAAAAGTGTAAGTAGTGAGTTATGTGAAAATGTCAAAATACTAGTATTGATGTGCAAGGAAGGGTTTCCTCAATGGTCCAGTGCCATCTGTTGGATTTGCACAATAATAAGAGCACATACACCTTTATTGTTTAAATGATCACGTAGCCAAATGTGCTAATATTAACTCTCATATGTGAATACACTAACATTTATGCTTTTTTTATTTTGTCTATTTGAGACAGAGTAGGTTGAGGAACATAAGAAGCGATAACCCACGTCAGCGAAGGTGTGAAAGATTTCATGGTAGCACCGGAAAGTGACAAGTGTTGCATTTTAAAGATATCCCTACGATTAACAGACAGCCTCCCACATGGACAGGTCTCGAGATGACAGATCTTCAGCGATCTGTTACTAATATAAATGACAGTGCTTCTTCATTCCCGCTCATGCTGTCATACGGTTTCTCATACTCCAGCACCAGAACTGCCAGGACACCTGCTAATACAGGAAACCCAACACTCATTTACAGGGTGATCCCAGTGTAGACAGAGGATTCTATGCTGGGATTGGCTGTGGTGATGGACTGTTCATTGCGATAACATATTTTTGAGTGAATTTAGACTCCTCTGGGGGTGTAGCATGTCAAATATATGTTGAACAGACACCAATGCATGACTGGTGAGCTCTGCAGACAATCTTGAGCAAATATAGTCAAAAAGTACACATTTCCTGTTGAGCCGCTGACTGACGCCTACTTGGTTTTGATCTGAAATGCTCAGAAGTGGATACAAAGATTATACACTGATTTTTTTCAGTTTGTTCCTCAGAAAAATCAGGTATAAATTTACATTTGAATTCAATTAAAAAGTGTTTTTCTTGACATTTATCACAATGTCATATACAAAATAAATGTGTACTGCCATGTCATAAAATAATTGCAGAGATTAACAAATTTAGCATTTTCTTTAATTAATGATATAAATAAAATTCCACTGATTGTAAGATCCATCTAATGAAACGTTGTCACAAACAGGCAAAATTGCGACAAAATAACCGATTTATTTAAACAATGTATATAAAAATAGCTAAAAATAAAAATATTGAAATGTTATTGTCTATATATATATATATATATATATATATATATATATATATATATATATATATATATATATATATATATATATATATACACACACACACACACACACACACACACACACACACAAAAAGATAGGCAATTCATTCAATAAAAAAAAATCTAAAACAAAAAAGTGAAAGAATAAAAAAAATTTCGACAGGGAGGTAGAAACAAGTAGTTTCATGTCTCAAAAATATAGTGAAAAAAATTAGCTGAAGAAACTAACAGAAGCATCATGGGAAGGATAGCAGGGACAGGTTGTTTTTTTAAGAGCTGCGAGAACTAAACTCTGAATGACAGTTTCCCTTGGGCTGCATTTTGAGGCGGTTACGCACTTCTGTAGAAAACCTGTCAAAACCACTCATTCACAAAATTTTCTTGTGATATTAGGAAATTTATATCCAATAAACATCACCTGAGGAAGTTAACACAAGCTAATATACAAAATCACCAAGAGCACAAAAATAAATCAAACAATGTTCAGCATTTTTCTTCTTCTTAAATCAAAGAAACAAGCTATGCCACAGCAGTGATAATTATATAGGAAGAGCAAGAGGTGGATACTCACACCTGGATGCCATGCATTTTAACAGCGCATTCAAACATCTCCCTCACACTACAGTAAGTGCATAGGCTTTCGTGTTTTGTTCTGATACAAAACACAACAGCTGGTCAGTCCATGATCCTACCACCTGCCAGAACTCATCCGTCACGACTTGTATGCTGTGATTCCATTTTAATGAGGAGTGACGGCTCATTTACATCCCCGGTGATAAGGTGGCACAAGGGAGTGAAAGGCAGCCGACAACAGGCATCCTCAAATAATACGGCTAAGTTGCCTTGGAGAACGAAGCATCTTCGACTGTCCACAGTTGCCATGATAAGTTCCTACGTGGATGTTTTAACACCAGTGTGTTTCTGCAGGACAATCACATCTGACACTTATGTTCCACATCCATTTGTCAAGTACTAAGAAAGATTACCAAGATGTGTTTCTTGATCCAGAAAAACATGAAAACACAGTAAAATGAAATCACTATTCATGAATGAAATTCATGTATCACATGAATACACACCCCTATATGGACTCCTGATGCTCTAAAATCAAGGACGTGACGCATCAAACCAACGTCAAAAAACTAGCTGAGACGAAAGCCGACTGTGTTGCCTCACGTCAGCTTTGTCTGGGCTTCAACACCACAAAGACTGCAGCTGACTGCTAACTGGCAAGTGTGTTCTGCGCATGCAAGGACAAAACTGTCTACATCAGCAGGTAAGGTATCAATAATCTATATTCGTCATTCAAATTTTCATGCATTGGAATGATGACGTAAAATCGGTGCCGTCTTGATTTTCACTTTCGCTTTTATTCTCTTGCACAGACTCATTCACTGAACAGCCAATCAGAGTGATCTCTCTCACTGACCGACCAATACAACATGCTGAATCGGACAAACTGCCGGAGACGTGAGCTCCACTACAGCCGACATGCGGCCCATTTCAATGAGGAAAATTCAGTCAATAAATCACCAGCATCTATTGGCTATACATTATTTGAAGAAAGAATATATTTAATTTTGTTTAAATCTCAGGGGGAACTTCAAGTAACTATTTTAGGTCAAAAGTTTCAACTTGCAAAAAATGTTTGGGAATCCCTGCTCAATGATATTGAGAAAAGTAATAGCACACAACTAGCCGCACAATTTGAGATATCATTCATGTCATGTTACAGTAGATTAAGAGTCTGTTCAAACATTAAGAATGAGCGATAGAAACAGTGATGCTTGGCAAAACAAGTGTAACCGAACAGAGACAAGAAAATTGGCAAAGTCCTCACCGCTTTCATCCAAAAACAGATCTCTCCTTTTCCTTCCTTGCAAACAGATAAATCAAAGTCGTCATATTTCCTGAATTTTAAGCGAACTCCTGTTGATCTGAAGCATCTACACTAGTGATCTTGAGAATCTGATACTCAAGATGAGGGAAGAGGAGACAGGAGAGATTTCGGAGGAGGAGCAAAAGAGAAGGAAAGAAGGCTGGAATTGTGATGGAGAGATACAGTGTGAAAGAGAGAGGGGAAAAAATGCAGATCATTGCGCATGTGGAAGTCACGGTGTCACCTGGGACAGGAAACGAGGAGGTGTCACTCTTCCAATTATATCCAAGGCCGCTTAAACACCAGGCTATTTTCAGCCTGCAGAGGAGAGGTGCCACAAGAAGAGGGAGAGAGTTGGAAAGAACGAGTGAGAGTGACGAGGACAACAGTGCTCGACAGCCCAGGGAGACGAGTCACTCATTCAAAGAAGCCGTTGTCATGACGAGAGGGTGCTTAACAACGCAAAGGAGGTGGAGTCACACCAATCAGATGCTAGCTTCTCCATTATGTTCATTTAGCATAATATGGTCATATTTGGGAATTCCTTGAGATCCTCATGAGATCAGTTTGTGTGTTCTGAATTGATTAAGAGTGGCTCAATAACCACAAGATTCACATGACAGCAAATCAGAACAGCCCAAAAGATGTACAGACACACATGAATATGAGAGCGTCAGATGCGCACACACAAACACAGTTAGCCAGAGCAGCTTATTAACACTGAGTGTCAAAGACAGGCATACACACTGCATATTTAATCTTTCACACTCCATCCCTTCTTACTGCCATATGTCCCAGTCACAGGTACAATTTAATGCAGCACAAACCCATCCATCATCTATTTCATTCATTCACGCACTCACTCATCCCTCCATGTTCAAATGTAGTTTATTCCAGTGAATTTTCAGCATCATTACTGTATTACAGTATTATACTATTCAGAGTTCAGTGTCACATGATCCTTCAGAAATCATTCTAATATGATAAGGTGATCAAGAATCCTTTCTTATTATTACCATTGTTAAAAACCATAGCTTGATAAAAAAAAAGTTAAACTTTTTTCAGGATTCTTTTATGATTAGAAAATTCAAAAGAACAGCATTTATTTGTTATTGCTTTGCAATATTATAAGTCATTACCGGCATTTTTTTTAATCATTTTATTGTGCAATTGTTGAACAGAAGTTTAAACAAAATTCATCCATCCATCAATCCATTTGCTCACTTTTTCATCTATTCATTCAACAATCTGTCGACTGACTCAATTATCCGTTCATCCCATCAGTCCACCCATTCACTCACTTACTGTACACATCAGTTCATCCATTAATCCCTCAATTCATCCATCCATGCACCAAAATCCATAATTTTGTTGCAATGGTTTTGTGTGAGTGAACAAAGTTTCTGGTGGGAGCGCAAAACTTTTGCAAAAGCATTGAAATTATATATATATTTGATCCCATCTCATATTTCTTTCCATCACCATGTCACGTTAGGGGGTTGCGTACGGTTATGCTAGAACTAACTAGAAAAATGCATTAACAGATTGGACCAACACATATTAAAGACGGGGCAAAGGTCACGTCCCTTATGCATTATGTGAGGCTTTTGAAGAAAAAGTATGTGTGTGCATGTTTACCTGTATACAATTAAAAACTCTCATAATGCTGGTGATTACTGTAATTGCACTGGTTAATATGGCTGGAGAGGTCAAAGGTCATTGTTCAGTCACTGGAACGGAAGCAGTTGCTCGGCAGTGATTGCCATCATTAGGGTGGAAACGTAGCCTCCAGTTCCAGGAACTCATTCTGACCGAAAAGGGTGGGGGGGTGAAAAACCCCTGAAATGTTTCAACTGGAGAATAACCCAATGTGGGTTACCAAGACTATCCATCTGGACTGCCATTATATCATGTGAGCTGAGTCTCCCTCCAGCTCCATGACCATCAGTAATTGCAGCTTAAGTCATTCAAGACAAAGACACTAGATTTTATCTTAAGCCCATTAAACTGTAGAGCACAAGTGTGGGGTACTTTGTAGGGAAAAAAAGACTACTTGAGAGCGTGAATAATGAAAGCATATGTAAGATCAGAACGGCTGTGCAAACACACAGACTCATCAGTATTCCCAATGAAATAAAAGCAAACTTCTAATAGCCAGCACAAATCTAATGGATAATAATTCTGTTTTATCCCTCCGCCTTAGAGACATCTACTCAACCTCATGTTGTTCCAAACGTGCTCCAATATATGGATTATAGAAGAATATCCTGGTCACTTTTTTCAATATAATGAACATGAACTGGGACTGTCATGCTCCAAAATAAAAAAAACACGTATAATACAGTATATTCTGAAATAGCTTTGTGTGAAGAACAGACTGAAATTTCACAGGTCAAAAACCAAATGTGTGTAACTTTGCATACAGAGGATACTTTTTTTCTTTTAAAGATATTCCTTTTCTTTTAAATGAACATCTAAAGAACAAATAATGTTAAAACTAGAAATGTATCTCATTAGCTCATTTGCTTAGAATATACCTGTCTGAGTGCCATAAATATTATTTTTCCAATGCCTGTAACACAAAGTGTTCAAGATGTCTTGATAGCCTTCTAGATTCTCATAAACTTTTCTTTTTGAATCCTCACTTTTAAGGCCCAATATAGTTCTGTCCCATAGATATGAGAATCTCAAAGCAGCTCCATGTACAAATTGTTGAATTTTACCCATTTGCAATGGTCAAAGACCAAATGTACATAACTTCAAAATAGTTATTGTGTTAAAAGAAGAATGCATGAAGAACAAAACACTGAAACTAGAAATGTATCTTGTTTCCCACTATCAAAACAATTGAATAGTACACGACTCTCTCAGTGTCCCAAACAACAGAAAACTCCGAAGGTTACGTGTCTTTAATTCAAGTGTTGAATATTTTATTGTTCTTATGATACTTTTCGGTAACACTTTATTTTAAGGTGCTTGTAATAAGCAGTAATTAACAGTTAACAAGACACGTATAAGACCTTAGAAGATGCATATAAGCATTAACTACTTCATATAAGGGTTAATTAAAGCACAAGACGGACCCGGAGAGGCAACTGAGCGGCCCCGGAGTGGTCATGACCCAGCTGGACCCCAGGGGATGGAGTCTACACTCACCCTGGCTGTAAGTGTCGTGAGGCTCGTCGGCGGCACGATTGAGTAGAGCGGGAAAAGTGAAACAAAGCGTCCTCAGAAGTTATATGAAGTAGTTAATGCTTATATGCATCTCATATGCATCTTATAAGGTCTTATAAGTGTCTTATTAACTGTTAATTACTGCTTATTACAAGCACCTTAAAATAAAGTGTCACCCACTTTTCTTTTGGTATCTTCATTTTAAAGGCCCTATATGGTTAAATCTCAGATATAGGGATGTCAATGTGTTAATGTGTAGTTACGATACTGTGTATTTGAACTCTTGGTAGCTTCAACAGCTGTTAAAAGGAACAAAATCCCATCTTCCAAATATCCCTAAAACTGATTAAAATAAAGATTCTTACATGTTTGAGAGCAAGTTAATGTGCCTCAACTTAACTCTCTGAATACCAAAAATTAACTGAATTTTTTTATGTTTTACACAATTATTTTGATCGAGGCAAGATACATTTCTAGTTGAAATATTATTTATTCTTCAGACATCCACATTTGCTTTTCGATCACTGAAAATCAGTAAAATTCAACTATTTGAACATGGAGCTGCTTTGAGATCCCCATATCTATTGGACTGAACTATATAGGACATTGAAAATGAAGATTTCAAAAGGAACGTTTATTAAGAATGAGAATCTAGAAGGAGTTACAGGCATAACAACTTTAGAAAAGGAATAATTATGGCACTAAGACAGGTATGTTTCAATGCAGTTGTGTTGATAGAAAAATACGAGATACATTTCTAGTTTTAACATTATTTGTTCTTCAGATATTCCTCTTTAAGAGAAAAAAAAAAGTATCAGCTGTGTGCAAAATGACCCACATTGGGGAAAATGTTTACAATTTACCAATTTACTCAGAACCGCATTAAGATCTCCATATCTCTGGGATTGAACATTGAGGGCTTTTAAAATGAAGATACCAAAAGAAATGTTTGTTAATAACCAGAATCTAAAAGGATATTAAGATCTCTTCAATACTTCTTGAGTTACAGGCATGCAAACTTGAGGCAAAAACAAAAAACAAAACACAAGAAGTGCTTTTTGCCATATTTAAACAGTCACCGTTTCCATATAATGATACAAAGATTGCTAGTCAACAGATTTTACTAATGGAGCTACCAATCTATGGTGTAAATAAAATGCCATCTTTCTAAAGTCATTACGACCCTGTGAATTGGCTCCAAATCTCAGGTGAAATTTGTCATTTTGACCCCCCTCTACAAAATAATGGATTACTCTGTAATATTGTAATCTGTGATATTCACTATTTACGTTTGTCTTTGTACAGAAAAAATATGAACAAAATCAATGTTTGGTGTCCATACAATGTAACTCATTGGGCACCAGTGCTGTTTGGTTACCAATGTTCTGCAAATGTCTTTTGTATCCCACAGAAGAAAGTCAGTCATACAGATTTGGAATGACACAGAGTAAATGAAGACAAAATAATATTCTTTTTGAGATAACTATCCCTTTAATGTTTCATTTATGAATCATAGACTGATCCATTCTCACTGACCCAATGATTCACATTGTTTAACAGTCTTTTTTCAATGAATAAATTAATTTCGCGCAGACATCTATCGTATCAATGAATACGACTAAAATAATATAGGAATATAGCTCAAATCATACAAACAACTTTTAGGATGCTTTTTGAATCTTGGAAGCTCTGCTTCCCTATTTTTGTAACAGCAAAAAAAAAAGAGAGATCAGTACATTATTCATAATTTGGAAAAACATTAGGGTGACAATAATGAAAACATTTTTTTTGGGTGAACTATTCCAATAAATTTTGGCTGATATGCTTAGTGGATTAACTCAAGCTATATTAGAGATTGTATATTCAGAAGGCAGGTGAAACGCATCCAGTGTTTTATGGCTAAAGACAAATTAATGTGGGAGTGTAGCAGAGGGCTGGACGAACAATACCGGATACGGCAAGAGAAGGAAATCACACTTTCCGTGCTGTCCTGCATCCAGAAGTGTGTGGCTGAAAACAAGTCATTGTGTTTGGACGGAGCTTCCGCACGTAAGCTGGACTGGACGCGCTCGGTGGAACAACTCGGAAAAGATAAAAGCAGGAAAAACAATGCGTGGATGGAAAAGCCACTGGCGGTGGACCAAGCTCATGGAGGGAGATGGAACAGCCGGGGAGGTTAAGGATAAGTGTATATATTAAGGATATATATATATCCTTAATATATATATATATATATATATATATATATATATATATATATAATATATATATATATATATATATATATATATATATATATATATATATATTGTGTGTGTAAATGAAATACAAAAATTACAAATTAAATATATTTGTACATATATGCATATATAGCTGCCTTCATATATATTTAACCTCTTGTTTAATATTCCTACCAGCCTTTATTCATTATAAGAGAGAACAGAAAATTGCAACTGCTTTCAGCTTAGTCTTATTGTTTGAATATAGTGTTGCTGAGCTATCACTGAGAGCAACCGCTGAAAACAACATGACTCTCAGAGGATGTGATTAGCATTTCTGAAACATTAACGGGACACTAACAGTCCTTCAGCTGAACTGCTTCTCCAGAGAAAGAAAAAGGCAACTCGATGAGGAAAAGAATATAATTAGTGCACCCTTGTGGCAGTTAACAGAACTGCAGTGTCTATGATTAGAAATAAAGAGCACAAAAATATTACAACTGCTGAAATATGGTCCTTAAACAAATATATATTTAAAAATATATAAAATAAATACACTAGCATTCTGAAATTGGGACAACTAAAATTACAGACAGGAAAATGATAGCAAGGATGCATTAAATGAATCAAAAGTGACAGTAAAGACATTAATCATGCTACAAAAGATGTATCATTGTTTCCACAAAAATATTACAACAGCGATAATACTAAGAAATGTTTCTTGAGCATCAATTCATCATATTAGATTTCTGAAGGATCATGTGACACTGAAGACTGGAGTAATGATGCTGAAAATTCAGCTTTAAAATCACAGAAAAATTACATAAAAGGGGGGGGGGGGGATAAGTTATTTTAATTATGGTAATAATTTCACAATATTTTACAGTATTTTTGATCAAATAAATGCAGCCCTGTAAAGTATAAGAGACTTATATGACAATCTTAATGACACCAAACTTTTAAATGTGCAGACCACTTTTGATGTAATTTTCAAGAATTAAATCACACTAAATGAACACGTAAAAGCAACAAAAATGCAACTTCGTTACATCGTCACACACAGACACACACACTCTCCCTGGTGTGTAAGGTGAAGGCATTTGTGCTCTCAGCGGGAGTTCTGGCATTCAGATGGAGTGTTTGAGATAGGAAACAGGAGGTGGTTCTCGCTGACACATACAGTATACAAACCACACAAATACAACTGCAACACGTATACGAGTGCACACACTTACAAACCAAAGAAATGTTACCTGGCAGTCTCTTGAGCGGCTGTAGACGCATGTTGATGGCCTGGTGGGACAGCAGAGGAGAGGAGGGGAGAGAGCGCGACACACCCTCCATGATCCGAATGTGCTGCATGCCCTCGGTCACTGGGAGAGGAGGAACTGCGTAATCCCCCTCGAACACACACTCGCCCTCCACAGAGTCACTGCCTGGAGAGTGAGACCGAGATCACAAATCAATTCCACAATTCTTTACGTTAGCAAGATATGCTCAAGCGACCAATCAAATGAGCCTATACCACATTAAAGACTCATTTGCATGTCATGAGGCACAAACGCATGCAGTTAGTCAGTTCAGTTATTAACACTCCGCTATCAGTGATCACGAAGAGATGACACCTCCGAATTTAGAAGGAGAGAGGGAGAGATTGAACATGTTGTCAAACGCCTGCAGACATATTGTGCCATACACAAACACTGATACACCTTTACAATTTATTAGACCAAACTGAACTCCGCCATGACAGTAGCTGAGCTGAAAGAGAAAATACATTTTATGCCAATACTAGTACAGTATGCAGGTTTCTCTGTTGTTCAGAACAAAGCACAATGTGAAATCAGAACTCATGTTCAGACTCAAACATGGCAAGAGTGAAACGGGGATAAAAATGATGACTATAACTATAGAAATTCAGAGGCTTGGGGATGTTAATTTGTGTTTTACTCATTTTTACTCTTGTTGCTGTGTTCAGGGATGGAAATAGACTGTAAACTCAATCGAAAGATCAACTGAAAACTGACGATGCAGATGAGCGACAAGATTTATTGACTTATGAAGGTTCCAGAATGACAGATTGATGACTGAACAAGCTGACTGAAGTCAGCAAAATTATTCAAAGGACTTGCAATTTGATTGGGTAGATTTACAATAAATGGATAAATAGCAGAAAGCTATTGCTTTTTGAGCACTGATATTGCGTTTTTGATGCAGACCTGGGTTCAGTAAGCCATTTTGTTTAATTCAATTAAAAAATATATATTAAATAGAAAAGTTATTTCTGTGATGCAAAGCTGAATTTTCAGCATCATTACTCCAGTCTTCAGCGTCACATGATCCTTCAGAAATCATTCTAATATGATGATTTGCTGATCAAGAAACATTTCTGATTATTATCAATGTTGAAAACAGTTGTGCTGCTTCATTGTTTTGTGGAAACCATGATGCATTTTATTTAGGATTCTTTGATGAATAGAAAGTTCAAAAAAATTAAATATAAATATTTTATAACTTTGTACAGTAAATGTCTCGACTCTCCTTGCTGAATGAAAATATTCATTTGTTTTCAATATATATATTTCTCTAAATAAAGAGCATTTTAATGACTTGCACGAGACACTTATCAGACCAGTAAGATCAGAGATTTGTGAAAAAAAACTAGAACTCTCCCTTTGGTACACTTCCCTTATTTACTATTCAGTAAAACTACCGTGTGTGTGTGTGTGTGTGTGTGTGTGTGTGTGTGTGTGTGTGTGTGTGTGTGCTGCTGTGGTTGGGTGGGGTCTGGACTCTGCTGATGTCAAGCATTCTATTTTCCTCCTCTCTCTCTTTCCCTCTCTCCATTCCACTACAGTAATTTCATCCCATTTTCTTCTCCATCCATCAGCCCCACCCAACATCCTCATCATGCACTCTCATGCATTTCATATCTGACCGCGGCTCACCTCTTTCTCTCATTTCCCCTCTCAGAGCGGTTCAGCTTCTTTAGCGTAACGCTTGAATCTCTCGATTAAAGAAAACACAAAGGTATGGATTTTGAGCTCCCTGGACATCATTTGGCCATCACACCCAAATTCAAACGTCCAAATGCAACTCATGTCCAATAATGCTGCCTAAGGTAGTTTACTAGATTTGCATCTAAAACATCAGAGCCACACCCTAAGAATTCAGCTCTTCATTCTCTCTCATCAAATGAGGCTGTTTTTGTGGCTCAAGACTCCTTTGAGACTCTCTAAACACTCACACTTTCGCTCTCGCCTCCGTAGAAGAGGATAAAACCTCCTTTAGGGACATGACGAGCTGTCAGATGTGGAATTGTTCATTGTGTCTTCCTGAATTCGACGCTACTGCAGTGCAGGACGTGGACTGAAGAGGAATGCTCTCACAGAAGCAGACGGCGAGAGAGCCGAGCCGAACCCTCGGGTGTTAATCATCAGACACTATCCGCTTCAATGCCGCAGAATCAGCTATAGCATGTGTGAATAAAAGCTAGTGACTTCAATGAACACATCAGACTCAAAATTAGGACCAAAAATGCAATGTCCTTTGATTCTGTATGAGATTCTTTGAAGAATTGTATGTTCTGCCTGAATTCGCAGTGTGTGTCCACTGCAGCTAGGCTGCGTCATAGGATGGCGTCAGACAGGAAGAGGCCATGTTGCGCCCAGTCTGGCCACAGCGACAGATGGCACAGACAGGAAGAGAGGAAAGGAAAGGAAAGACTGATGAATGAAGCACCCACCTGATAATTACCACAAATACAGACAACACAGACACACTCTTCATGTGTCACTTTAATTGTGCTTTCTTCCAGTTCACAAATACACTATACCAACAGGTTACCAATACTGGTGCCTGATGGTGCCTGATATCAGAAAAGGTTAGAATGGAACAAAAAACTAGATTGCTACCATTAAAGTAACACCAAGTAAATTTTCCTCTGCGGTCGCCCTACTGGTTGGAAATGAAATTGTCCATTGCCGCTGTCGTAAATAATTTAGCCTGCCATCGTACGCACGCTCGCTGTTTACCCAGCACCGGCTTTACAATGAACGATGTCCACAGACAAGGTAGAGTATATTACATGATTTCATGAAAGGATGATGTACTGCAACATCAGAAACGAAGAAAAACGAAATAATGACTATTGTAGCGCTTGACGTAAAGCAGTCGAATTTTGTAGTTCTTTTTGTGCAGGGGTTCCTACCCGAAACCCGAAGTTACATAGTGCCAGTAAAAGCGATACAGACCACGTCAGGCTATGGCAGACGAGTCATTTAACTTATTTTAAGTCGATGTACCATCACAAGGGTTAGTTAGGTTGAAAAACTACTTCGTGTTACTTTAAAGTGCACCATTATGTTTTTTCGAATAGTACCTTTCATGCAGTTTGTAATATAGCTGTTAGTTTGTGAATGTAAACGTTCAAATATACGTGCAAAGTTGTAAAGCCGGAAGTGCACGAAAAATAAAATTGTCTCCCAAAAGAAAGAATCGACACTGAACGGCCTTTACGAGTTGTTTTTCATTCGAATCCTACTGCTTTACGGTTCCACGTCACTAAAAATACATTTGCATAATGGCCGCCTACTGTATGTTGTACGTTGTCTGCTTGCGAACAACTTGACCAGCCCACAACACGTAATTTTACTGACGACTGCTTCTCAAATCTCAGAGTTCTGCAATAATTAAATAATCAAATAATACTGCTTTTTACTAATTAGTTCTTCCAATGTATCATCATCATCATCATCGGACTCGCGTAATATGGTATGGTATTTTGATATGGTAAAATCGACGTCATTGTTACCGTCTTTACAGCGTGTACAATCGCTGAGGACAGAAAAAGCCTCCGGTGCTGCTGACGTTCAGTTATGGTAATGGGAGTGTAGCTTCCGACAGGCGCTGTATGCGGTAGACCAATCACAACAGGCCAGTCAGGCCAACCACATCTGGCCAATCAGAGCAGTCAATTTAGAGAAACTGATTCACCACTCGAGTCGTTTGAGAATCATTGAAAAATGTGGTGATGTGCAATGTATATTATGAGAAAATTAAACAGTTTTTTTGACTTTGATGCATGTATGTGTATATGTGAAAATATTTTATATACCGTAAATAAAAATGATTTGAAAAAGTGTAAATTACTTTATTGTTCAGTTCTCAATTCAGTGGAAGTGTGGGCACACACACAGCACAACAAGCAGCATTTAGATTTTTTGATATTTCATATAAACTTAATCTTTATGAATAACAAATATAGCAATTTTTAAAATGGCTGATTAAACTGTGGTCAAATTAAATTAGGCAATGTAACTGTAAAGTGTTGCTAGTTTATGATTCATTAGAAGTGTAATCACATCAGCAAGCACCTGCTCTTATGAGTACCTCAGGGGTTCGTCTCACATCTCTCATGTTTTATCACTCGTCACATGATGTACGATGCAAATCCAGTGGTGGGATTGAGGGCTGCCAGAGGGGTGGATGCAGTGTCACCGTGCCGACACTCTGAGGAATACTGTGCCTTCGATAAGGAAAAGCGCCACAAGGACACATCAGAAAAGCCGATTTACGGTGCCGCCCGCTCCCTCGAGGAGATGAAAGAATGCTTAGTGGGAGCGAGGTGAAGAGGAGGAACAGGCTTAAAGAGTTGGGGAGAGAGAGAGAGGAGAGAGAGAGAGAGAGAGAGAGAGAGAGAGAGAGAGAGAGAGAGAGAGAGAGAGAGAGAGAGAGAGAGAGAGAGAGAGAGAGAGAGAGAGAGAGGTGGCACAACCCGGATCGGTCAACCCAAGTGCAGGAGCTTAAATTCATCCCTCACTGAAGGTTTGAGAGGGTTCGATGGCAGGGGGTGGAGAAGGACCGGCTTACTGTTAAGAAGAGTGGAAGGAGAGCAGGTGTATTATAAATTCAATCTCGCATATCCTTTGCGTCCAACCAGTATGCAGCAAATTAAACCGCTTTAAAAGAATGATAATGTTTTATGAAGGCTCTTAACATCGTGTTTTGGTGAAAATCTAAGGCTGCATCACAAGCATTATACATTGCATGCCTGAGTTACAGCAACTTCTTGTTTCATTGCATTAATAGCATGATTTAGCACTTCGATAAGTGTTGCTAGCATGTTTTAGAATGTTTCTAGCATGTTTAGCACTCAATTGCATATTTTAGTATGTTGCTAGTAATGCATCAGAGTGTTAAACAAGTCACTTCCTGTTGCCAGCAGTTGGCGCTATAACTATAACTGTGTTCAGGACAGGACTCTTATCAAACATGTGAAGTTTCAGACAGATTGGACATTGTTTGCCAGAGTTACAGCAACTTATTACATTGCAGTAATAGCATGATTTAGCACTTAGCTAAGTGTTGCTAACATGTTTTAACATGTTTCTAACATGTTGCACCCTAAGTTTGGTGCAGATTGGACATTGCATGCCTCACACCATCAGTGTTCGGGCCCTAATAAAAATTCGAATTAAATGTTACATTTAAACGTTTTAAAAATGGATATAAATATACTGTAAATATCGCTATTTCTTTATCAATTTAAAAATGTATTAACTTGTCATTTTCTTTTTTAACTTATGACTGATTGATTTTTTACATTTTTTTTAAGTGGCACTTCTCTTTCCCTTGCACTTATGCTGACATCTCAAGCGAAGACAGATGCCTGTGTGGAATGCACGGCTGTCTATATAGCTTCTTGTCTGTCGGATTAAGCACTTTTTACACTCGAAAAGGCTTTCAAGACATCTAGTTTAACCTTCTGGTTAAATTTGCAAACTGCAAATGAAAAGGTGACTGATGTACAGAAGTAAATCTGTCCTGCGTAAGTTTAACACCCTGAATCGTCTACAGCTATAAAATTCCCTTATCAGAGAACACACATTGAGAGGTAAATGAACAACACCGATCGGGAGCTAATCAACGCACACTTCAGATACTCTTGTACTTTATTACAAGAGTATTTTTACAGCCTCTCGGCACACACACACACCCGTTAAGAGCTGATATGAGCCCAGTGGGAGCCGTGAGTGTGATTCAGAGAGCTAGCTCTCTAATTTATGTAGGCTGATAGCAGAACCTGCTCACCTAATCAAAACAGCCCACTAAATCTGAGCCCGGATCGGCCCAACGCCCTTGAGCCTGGAACAGAACCATCACTCGTCATCCAACCACACACTGACAGAGCCTGGAAATAATACCTGAGATATATAGCGAAAGAACAGGATCATTTCCCACAAATCCCCACTGAGACCTTTGATGTGCTGCGTGAAATGAATATCATCAGGAGATTCATTTCATTGTCTTTAAGATCACATGTCATGTGGTTTGACAAGAGCGTTTGCCAAATGCGTCAAATCACAGACCCTGTTGAGTTTACACTATGACCTTTGCTGGCATTTTAATCCGCTTGTTCAGAACAGTGGTGCTCATGTGGGTGACGCAGGTTTGAATATGGCTCGTGACAGGTCCTGAATTTCCCACAATCAATTCCTGTGCTTTCACTAATCTGCTTTCAGAAATAGGAGGAATCAATTTTTAACACAGGACATCTGTGGTTTCATGTACTGATTTGGATGGGATTGGGATGGGCAGGATTATTTATAAAATGTTATTTATATAATTAAGGGAAGGAGTTGATTTGGATGGGGTTAAAAATGACATCCAAAGTAAGTTCTGTGAAAAACATATTTACCTTACCTCGTCATGTATACTAACGTCATAAGTTTGGGGTCTGTAAGATTTTTCCAACAAAATGTATACCTTAAAGACTATTTAATTTTATACCAACCTAAGTGTATACCTCAAAGGTGGGGTATGAGATTTGCAAAACAGCCGGCAGATTTTAAAAATACACAACTCAAAAGGTCCTACCTTCTTTCCCTGACTCCACCCACTCCACCCATTCGAAGAGGGGCATGGGGAGGGGGGTGTGGTACAACCGTTTGATTGACGCACTGACTGTCCAATGATTCTAGACGGTCTTGAAAATGATTGGCTGGAGTTTTTCGAGTCCTGCCCATTACACAGATGATTAATTTTTTTAATTTTCATTTCAGTGCTTCTAAGTCAGTGGCTGTAAGTGGGTTAGGAATAGGATTTCAAGTTATTTTGAAAAAATGGTCAAAAAAGAAAATCACATACCCCACCTTTAATTGATCGAAAGTGACAGTAAAGACATTTAAAAAAGAATGAATTTCAAATAAAAGCTGTTCTTTTAAACATTCGATTCATTAAAAGAATCGTTTTTTTTTTTTTAAATCTCAGTTTTCTACAAAATTATTAGCAGCACAACTGTTTTCAACATTGATAATGATGATAAATGTTTCTTGAGCATCAAATCATCACATTAGAATGATTTCTGAAGGATCATGTGACACTGAAGACTGGAGTAATGATGCTGAAAATTTAACATTGCCATCACACAAATAAACTACATTTTAAAATGTATTAACATCAAAAACATGGTAATAATATTTTACAATATTAATGTTTTTACTGTATTTTTGATCAAATAAATGCAGTCTTTGTGAAAAAAAATAAAGAGACTACTTTCATAAACATTATATAATTGTATATCGACCCTAAACCTTTGAACGGATATGTAGTCCCAAAAATGCTATAGATAAAATATCATAGATAAAATATCATACACAAACTAACTCACAATCCCATGCACCAGAACATCTAATGAGAAATAGACACAACGAACAAATCCCATCCATGCATGATAACATTACATAGTTTTGCCCATAAACAGCATGCATTCCACCTCCAGGTCCTTCTCATTGGCACTGGACCAATAAGGTCATGGAATAATATGGCATTTCTCTCAAGCTACCTAAGAATATAGCCACCAATAGCTTTAGCTAGCTTCTTCATTTTCAAGCTTTAAAATGTTCTGTGACCTGAGAGCAAAGGTTTCAGGTGATCCAAACGGACACGCTCTATAGAAAGCAAGTTCCCGTGGCCACCCAGCAGCTGCTGCCGTACGCCCGCACATAACCGCGGATGACCGCTGTGTGTTGTGGTTTGATGGCAGTAAGCCATCGCTCCATATGGTGGCCCAGTTACACACCAACACTGGGGACGTACCGCATTCTCCGAGACCTTCAGCACGTCCTCCAGATAATACCTTCATCCGTTAGCTCAATTGTGCACTTTTCTTCATTTGCCGTTCACTTCGTCACTTAGAGCTGAGGACATCACATACTGTACGAGTCGGATCCGTGAAGATCTGATTGAGACATGTTTTGAAAGTTACAGCATATATGAAATGAGTAATAAGTGTAAAAGATCGATGTGCATTAGAGTGAGAGCCGAGCGACTATAAAACGCCAAGATTCAACATTATCCATTTCAAACACTCCTCACATCCTCTATGAATCAGACTTCTTACCCACTTTGATTCTCCCGAGTCTGCCATTTAGAGCAGACCTCACAAAAGCTTTTACCTGCGTTTTAGTGCTGCTGTGTGCTAAGGCAAGCATCACTATTGCTCATACTTGGGGAGAGTAAACTAGTCTGTAACTCGTTCTGCACCATTTGTGCATAACACATGAACGATACCTTTTGCTTGAGGAAATGTGTGGTATTACTTTTCTAAGCGACCAGACTTAAACTACTGTTCAACCGTTCATTCAGCAAGGATGCATGTGACAGAAAAGGCATCCATAATGTTACAAAAAGATTCTAATAAATGCAGTTCTTTTGAAAGACCTATTCCATGTTGAAAAATGTATCACGGTTTCCACAAAAATATTGAGCAGCACAACTTTTCAACGTTGATAATAATCAGAAATGTTTCTTGAGCAGCAATTAGAATGATTTCTGAAGGATCATGTGACACTGTAGTAATGATGCTGAAAATACAGCTTTAAAAATCACAGATGAGCCAAAACATTATGGCCAGTCACAGGTGAAGAGAGAATCATTGACCGTCTCCTAAAAAACATATGTTAAGGTCTGGGTAAATTAGATGGCAAGCAAAGAATAAGTTGTCATAATCAACATGCTGGATGCAGGAGAAATGGGCAGGAATAAAGATCTTAAGCCACTTTGACGAGGGCCAAAATTGTAATGGCAAGGCGACTGGGGCGCAGTAACTCTGAAATGGCAAGGATTGTTGGTTGCTCCCGGTCAGCAGTGGTATGAAATTTCCAACAGTGGTCCGAGGAGGGACAAACCAAACTGGCACCCAAGACTCATCAATGCACTAGGGCAAGGGTTTACCTGGGGAAGGGATGGCACCAGGATGCACTGTGGGATGACAACAAGCTGGTGGAGGGAGTGTGATGCTCTAGTCTAGGCAATGTTCTGCTGGAAAACTCTTGGTCCGGCCATTCGTGTGGATGTCAATTTGACACATGCCACCTTGCAAATACCCTTCATGACACTGGTGTTCCATGGTGGAAGTGTTCTCTTTCAGGATAATGCACCCTGCAACACTGCACACATTGTTCAGGAATGTTTTGAGGAACAAGCGTTGCTCTGACCTCCAAATTCCCCAGATCTTAATCTAGTTGAGCATCTGTGGGATGTGCTGGACCAACAAGTTCAATCCACAGTGGCTCCACCTCGCAACCTACAGGGCAGAAAGATCTGCTGCTAATGTCTTTTGGTGCCAGATACCACAAGACACCTTCAGGGGTTTCATAGAGTCTGGTCGGTGCTGTTTTGGCAGCATGCAGAGGACCAACAGCATATTAGGCAGGTGGCCACATTTTTTGAGCTCATCTGTGTATATTAAAATAGAAACCAGTTATTTTAAATGGTAATAATAGTTCAGAATATTACTATTTCTACTGTATTTTTTCAAACAAATGCAGCCTTGGTGAGCATAGAGAGTTAATAATAATGGTAACACTTTACAATAAGGTTCCATTTATGAACTTTAGCTAATTACATTAGTTAAAATGAACTTCAATAATACTTATACATCATTTATTCAATTTCAACATTTATGAAAACATTTTTCAAATCCAAAGTTCTATATGATAACATTTGTTAATTTAAACTAACATGAATGAACTGTGTTTTGTATTGCGTAACATTAACAAAGATTAATGCTAAATGATATAAGAAATATATTGCTCAATTTTAGCTCATGGTAGCTAATGCAATCACTAATGTCAACAAAAGAGAAAGCATTACCATAATCATTTTATGCATTACGCAGACTGAAATAACCTTTTTTTTAAAATGCTCCCTCTTTTCCTCTGACTTCTAATGCGTTTTTTTTTTTTTTTTTTTTTTTCATTCAGTTTGACAAAACAGCAAATGGTTTTACTGGAAAAAGATCTCCCCCAGATTTATACTATGCTTGACCAGACACACTTGCTTAGATTGGTTGATGTTCACTTACCATTAACCCTTTATCGGGCGAGGAACCATATTTGGTAACTTAATCACGCATTCAAACTGACCCTCCCCTGCCTGTTTGCGTTGTCGTATGAGCGCATGGATTTCTCCTAGCCAATCAGCGAAGATCAGACTACGTCACTGATAGTCACACCATGGTATCTGACCAATCAGAAGTTGCGCGGGACATTTCAAACTTCAGTGTTGTTCCGGATATTGGAAAGTGAGGTTATGCCCTACTACCTACTCCCACATCAGCGCTAATAACTTCAAAACAAAAAATGGTAAGTTGATGAAACTCACACATTCTATGGTTGAATAGTTGTGCAACATGTTGAGATAGGTGTTTTTTGCATAGATTTCTTGAAAGTAGTGACATTTGTGGCATGAAAAATGGTGAGACCATATTTGATCATACGCCCTGTTCACGTAAGATTAGCGCAAGTGATAGGAAGTCCATATTTAGACATACGCCCTATGCGTATAGAAAAGCCGTACTAGGGTAATTTTTTTCTACAAATAATGCATTATAACCACAGTCTATGATTATAACGTAGGACAATAGTATTTACTAGTGCATTGGATGTTATCACAGGTTTGAATAACATTATAAAGTGATCCAGTGGAAAACGTAATACATTTATAGACATTTTCAAGCCATAGATATTGAAATATGTGTGGTTTTGGTCAGTTTTATGACATTTATAACCGTTTTTAATACTTATTATGATATTTTGCACTTCTTATTATATATTTACACTTTATGTGTAAGTTTTATGACCTTGAAACAGTTTTTATCATAGTCAAATGCCATGTATTGGTGTGTTTTTTTTACTGTGATCCTTATTACTGCTAAAATAAGTGGTACCACCAGTACTTGACCATACTAAAGATCAGTAGTACAGATCTTTTATAAATGTATACATTTATTTATAACATTTATAAATGCACAAATGTGCATTTATAAAACATGAATCATATTAGATGTTCTTAGGAGCACAAACCATAAATTAATACCCTATTCATTAATTTGGTTTCAAATTATGTTAATGTATTAAAAAAAAAATATATATAATTTGAGTAATATTTCAAAGGATTTATATTTTTAGCACTTAAGTGTTATGACAGACCAGTCCAATGTTACTCACTTATTTTTCTTATTTATATTTCAGTAGATCTGCACTTCACTGTTACTCAACAAATAACTCAAACTGGGCTTGATATTGACTCAAAAATGTACTCTCTGTTCTTTGCAGATATCTACGAGAACCTTTTACGGCAAGAGGGAGACAGTTGTGCCAGCCCACAGTTTTTATCATAGTCAAATGCCATGTATTGTGTGTTTTTTTTACTGTGATCCTTATTACTGCTAAAATAAGTAGTACCACCAGTACTTGACCATACTAAAGATCAGTAGTACAGATCTTTTATAAATGTATACATTTATTTATAAATGATGAGGGCTCTAAGGAGGAAGATGATGATGTGGCAGACCCTGACTTCCTCTCACCCACCCACAACCTAGACACTCCAGGCCAGAGTGATTTAGGCCCCTCTGCCAAGAAGAAGTGTGTGCAGCCTGCAGTTGAGGTACTTGATGATGACGATGACGACGACGACGATGAAGAACCAGCACCACAAGCAAAGAGGCCAACTAAGAAGGGGAAGCCAGCAGCCAGGCTAAAAAAAAGTTCCTAATAATAATTTAAAATGTTCCTAATAATAATTTAAAATGTTCCTAATAATAATTTAATTCAAAATGTTCCTAATAATAATTTAAAATGTTCCTAAATAAATATTTTTATGTTTGTAACAATTTTATGTGTTTTTATTTTATTTTTATATATACACTTTTGAAGGGGAAAAAAATTACCCTAGACTGGCGAGGAACCATATATGGTAACTTCATTGCCCTTGATTTCCAACCTAAAAATATATATATTTTTAAAAACTCACAAATGTTTAGAAGTCTAATAATATTCTCAAATAACACTCTATGGTTGAAATTTAGAATTTCCAAGTATTTCAATGAGTGCCCTATAAAGGGTTAAAAGGGAGCCTATTAGTGAGCATCGGTTCAGGCTTCCACAGAGGACTTGCAAATGTACTGCTAAAGTAAGTGTGTGCACGTCTAGAAATGTGATCCTCGGGTGTAGTCGGCCACTGATGAATAATTTAGTCTTTTTTTCTGGCCACACAGACTTTTGCAGAAAAGATATTGAAGCAGTCGGATATATCCCTTTCTTTTTCTGTTTTCACTCGAGGCGGTCTACATCCAAACTGAGCCTTATCTAGCGGTTAGTAGTCAGGCTCAGCTGCCCGTGGTACATCAAAGTCAACTCCACCAATCTGTAAAAACACCACCATCCAAGAAACAAACCTACCCTGTCCTGTTAGTAGAGCTAGATGATATAGCTAAAGAAAAATCATATTCTTCAGACAATAATTCAATCTCCCTCAGAGTGATTTTACTCAGTAAAAAAGGAACTCAAATAGCAATTTTAGCCAGTAAGATTCAAAATGTTTAAATGCAATAGGTAAAATACAATAAAAAGGAATTACACAGGAAGATAACAAATAAGCATCAATATTTAACTACAGTAAAAATAAAAGGAGTATTATTTAAAAATGTCACAAGGAGACTTGAGCTAAACAAACTGTTGAATCAATTTTAAATCTATTCACTGAAACAGGCTGATTTAAAAAAATGAATAGAAATTAAATGAAAATTATTAGTCTATTGACTAATAATAGACTATATTATAATAGCTGGGAATAATATTTGGGAAGATAAGAGGCAAATAAAAAATGTGCATGCATTAAAATCATTGCAGTACTCACAGGGTACTCACAGTGGTGAGTACCCTGGTAAATATGATCAAAAATGGCTGTAAAAATAAATCTGCATTGTTTACCCTTTTTATCTTTCATTCAAAAATCTAACATTTCATTGAAGTAAAATAATTGAAGTGTGCGTGTTTGGATGAAATCACATTATGAAATGTTTTTTCTCCAAAACACCTTGGCCACAATTATTGGCACCCCTAGAATTTTTTACGAGTAACATATCTATGAAGTATATTCCCATTAATATTTACCTTTTTTTTAGCACACCAGGGTGACTAGGAACACGAAATTGTCTAGCTATGATTTCTTGTTTCACAGGAGTTTAAATATGAGGAAACACAAAGGCCAAATTCCCTTAATCATCCATCACAATGGGTAAAACCAAAGAATATAGTTCTGATGTGCATCAAAAGATTGTTGAGCATCACAAAATAGAAAGTGGCTGTAAGAAAATAGCTAAAGAATTGAAAATCCCCATTTGAACCATCAGGGCAATAAATAAGAAGTTCCAATCAACTAAAGATGTTAGGAATCTGCCAGGAAGAGGACGAGTGTCTATATTGTCTTAATGCACGGTGAGGAGGAAAGTTTGAGTGGCCAAAGACTCTCCAACGATCACAGCTGGAGAATTACAGAGATTAGTTGAGTCTTGGGGTCAAAAAAAAAAAAAAAAAAAAAAAAAGATCCAACAACCCCTACATCACCACATGTTGTTTGGGAGGGTTTCAAGAAATATCCTCCTCACTCCTCCAAAAACAAACTCCAGCAAATTCAGCTGTCAGACACGACTGGATCTTCAAACGCGACTGGGTACTTCTTGTTCAGAAATATAGGCATCGTGGATTCTATCAAATATCAACAGATAAAAAAAAAATCAAAACCTGACGGCTTCTGCTAGAAATCTTATAAGGGGCTATGGTTGGATTTTCCATCAGGACAATGATCCAAAACAAACATCAAAATCAACAAACATGTTACAGAGCACAAAATTAAGATTCTGCCATGACCGTCCCAGTCGCCTGACCTGATGAGTTGAGTGAACTGAAGAGAAGCAGCACCAACATGGATCTGGAGAGATTCTGTATGGAGCAATGGTCTGATCTCGTCAGGTGTTCTCCAAACCTATCAGGCATTATAGGAGAAAACTCAGAGCTGTAATCTTGGCAAAAGTATTTAATAAAGGGTACCAATAATTGTGGCCAATGTGTTTAGGAGAAAAACATTTCATAATGTGATTTCCCCCCACTTTCAATTATTTTACTTCAATGAAAGGTTAGATTTTTACCATTTTGTTTTAATGAAAGATCAAAAGGATAAACAATGCAGATTTATTTTTTATTGTTCATATTTACCAGGGGTGCCATTCATTCTGACCACAACTATATATTCAAAGTTAGATGCCACACATATAGGCAACTAAAGGCAGCATGAAAGCAAGAAAGCATGTAATAGCATACAAAAGCACTGCATATACAGGATCTAACTCTATAATGTCACTCTAATGAGACAAATAGCTCTAAAGATACCAAACAATGAACTACTTAAATACAGTATAGAAGCTAGTGGCGGTTTCATAACACTGTTATATTACAATGCAAAGAGCCCTTTAGAGCTCAAGTCTGTCTGATCTGACTAGCAACAGCCGTGGCGTGATAAATCCTGTATATACGCTTTGTCATCACAACCTAGCTTAACCTAGCCCTGTGAGACACTGTGGAAAGAGAGGCAGAGAGAAAGAAAAAGAGACTGAAAGCATGTAGGCACCACATAATCCTACGCACTTAACCCATCTTCATCTTATCTCAGTGGGAAAACTGATTTGTGGTGAGGCAGAAATTTTGTACCAGTGTATCTTTAGGCCCGAAATGCTAAAATTTAAGACAGGGGAATTCTAATTCTCCCGTCTCATTTTCATTTAGCTCACAAAAACATTTAAGACAAGCCGAATACTCCAAACGGTTACGCAACTTTAAAACCTGCTTCTTACTCCGTAACCATCTGTGATACAGTTTAACCAAGCACTAAACAGTAAGTATTTAAATTAGCTATTCGACTTGCACACAGTCATTCGCTTACTGTATGGTAGAAGTACCGCAATACCGCAGAAGTGGCGCAATATGGTTGCCGTCGCATCATCCAAGTGGATGCTGCACATTGGTGGTGGTAGAGGAGATTCCCCCTTCTATGTAAAGTGCTTTAAGTGCCTAGAAAAGCGCTATATAAATGTAATGAAAGTATGTAGTAACTAAAGGCCCCGATATACTCACGGCAAAGATCTTTTTTGTTTTTCGCTTTGGGGTAAAACAAAGTTAAAAATACGTGAGCAGCGATATACTGTTAGCGAACATCTGACGCCTCCAACACTGCTGAGAGTGACGTGTAGATGAATACATACTGCACACTTTTCCTCTCAATAACAAAATAAACACAACAAAATTGAGAAAAACCAAGCAGTTTCTTAATAAAGCATAAGAAATGCATCTGATTATAGCAACGTGGATATACTGTAGCACTTTATACAATAGATTGCTTAAAATCAAGAATCTTTACCCTATTGAACATGAAAAACAACGTCAGTGCCTCGTTTTATCAGAATGACAACATTTTCTACTATAACGCAGCTCCCAAGTGTAATCATGTTTTCACTCGCAGACGTCTGACCTCGATGAACTGAACCGGAAAAAATTTCCACGCAAAAGGTGAGCCTCCGTGCACACCTGCCTTTACGTAATTGCCACAGACCATTTATAGTACAAAGGTGTTTACCAGCCGAAGCAAACTTTTCCAGAAAGTTCGCTGTGGCAAGCTGTTCGAGAAAAAAAAAAAAAAAAAAAAAACTCAAACAAAGTTATTTTGGCCTGATTTTGTTCAAAATAACGTCACGAGTTCGTTCTTCAAATTCGCTTGAAGTATATCGGAATACCTTGCTACTGAAAAATGTGTAACACTTTAGTTTAGGGTCAAATCTCACTATTAACTAGTTGATTATTAGCATGCATATTACTAGGATATTGGCTGTTTATTAGTACTTATAAAGCAAATATTAATACCCTATTCTGCATGACCATATCCTACCCAATACCTAAACTTAACTACCTTACAAACTATTAATAACCAATAATTAGGAGTTTATTGAAGCAAAAATCATAGTTAATAGTGAAAATCGTACCCTAATCTAAAGTGTGACCATCATGTATGCGCTGTTATCTGCAGCAATGCAGAATAGTATCCAAAGTATTCTGGATCAATGTGGTCAGCCTTCACAGCACTCAGAAAAGACTAGAAAAGATTGGGAATTGTTCTGTGAAATTACGTTTAATACAGATTCAAAGTGTTCTGTGCTATCCCAATCACCAAGTCCTGGCTTACGTCCCACGCTTTGAAACATCCACCACACCACCAAACTGTACTTCCCAAAATTTGCTGGAGGACACAGAAGAGTGCTTCAATCTAGTACAGAATGGATTTGCACATCCCTCACCCACAAAGGAACAGACGAGGCACTAGAGACGTCTTTCAAACGCACACAGAGAAATGCAGATTACAGATCCAGGCACATACACGCACACACACACACACACACACCACACACACACACACACACACACACACACACACACACACACACACCACACACACACACACACACACACACACAGAGTTCCTCTCGCTCTGCTGACACCGCTGAGTGGGCGAGGAATACTGATAGGGAGGGATCATGTAGGTGACTATGTGATTGTGTGTGTGTCTGTTTGCCCACAGAAGTGTAGGTGTTAAAATTTCAGTGATCAAGTGACTAAATGTGTGTGTGTATGTGTGTCAGATTTGGCTTTGATTCCCCTGCAGTATTCGCATTTCTACAGTTACAAATTTCATTAAGCTCATCCGGTGATCAGTTAACAAAGATTGCCACAGATATAATACTCACACGTCAAGGAAGCCACAAAGGTGAAAAAGTCAGACACATCAGTGAGACCCGAATCATCACTCTCGTCACATGACAGACCGAACACGTTGTCACCAGCGTTTCTGATACCCTTCGCTTTAATGAAGGACCCAAGACGGAATGAAGTCAAGTCCTACAGGCTCCTCAAAGTTGTACAAATCTTGTCTTGAATCTGTCTGGGTATTTCCTTTGAGCTTATCAAGGGTCTGTGGCTAAAGATCTCCTATCCCGGACGAGACCCCAAAATCTGTCAGCATGACCCAAAAACCTCAAGACCTTGTAGCTCACCTCTGTGGGTTCAGAGAATCCACATCCCAAAACAGTCAAATCAAGATGCATGGTAAATAACTGAAGAAATTGGAGTCCAGGGTAATGAAAAAGATAGAAAAAAATGAAAAAATTAGAAAAAGACAGGAAAAATGCTTAGACGAGTGATGCTGAGAAGAGAGAGAGTTATCTGCAGTCTTCAGGGCGACTGCCAGGTACCGGCGCATGCGCAAAGATCATACATCCCCCCCTGATACACACACACACACACACACACACACAAATGTTCACTCATCAGCGAGGCGGACAGACGCACCCTCCTCCTCCTCCTCTTTTCTCTTTTTCTCCCACTCGATAGCAGCTATTCAGCTGTATCTCTCAAACTTTTTTCTCTGTTCAGATTCTCTTAACCTCTCTCTTGTGTGTTCTGCCTGTTGTGTTGAAGAGTCTCTACACTTTTTTTCACATTCTTGTACAGAACACAATGGCTTTGTTCATACAGACAGCAAAATTCAGATTTTTTGGAACATCTGAATCAAATCTGTTAATTGGTCTTGTTCAGATATATACTGTATACATACAGTGAGTATATACATATAATACAATACAATGTAATGATTGCTATATATTACACACTTCTAACAGCTGTGAAAAGTCCATTGTATGTTTAAACTTGAGGTGGATTATAAAACATCTTTGCCACAATTCAAAAGGCCAGAGAATAGACTCAGCTGAAAGTGCTGAGGTATTTATTCCTTCTAACGTTCAAGTTCCTCTGAGTGGACAGAAGTTTGCAGTCACTGTAGTTAAGCACTTTGTCCTTATCAGTGGTGCAGTGTGTGTACAGCATGTCGGTGTATGAGTGGATACTTAGCTATACTTTGAGCTGGAGCTTATACATTTCTCCGCAGAAGTGAGCTGAATCTGACAAAACCATAAAAACTTCCTAATCAAGCACACCTGATTAAATTTTTAAGCTGGCAAAGACACCAGGGCGGTGTCCGAAACCGCCCCCTGCAACCTCATTCACTATTCCCTACATTAGTCCACTAATATAGTTCACTTGAGGCAGTGAATGTAGCCACATGAGTGATATTAGCCAGTGGTTTAGATAATGGATTGATGGATGATTCAGCTGTGGGTGCCGCCATCTGGTCAGATGTGGGAATTCATTTGACACGTGACTTTCACAGTGGATTATGGGTATTTTCTAGCCATTGAGCATTAATCGTTGTATATTCATTACTGCGGTGCATTGTAGGATTGAAAAAATGCACTCGATAGCGCTCGCTAACATCCACAACAAATGGCTGTCCAGTCAAATAGTGCCCTATATAATGGTATTTTTTCAGACAGCTCAAGACCTGAAATGGTCAAGATAAGGGAGACATCCAAAAGTCAATTGTTGGTACTATGTCTTCAGGAACAAGGTTTGGAAGCACTGGGTTAGTCTATAGTATTCATAATTAGCTGCATAAAAACAATACACGTTAAATGGTATGTCCCCATTTAGATATCTACATAAGTTAATGCATGTGTGCGTGCGTGGTGTGTGAGAGTGAGTGAGTGGGTGGGAAAACATTATACCTTCTAATCAGACTGTCAACAAACTACATGACCAAGAGTATACACACCCCTTCTAATTAGCAGGTTTAGCTATGGTATAGTATAGTCATTTTAGTAAAACATTCATACCTACACACACACAAACACACACACGGGTAACAGAATGCATGCACACATGAACGTATAGCAAGCAAACCTGTACATACGCGTGCATTAACAAGACACTACAATCATTCAAATATGCACAGTGGTTTTACTGTGAAAGCTGTCTGTCCTGTAATTTAAAGATTTAAGTATATATCCAACAACAAGTCAATGGACTTGAAAAAACATACTTAAATTTTTTTATAATGAAAGTTGATGCAACTGAAACAAATGCCACCATTGCATATTTAGCTTGATGTGTCTCTCTGATCTCTGGCTCTATGTAGCAATCCTCCCCCCAAACATGTGCGCCTAATTCAAGAGTGTAAAATAGAGCATGAGATAAGAATGTCAAAGAGGCCCCATCACCCCCAAAATAACTGGATGCATTTCTTTATTTTTTTTTCAATACCTCCCTTCCTTGAAATCAAGAATCTTATCTGTGGGAGACTCCCTAAAATAAGGATGTACACTACTATGAGAATAGGTTCTTCTGGAAGGACTGGAGACATTGAAGGATGAGGAGCCCTCCATGACCCTCCAGCAAAGTCCAGATGAGATTGATGGACCTCTTTATGAGAGGACCAGCAAACAGGTAGCCAAAGTATAGCCAAATCTGGCAGTGCAGGGACATTCCTGAAGGTCCATTCTGGACTATTCCAGTAGGGCCATGTGCTTCATATATCTGCCAAAATATAACAATGAAATATGATTATTAGAAGACCATTAAAAGTTAATTAAGAGCTGTTAGTCTGTTGCCTACCGGACTGCAAGTGTGCTGAAAAGATCACCAGCACATTTACCCACAAAACGCTTTGTTCCTTTCAAAACCCAACAATCCAAAACACAATACATGCCAGATTCCTGGCAAAAATCCTCTTAGAAGCACCAGTCCAGGGATATGAAGGGTTCGCTGGTCTTGAGGGTAATAAAGTTTAAATGGCTGTTCACAATGAAGACAATAACAATATACAGAACTATAACTATAAAGTTTTCAAGCTGATAGACACAAACATAGACCAATTAGAAGCATGTAAAGTGAGAAGAGACATAACTGCAGCGTTCTAATGTTCTAATTACAATCAAACTGCTTGATTCAATACTGTTCCTTCAGAAAGATGACTGGTCCTAAAAGTCCTCCACATTAATAGACCCCACATGGCACGCAGTTCACCATGGGTTGGGCAGAAGGCCAGTTTCTGTCAGCAAGAAAGAACAGTGACATTGGTGTAGAGGTGCAGAGCTGCAGCAAGGTGGTAGAAAAAAAAGGGAATTTGACCAAAACAAAGGGGCTATGGGATATTTTTACATTATTAGCATATACAGAAGTCTTCTGAAAAACTTCAGCTACAGCTAGAGTTCCAATCCAACAGCTACAAAAAGTCAATAGCTTTGGGGGCTCCATTCTCTGACTGGATTTTCTAAAACCAGCCCGGTGAAAAGCCTGCAAATACAAGACAGAGTTGGGCTTCATCCAGCAGGCTTTGAGACAATCAAAGATAATGTGTTTTCATCAGTAAAGCAATAGGGGCTTTCACACCAGAGGAATCTTTTCATAGTTCTATTGGTGAAAGTACCCGGATGTCGGTGCGTTCGCATCGCAGGAACAAGGAACGATTTTAAAGAACTCTTTTGGTGAAACTAATTTAGCTCCTACTTCAGAGAAGGGTTTAAACCAGCTCTATAGGAACTCTCCGTGACCTTAGTGTTCGCGGATTGGCCGAACGCATGTGAAACACCAACACCTGCCATTTAGAGAGATTATACAGAGATTATAGCCTATATATTTACTCCAGAAACGAACTATACGAACATGGAAAACGGTGATAGATGGGCCAATACCCTTTACGCTGAGAGAAAATCCAGCGCAACTGAGTGACCAAGCTAAACATGATCATGTATTTCTGCTCAGCTAGCAACACTGGACATCAACCACACGGCATACGCTTATAACTTTTCATATACGGTCTACTTTCTATGTATAACAGTTCTATCTAATAAAGTATTAGACAGAACTGTTGGACAAATCGTAAACTAATGAACACGAAGAATGCGAGCGTTGTTTGCTGCTCAGGCTCTGGCGTTCTCAGCCCCATCAAAATAAAGGTCAGCCGGGGCGTCAAAATAAAAGTCAAAACAACGAGCGCGACTTACGTCACTTCAGAGTTCCTACAGGCGGTGCGAATGCAACCAAAAACAGTTCCTAGGGTAACCATTAGTTCTCGGTGAACCACCCTGTTGGCTAACTCCTAGAACTATGTTCCTAGAACTATCCAGTGCGAAAGCCCCTAATGTCCCAACCAGGGTTGTGCAAAATGCTGAATACAAGAATTGGCCCCCTTTAAAAAAAATGGTTTGATTTTAAATTTAAGTGGCCACACCCCACAGGAATATGAATTATAGCTTGAAATACAAGAGGAAGTTAATGAATTGCAATTCAATCTATCTACGGTATCTATCTACGGTACATCCACCCAAACGTCCATCATCTGACTTGTTAAAAAATTTCAAACAAGACTATTTCAAACCAACAACTAACGTTTCTCGCCAAACATTGCTTTTCTAGTTAAAAAAAACTGTTATGTAAATTTCTTTACATTTCAATTAATTTATATTCCAACTATATTACCTTAAATTTAATTTCTACATTCTGTCTGCAACCCAAGTTAATTGTAATTTAAAATGCATTCTCAATTCAGTTTTGAATTCCACACAACCCTAGTCTAAAGTTGCTAAAAATATATTATATATTATATTTTAAATAGCAGGCAGGCTTAGGAAACAATGTTCTGCTTTACCCTAAATAATAATAGCTTACATTGGTTTTTGGCATCAATCCTGAACCAAATTTGTCCAATTAAAATGAACGGATATCACTTTCAACATACATTAACCAAATATTCCAATATCAGCATTCATCAAGCATGTATAAAGTTTTCTCTTTATAAATAATTACACTAATCAAATCAACCACAGCCATATCTGGCAGAATGCCAGCACAATGACATGCTAGACGCAAAATATCACCTGCGGTTCTTTTACAGGATTGCATCATATTCAAACCACACAGGGCTCATGGGTCAGAGCTGCTGGCAGCTGTTTGAGACTGTTAGGATTCTGCTCACGATGTTTGAGGGGTCTAGAGGCTAACCATCAATCGCCCTGCGACATGTGTTTTTTCTCCAATGTGGAGCTCAGTTCCTCTGCTGTGTTCTGTAAGTTGCTGGCTGTGCAGATCTAATTTATGGCAAATATATTCAGCCGAAAGAGACGCATTTGCATCTAGCTGAATACTAACAGAAAAAAGAAGGCAGAAAGGAATGAAAAAAAAATGACACCAGTGACTTCATAGGCACTTCACATATGTGGCACTGCAGGATACGAAGAGACATGCGGAGTGAAGAGAATTATTACTGTATGACAAAACCTTGTGGAAATCCTCCAGTCTAAAGACGAGATCAAAGACGAGTACAAAAATACAGTTGTCATACAAAACAGATAAACCCACAGGCCTCACAACAACAGGACACATCTTCTGCATTGATTGAGAATTGGTGTCGAGGCACGTAATGAATTTTAAGGGAACAACTGGGCTTGGAGCAAATCCAAATCCCAAGTCTATGGCACCCGGTTCATTCCGGTGTGAGGTACTGTAAACATATTATTACTTTGATAGAACAAGAGCCTCAACAGCTGATTTTCATGGTTCGACTGCATGATCTGTAAAACATTTGAGGATTTAAAATAAAGGGAAAATAATATAATAACTTCAAGAACAAAATCATCCAACCAAAAACTTATTTTCAAAGTGCAAAGGTAAATAAAATAAAAAAGAGAGAATTATATTGCATGCTTATTGTATAAATCCATCAACTCAAATCATTTAACTTCTTATATGTTCCTCAAAACTTGAACAACTTTTTTTCATGTGGAACACAATGGCTCTTTTCTGTACAACAAAAATGCATGGAGATCCAGCGAAACAAAAACAACTATAGTTAGGTTGTGATCCACTTGCACCCCTAAGAGCAAAGATATAATATACTATAATGTATATAATATATAAAAATATAATGTATAAAATAAGTTAGTTTAGTTTATTTATTGAAGTTGCATCTCATATTTACATACAATGCAAGAGCAAAAATCTTAGGTCCCCCCCTAAGTCATATGTGTACAGTGAGTGAATAACTCCTTTGACAACAACAAACTTGGGTCCTGGTTCAAATGGTTCTAGGAATTGTTTTAGTGAATCAGTTCACTGAAAACCATTTGAATAAACAGTTCAACTAAAATTAATCGCAGTAATTGTATTCAAACACAAAGTTCAGTGTAGTTATGAATAATATTTACAACAAAGTGAAGGTTTTTGTTGTCTGAATGTCTAAGAACAATCAACTTGATTCTATATCTTCCATAATGCTGCTTACTCTCATTTAACATTAAAGATTTTAACTTGAATATAATTTGCTTAATGAGGCCCTCAATGCTGCTTCTATATAGTTTCTAATTCTACACAGTAGATTTTTTTTCTAGAATATGAATATATATATATATATATATATATATATATATATATATATATATATATATATATATATATATAGTTTTTCTTTCAATGGGGCCATTCAAATGACTTTACATTTATCTAAACCCCTGACAGTAATGACACCCTAAACTACACTGGAGTAAAACTAAATTGGCCCCTTCGAGAGCTGGAGTCCCTGAAGAGAAAATGACTCAAGACGTCAGCAAAGTAGCATGAATTTCAACCACAGTCTGAGGACACGGACTAAAGACAGGAGGTCTTTCTGGGAAGTGTGAGGTCCCTTTGATACACATCTCACTGAGGTGAATGGCTGGTGTGTTGGGTGAGTCAGACTTCCCACTTGTTTGACTAAACCTTTATGGGAGATTCAGACAGACCTGGGGTATGAGGGGAAGTCAAGTATGTGTATGTTTGAGTGGATGTACGTGTTGTGTGTGTGGTAAACAAAAGTTTGCAGCCGTGAACGTCCTTGCAGTCGCAAAGCCACACTTCAGTGAAAACCGAATGGCAAACAGCACACAGGAAAGCATACACCCTCCTCATCCATCACACACAGCACAACTGTGTTGCTCACCTCTACCACAAGCCTGAAACTGCATCTCCCTCTGGCATATCGGAGCTCTTAGGCCTGTTTCACACAACACGCACAAGTAGCATGCAAGTGAAGCGGTAGTGTGACTGCAACAGCAGGATCTCATGATTTCACACTGACAGGGTTTCTTCTGTGTAACAGACGTGATTTCTGGTTACTACATTGAGTGTGGATTTTATAATGTCCTTACATTATAACATGTTTATAAGGGGCTGACCATTGACTACTATTAAAAATTAGATCGTTGTGAAATCAAATTTACATAAGGAGTAAGAATCGCATTTATATCCAAATGGTAATAAATCTACATAGAATGAATACCAAACCCAGAGTAAAGATAAACAGCAGAAAAAAGTATTTTAGTTTTATTTCCCAGGTAAAATATATTTCAGTTCAAACAAGATATATTTGCTTGAGCAGCGACACTGCATAAGATATTAAGAGCTGTTTAAAGTAGAGCCCGACTGATATATCGACGGGCCGATATTAGGCATTTTCCTAACTATCGGTATCGGCATTTATAATGGCCGATAAATGAGTATTTTAAAAAATGCAGATGCGGTGATTCATGTAAGGGTGACGCTCCCAATTAAGCACCTAAAAGCTGTCACAAAGAACTGGCAAAAGTAACGATTGTGAATGCATCAAATATAGCAAATAGACATTTTAATTGTTTATTAATAAACAAGTGTTTTCAGTTAGTTGACGACGCTGAATCGCCAGAGAGAAATGCACATTTCATAGCCTACGGATTACAGCAGAGAGCAGTCTGTCTTTCGTTTTGAATTTTTCTGTTTAAAAGTAGACATTTCAATATAGATATTTCTCAGGTCTATACGCTGAGTTTAGGTTCATTAATGAGACGAGCTCGAGTTCACGCGCCGGTGCCTCCGTGTCGTGATTTATTGTCTGCTATATTTACTTCTTATTTATTAAATCCAGGCAATTGGTTGATGAAACATTGATTAAAATTAAGATACAATCAGTGTTGGGGTAGTTACTCAAAAAAAGTAATTAGTTACTAGATACTAGTGTTGCGAAAATTATGACGAAATATCATCGTCAACGAACCTTTTTCACGTGACGAAAACGAGACGAGACGCAACGCAACGTAAATGCTGGTCATGTGACGATGACTATAATTAATTGTATAATGTAATATCGTTGACGAATAACAACGATACTAAATGTGGTTTACAAAATAAAAACTATGCTAAAATGTCTCTTCATTTTCGTTGACCAAAACGAGACGAGACGAAATGTTATTTAACGTTATCTCGTCTCGTTTACTTGCGTTATTACCGGTATGCAGCATTTCTGTTTCCTGTGTTTCACTTCAGGCCAGGGGCTGCATCAGATCGCACTGCGCAGACGCAGGCGACATCACATCCTCAAGCCCCATTCGCGGCATTATTTAGAAGATGCAGCTGCGTGAGTTACGGTTGTTTCACACATACTCCGTGTGTAGTGCGTATGCGGTGCGGTGTGTATGCAGGAGCAGCTCGTGCTATTGTGTTTTCACATGTGCTACGTTTGCAGTGCGCAGCATATCTACGGCTGTAATACCACAATCACAACATTTATTCTCTATTTTTTATTTCAAATAAATATTTCTAGCCTACATCCATTATGTCGCGTTGTTGAGGTAGGCTACTGTGTAGATCTCTGCTCTGCTGTTATGCACGCACCGCTCCCGCGTGCGGTGTGAGCGCTCTAACCTAACATGGGTGCGGGAAAAAATACACAGCGCAAACGGAGTAGGCTATGTGTGAAACAGGCGTTAGCATAAACGACAACAAACGAAGTTAAGTCTGATACAGAGAAAGGGATTCGTCTTTGGGAGAAAAAGAAGAAATGACATTTGGAAAAACTTTAATGTCATCGTGTGTAGGCAACATGTTTGGTTGGTAAAATAAATATGTTCTAAATTCATATCAGAGCGTCTTCTGTGTCTGGAATAGCATTCTTGAGTCTATAAGGTAACAATAATATAATAAGATAGACTAACAATAATAAGATAAGATTTTTTGAAATGGGTTTGGCTAAAAGAAAATGTTGGTTTCGTCTACTAGGTATACATATTGACTGGGTTAAATAGAATTGCATTACTAAAAAGAGACTAAAATACAATTTTCATTGACTAAAACTAGACTATGTCTTTCGTCGACTAAAACTAGACTAAAAAGAGTATGAACGTGACTAAAACTAATAAAAACTAAAATGACAGCTTGACACAAAGACTAGACCAGGGTATATGCAGGAATCTTGAAGTTAATTTTAATACCTTTTCAAGACTTTTTCAAGACCATCTCAATATTTTTTAATACCTCACCACCACTTCAAGCTGTAACCATTTACATTAGTGATACTTTTAACTTAACAGTTTTAGTTTGTGATAAAGACTTTAGACCACTCTGATACAAAAAAATCAAATAGGCTGGGATAGTAAATCACCAACCTTCTCTTAAAACATTTCGGTGCGTTGTAATACACGTGATTTTTTTTTCCCGCCCTGGGAAAATCCCGCCCTGCAACCGATTTCATTGGTTTAGGTCACAGTGACGGGTAGGTTTAGGGATCAGTGTTTGGTGTAGGCAATCAGTACAGTGATTGACATGACAGAGAGGCAATATACGAACGCACCCAAAATAGCCTTGTTTTTTATGTACGTGTTCGTTTTTTCAATAAAAATGACTAAATTCACACACTTTTACGATGTTTTTGGGACTCAAACTGTTGGACAGCTAATTCAGAAAAAATACTTTCAAAATTCAAGACTTTATAAACCCGTGATAAGACTTAATACTTTTTAAGGGTCTTAATTTTCCCAAAATTGATTTATCACCTTTTAATACTTTTCAAGACCCCGCGGATACCCTGTAGACTAAAACTAAAATTAAAACAGGCCGCCAAAAACAACACTACTAGTTACTTCTGTAAATTGTAATGAGATTACTTTACTAGTTACTGCGTTTGAAAAGTAACTTCACTACTTATTATTTTACTTTCCCGTTTCTTAATTTACCGTGTAGATACATGGACAAACACCATAGCCCTATCATCACTTAGCCTGCTGCATAGTGTTTGTTGTATAAATCTATACAAAATGGCATGTAAAACCATATGAAAGAACAATATCCTTGTCTGGACAAAGAAATAAATCTCACTGTAAAATCCACAAACAACAGGATAAAGGAGGCTATGGTGCGGTCATTTTAAAATGGGGTCAACACACAAGTTTCAAAACACAGGCTTTGGGAAACATGAGAATTAAACTCTTCTCCTGAGAACAAAACCATCTTTTTATTCGACTCATGGCAATAAAAACAAAAAATGAAGTGGTCAATGAAACATAATAAAATAAACGTCACTTTTAAATTTTTAATCTTAATTTAAAATGCATTTTTCTTGGCGATTCAATGGTCGGCAGGGGAAGCATGTCTTCTACAATGAACCCTGCAACAAGCCTGTTCATTTCGTTTTGTGTTACCTGCTGCGCTCCAAGACTTGAGAAAAGTTTTTGTAACAGCGCGCGCGGCGCCGCATCCGAGGATGAACGACTTCAAGAAGCCGAATCTGCCCGAGCACATACGTCTCACCGCACCGGCACACCGTTTACGCGTCTAAATCAGTTGCTTATGTTTACAAAATGAGCCTACAGTAGCATAATAAGCCGTTTTAATAAAAAGATCCATGTTTTATAAAATGTTCACGAAAGTTAATGAAATGTTTAGTGAAATTAGAAAATATTTAAGAGATCGTTGATTTAGTTCTATAGTCTACATGTATGTTATTATATCCACATATTTTGTTCTAATGTCACAAGTGATAGATTTTACATACACGATTCTTTTTGTAGTGTTATTATTACTAAAATAAACAGTCACGTGTTGACCTTTCTTCTTCTCACCGTTGATTCCTGATGGTTAAGAGGACAATTACTCGAGTCGCCCCGTCGTTTCACAGAATAGTACAACGGCGAGCGCGTAGAGTATAAACGCCTCGTACGTTTGGGGAGGTGCGCGTGCAGTCTGCGGAGACTCGCGCTGCAGAGACCCCTGTCTCTGTCTCTGTTTCCCTCTCTCCTTCGCGCACCACTAGACAGAACTTTACACACAGGCAAACACGGCTTGGGTAACGCAGGAAAGCGCGTTCCTATAGTATAGTAAAGTAGTGTAGTTACCGATATTTTTAGTGTAATGCGTTACTTTACTTCGTTATCCAAAAAAGTAATATCGTTACTGTAATCCGTTACTTTGTAACTCGTTACCCCCAACACTGGATACAATTAATACAAAACGAAATTCACTTTAAAGGGGGGGTGAAATACTCAGTTTCACTCAATCTCATGTTAATCTAGTGTACCTATAGAGTAGAATTGCATCCTACATATCTCCAAAAAGTCTTTAGTTTTATTATATTTATAAAAGAAAGATAGGCTGTACCGAGTCTTTCCGGAAAAAGCCGAGCGGGTGGAGGCGTGCCGTGTGGGCGGGAGCGCGCGAAGCTTTTGCGTGTGTTGTAAACAGACAGACTCGTGGTTTATGAGGACATGATATATTTTTACAATAAACAAACGGACACCTACAGTGGCCAGCTAAACAAATGTATTTAAACACACAAACACACACATACACACACCATACATCGCATGCTCCATCCTTACGTGATCATGTTGTTTACTTGCTGTGCTTAACGTTACACGCCGATAGTTAACAACACACACACATTTGAAGCAGTTTTACTCACCGCATGCCGTTCCAACGCACGACCGTGAACCTTTATCGTTGGGACTGCTCCATCTTTAAGTATTAGGCGATCTGCAAATCCGGCGTCGAACCGGGCCTATAACTATAACCGTCGAAATCAAGGGAACAAACAAGACACTTGCACAACTCCGTTGCTGCTCTGGAAAAACAAAATCCATCCACAGGTCCATTAACGCTGGGTTCTTTGGAAATTTGTGCAGTGTTGTCTTGCCCTGGCAACCAAAAACACACTTTTTTGGTGCCATTTTTTTGATTGCAGCGCTCTGACGGGCATAGGCGTACTCTCGCACGCACTAGGCTACAGCTACGCGCGCCCTTCCAGGAGAATTGCCCTTAAGACCTAGCCTGGGTTTCCCCATACTGCCTTACCGCAGCGCGATTCAATTCACGCTGAAAGGCAGTCTGGATACCATGGCCAGATTTTTCGCCTCATTTAGGGAACCAATCACAGAACGGGATCACAGAACGGGGAGGGAACAGCAAGACGATGACGACATATGTTGGCTATGAGCATTTGATAGACATTCTTAGCACCCAATAAACAGCGCCGGGCATTCGTAAACCACGCCTCAAATACGAGAAAATGTACATGTGGTTCCCAGACCCAAGTCTCAACGAGAATTGGGTCTGGCGTTAGCCAGGCTACTTAAGACCCGTATAAGGAAATTCCGCCCACTCTGACGACACAATGGGCCGTATTCGAAAAAAACTTTCCGAAACTTGTGACAAACCGGAAGGAGTATTTTTGGAACAGAAATACTCAATCAAACTTACAACTTCATTTTTTAAACTTTGTCCATGTTTAGCATGGGAATCCAACTCTTTAACAGTGTAAAAAACTCACTATGCATGAAACAGCATTTCACCCCCCCTTTAATGAAAGGCTTTGTGCTTTCTGTTTGAGGTCTCTGTGAAAGTTTTAAAGCACTTTAGTGCCACTTTCAGAGCTGGTCACGTACATAACATTGTTTTTTCCTCAAATGCGAACACGAAAAATAGAATAAAATGAATATTTTGTTCTGTTGAGAGCCAACCTTTCTTCATCCGGTGGGTAGTAGCCTATTACTTTTAATTTGCGCAGTGTAATTCACAGAATTGATTTCTCTGCTACCAGCCTCTGTCACGTATTGTGTGAGCTTGTGAGTTGTGACTATTGCAAGCGCGCAGCTGAGAAGTCCTGATTATATTGTCTGCTATATGTACTTCTTATTTATTAAATCCAGGCAATTGGTTGATTAAACATTGATTAAAATGCGTTGCGCGAACGACAAATCTCCGACAGTAAACGGATGCCCAATTCTGCTTTGTAACGGGCGCTTTTTCGTGTCTAGGGTAAACAGCTGTTGCGGCGCAAGCAATAACGGCCGCGTCCGGTGTAGACAGTGTTAAAGCTCATTCTGCCTACAACGCTTACAACATCAAGCAATATTCCAATCATTTATATAATTATAACACTTTGTTATAAAAAAAAACGTTTATATATTTATTCTGTTTATACTGTGTATTCAGTACCCATCCACACCAATAGGAAAGTGTGTCCAAACTTTTGACTGGTACTGTACTATAATACACATACATAATTTTGCTACTGTATTATAATATACACATAAATAATATCGGCCGATATATCGGTATCTGGCTTTTTTAATCGGTATCGGCCCCCAAAAATCCATATCGGTCGGGCTCTAGTTTAAAGAGAATGTACACTATTGTTCAAAAAAGTCGCTTATGCGCAGCAAGGCTGCATTTATTTAACCCTCAGATGGTCTTTGGGGTCCACTGGACCCCAAATGACTTTTGCTTGAATTAAAAAAAATGTTCTCTTTTTCCAAATGGTATGAAACTTCCTACGGCTCTCAACACTTTCTAGATCTACAAAAAAAAAATTAAAATGGAATGTTATCTGTTTTTATGTAGGCGTGACAAAAATAGTCACACTCGTGGTCTTTGGGGTCCATTGGACCCCAAAAAATTAAATTAAATTTTGTAACAGAACAATAGTTTTTTTTTTTACAAATATATTTTTACCCTGTTTATTAATGTTTTTACTCAACATTTGTGCAGTTTTTGGAGGATTCATGATATCTTTTAAATATCTATAAATAAATAAATAAATAATTATTTATTCTTGATTTATTATTGACTCAAAATAGACAAAATTCATCATCAAAATCAGAAATAACGCAGAACACAGACAGAAATGACAGAAATAAAGTGGCACACTTCCAACAATGCAAAAAACATCCACAATCCAAAATTATCATTCTCACACACGCGCACACACACACAAACACACACATATAGAGGAATACAATATACAGGAATACATACAAACTATAAAAACTGTTCTCTTATCATTTGTAAAATAAAATAATCTAAAATGCAGAACCACCGCAAAAATAAATTGGTAACACTAAGACACATTGAAAATGTGCACACACACACACAGGAATACATTTGTAAGGCTATAAAAAAAATAAAAGAAATGAGACCAACTATTGTTCTATTGTTCCAAACTATTTTCTTTTTATTATTTTATTTTACAAATATTTTATTTTTACTGCTTTATTTGCTAATTTGTTATTGCTGTTCAGTTTAAATAAATGATCAAATCTTAAGACTCCAACATTTCTCTTTGTAACATGTTGTTCAGGTTTGATTCTAATCATAATGTAACATTATTGAAATACTGTTGTTTTTTTTCAGTACAAAAAAATGCTAAACTTTGACAAAAAGTATTTTATTTTTGTTATAATTGTGATTTTATAATATTTAGATATGAATCCAACTGAATTTAACTTTAGAAAAATTATATCTTTCAGTAATTCAAATGTATATAGGCCTAGTGGAGCCCTATAGCCATCTAGTGGTTAAAGTGATTTATTACATTATTTTATAAATTTTAACCTGTATTTTCCAAAAAATGGGCAAAAATCTTATATTAAACCTTGTAAAATTATCCATGGTATCCCCTGGAGTGAAAGATAGAAATCTGGGTCTTTTATAAAGTTTATTTAACATAAAATGCAGTTTTTTTGTAAAAATCCTATTTAAAAAATATTTATTTATTTATTTATAGAAATTTAAAAAAAAACATAAATCCTCCAAAAACTGCACAAATGTTGAGTAAAAACATTAATAAACAGAGTAAAATTATATTTGTTAAAAAAAAATATATTGTTTTGTTACAAAATTAAATCTTATTGTCTGGGGTCCAATAGACCCCAAAGACCACGAGTGTGACTTTTTTTTGAAGACCATCAGAGGGTTAACAAAAAATAAAGCAAAAACAGTAATTGTGAAATATTACAAATTAAAATAACTATTGTAATATTGTTTCATGTAATTTATTCCTGTGATGTCAAAGCTGAATTTTCAGCATCATTACTTCAGTGTCACGAGATCCTTCAGAAATCATTCTAATATGATGATTTGCTGCACAAGAAATATTTGTCATCATTATCACAGATGAAAACTGTTGTTCTGCTTAATATATTTGTGGCAGCCAGGATGATTCAGGATTATTTGAGGAATCAAAAGTCCAAAAGAATAGCATTTATTTTATATTTTCTAAAAGTCTTTACTGTCATTTTAAAGTCAATTTAATGCATCCTTTCTGAAAAAATAAATAAAATAATAATTATAACATACATATATATATATATATAATATATATATATATATATATATATATATTTTTTTTTTTTTTTTTTACACACACACACACACACACACACACACACACACACACACACACACACACACACACACACACACACACCACACACACACACACACACACACACACACAACACAAATCTTAGAGACCCCAAACTTTTAAACGGTAGTGTATCATTAATAAAAAAAAATCTGTTAGTGTAGCGAGACAATATACAGTTTGTATTTGTTTTAAGTATAAACAAATAAAAAATAAATAAAAAGTGGAAAAAATTGCCAATGCAGTAAGACAAAATCGAGTTATATTCAAAATACAGCACCGCAGTGCTTACGCAGCCAGTGTGAATGCTGTAAACTGTTAATGTGAGCTTTCTAAGGTGCGAAACATGCCTTAAACGGAGGAGAAAAAGATAGTAAACAGACAGCAAAAGGGGGGGGGGGGGGGGGTTGTATGATACACCCATTCTTTTCAAACTCTGCTATTCCCCATTTAAATTGTCTCTGGCTCGGTTCAAGTGCGGAATCCTCAATTCTCTCCAACTGCAGCTTCTGACTAATGTAATCTCCTCAACACAAGGCTGAAATCTCTCTCAGAGCTAAACACACACATATTCCCATACTCAAAAATGCTAGATAGAGCTTGAACAGAATGGGATCTCGAGGCGTGTTAGCACAGCCTTGAAATTGCTAGTTAGCCTGTAGCTTGCTAGATTCTCCCTAAGCTATTCTATTTGTTTGTAGTAGATTCTAAATGATATGTTTAAAATTCGTGAGAACCAGACAGTGTAGATGAGAGTGGGGTAAGCTGTTCCACTTTTTCCTAGTGTAAAACAAACTTTTCAGGGAAAAAAGTGGTGCATTGACGCATTTTGATCAACGTTATTGGTTAACTTGGTGATGCTGAGGACAATTAATCGGGAAATGTGTGAATAATTGGGAAATAGGTTTTAAATAAAAATATTCGATGAATATAAACAAATGAAACATTTATGTTTAGATTTTATTTTGCTGCACACTATTCACATTTTCATATATCAGCCAAAAAGGGTTTCATACTGAATATTTCAACTAGTTTACTCCAAAGCTACCATTTTGGCAAAAATTGTTTATTTAATAATTTATCTTTAGCTAAATCATTTGCATGACTTAAATAATACCCATTAGACAGTCACTAATGTATAATGTCTACACTTGAAAAAGGCATAAATTTTCTTTTTTATAAGATTTAACTGATATAACATTTCTATAAGATTATTTCTGGATGTAATAAGAAACTGTGACTTGACTTTTGTTTTCATTCAACAATGCAATTCTGACCAAGTGTGTCATAGTCACGTGCGACTTATTTTCTGTAAAATGCATTTTCAAGAAATGGCTGAAGACGCATCTTTTTCGGCAACACTTGATCCATTAATACTTTTTCTTCTATTCTATATCAATTATCTTTATAAAAGAAAAAAAAAGAAAAGAAATAGGTACTGCATTAGATTAAACTGAGAAGGGTCATAGCACTTGCATATTGATGTCCTATTGTTAGTTTAACGGCTTCTATTGTTCTCATTTGTAAGTCGCTTTGGATGAAAGCATCTGCTAAATGAATAAATGTAAATACGGTAGCCATCTGACAGATATGATGGACAGACAATTAAAGAAGAGCACAGCTGCAACACAAAAACACATCCAGTAAACAAACTCTTACATGGTTACACTACTGCTTCACATGACACTAAAGGCACATCCTGGGGTCTGGTTGTACATGATAAACTTTCGATATTAAAAAGACGACTAACTCAACCTACCACTGTTTCGATTCTTGCGGTTGGATTTGCCGCCAAGCAGCATCTTCAGACTGTTCCTGAACATGACTGCACAGCTCTGGACTGGGCTATAGAGAAACCTGCAGAGAGAGGGGAAAAATACAGCACTTGAGAAACACAAGCAAAAAAAAACCTGAATAAACTAATGAAAACACCATATACCTGCCCTGTATAAATACAATTAATAATACAAGTTATACTACTAATAAAAAAGATGCTGCACAAACATTGAGCAACAAAACAGTTGCCACTATGTTTTAACCTATGAAAAAAAAAACAGATCTGTAACAACACCCACAAATCACTTTCTAGCCCCTTTACTTATCAACACTGATTCCCACAGCGTGTGATCTCTTTAAAAATGCAGCTCGACTGGTGATGTTCGCCACACATTGTCTCTGAAGTCTAGACAAAGAGTTATTGAGGGGATTTTTGGAAGCCTGTGATTATATGTTTCAGGTACACAGAGCCTTCAGCCTGCTGGAACACTACAGCTGATAATGAGTTTCATTCGTGGGATTCGTCATTCTTCACTGGATTATTTTAGGTCTCACTCAACACCCACATCACGGAGGGATCACACCCTGATGCTGCTAATTACCACTTCATGTATGAGCGCTGTGTGTGTGTGTGTGTGTGTGTGTGTGTGTGTGTGTGTGTGTGTGTGTGTGTGTGTGTGTGTGTGTGTGAGAAAGAGCACAAGATAGAGACACACTTTGTTCTGCTAATGAAGGTGATGTTGGAAGTGGATTTCAATGAAATTACTTCTTTGGTGGGTCTTTCTGCAGCTGAATTCACATATAAAGTGCACATACTGTATGTGTTTGAGAATAGAATAGAATGTTGGGAATTGACATCTAGTGGTTAGTTCAACCTCTCAAAATGAGCTAAGCACCCATGCAAGTGACATAAGTTCCAATACAGTTTGCAACATTTCCTGATCCTTTTTTTGGCTAAAAGGCCAAACTCATAATAAAGAACACAACAGATTATGTAAGGTAGTCTAGCAAAGCGGTAATCCACAAAACAAGTATGGAACACATTTGGTCACGTTTCACAAAAATAAGTTTGTTTGATTTTCTAAAACAATACATATACTACCGGTACTAAAAAAACAACAAAAAAACAACAACGAGGTTGTCAAACATTGGTATATATAGAGCGAAAAAAGAAAGAAGAAAATCAACCCAAGACTAGCTGGTTAATTGGTAAACAAAATTTGCAACAAATAGCTCAGAAAAGTTAGAGAAATGCTTCAGTGTCATTTGTTGACGGATGCCACATGGTTTCTTAGCTAGATAGAAAGACAATGATACATGAAGAGACAGATAGAACTATAAATACAGAGATAGAATGACAGACGTACCTAGAGAGATAGATAGAATGATACATAGAGAAATAGAATGAAACAGACAGATAGACAGAAAGGTAGGTAATAGACAGACAGACAGACAGACAGACAGACAGACAGACAGACAGACAGACAGATAAAGAGATAGATAAAGAGAGATAGATTAGATAGATAGATAGATAGATAGATAGATAGATAGATAGATAGATAGAGATAAAAATAGAGAGAGATAAAGAGACAGAGATAGATAGAGAGATAGATAGATAAAGAGAGATTAAGAGATAAAGAGAGATAAGAGATATGAAGAGAGAGAGAGAGATATAGAGATAGAGAAAGATAAAGACAGATAAAGAGAGAGATATGAAGAGAGAGATAGAGAAATAGAGAGAGAGATAGATAGATAGATTAAGAGAGATAGATAGATAGATAAAGAGAGATAAAAATAGAGAGAGAGATGAGACAGAGATAGATAGAGAGATAGATAGATAAAGAGAGATTAAGAGATAAAGAGAGATAAGAGATATGAAGAGAGAGAGAGAGAGAAAGATAAAGACAGAGAGAGAGAGAGAGAGAGAGAGAGAGAGAGAGAGAGAGATGAGACAGAGATAGATAGAGAGATAGATAGATAAAGAGAGATTAAGAGATAAAGAGAGATAAGAGATATGAAGAGAGAGAGAGAGAGAAAGATAAAGACAGAGAGAGAGAGAGAGAGAGAGAGAGGAGAGAGATGAGACAGAGATAGATAGAGAGATAGATAGATAAAGAGAGATTAAGAGATAAAGAGAGATAAGAGATATGAAGAGAGAGAGAGAAAGATAAAGACAGAGAGAGAGAGGAGAGGAGAGAGAGAGGAGAGAGAGAGAGAGAGAGAGAGAGAGAGAGAGAGAGAGAGAGAGAGAGAGAGGAGAGAGAAGAGAGAGAGAGGAGAGAGAGAGAGGAGAGAGAGGGAGGAGGAGAGAGAGAGAGAGGGCATGAACTTTGAATCCCCTGCACTCAATACCATGTACTCGGTTTCTTCTTCATTTTAAAATATTAATCTGGGCCTCCACACCTTCAGAAGTGATCTTGGCTGAGGTCACACACAAATGAGAAACACATGTCCTAGTGGGGGATTGAGTGTATGTGCACACATGCATTTGAAATCAGCATCGACGGGCACATATCCTTCTTTTCTAGGCACTCGATGCACCCGTTTGCTGAGCCAGCATGTATGTTTACTACTAATATGCTGGTGCCAAATTTGGCAGAAAGCAAAAAGTATGTGAAAGTGACTCAGTTTGGGTGGGGGGAGGGCACAAATAGGCTTATTTAGTATTCAAGAGAATGTCAAAAAAATTAGCTTAAACCATTTTGGTAACTTTGTCTGAACTTAATCTGGATACTAAAGTCCTGTCACCCCTCTCACTTCTGCTGCATCTGTCTGGTCATGAAAAAAAGTATCTTCACTTACTAGAAACCAAATGTGAAGGAGGAACGAAATGTTAAAACGTTAACACTGCAGTACAACTGACGTCAAGCTATTCAAGACAGAGAAAATGCAATAAAATGCAACCAAATGCACCCACCGCAAAACCTTTTCCTCCAAAAAAAATCAGCTAATCTGAGATTCAAATATAGGACCTCTTTCACTTTATGCAACTGTACTACCTCTAGAACTACTAAGCACTCTCAAATGAGTGAGCTCACAGTTAAATGTAGATTTATTTATTGCATAATGTGCTTGATGGGTGTACAAAGAGCACCAGATGAGAACCCTTAAAGTTTGGAGACCAAATGAGCAGTTTGAGCACTGCTATCCACACAAGATCTGAATTAATACTTCCCAAACCAAAGTACGCTAAAAATAAGAATGTGCTATTATGATACAATTTTATAACATGGTAGACTATTCCAATTGGAGCTGCTTTATTCCCGAGTTTCAGTTTTTCCCATTCCAGTCATTTTTTTTCATTTAATTTAACACAAACGTTAAACTTGTTATCAATGGTGCAGCAGACATACAAGGTAGAAAAAAAAGTCAAGACAAGATGGATAGAGAGCAAAAAGGGGAGTGCAACAGTTTCTGAATAAAGATGCGAGAGGAAGAACAGGATGACCTTATCCTGAGGCTGTGCTTCTGTCAGGTGATGAAGAACAGAGACGACGTAACCCAGCGTAGCGAGGTTTGCTGCTGTTTGCCGAGTGAACCGTGCCTAAGCATGAGAGTGACGAGACTGACGCTATTTCCCCAAAGCAGTCTCTCATACTTGGACATGCGCTTTAATGAGGTCCTGATGTCTGTAAAAGCTGACACGCAATCTAATGAGAGACTTTGATTGAGAGTTGGGAAAGTGAAAAAACGGCATCTGCAATGGAGCAGTGGAAGGATTTATCAAACTTTTTTTAATAATGCTGAAGTCTGAGGACATCTGGAACAATGCTGGAAATCTTCCCTTCTGCAACATCTCTCAAACCTCGATCCTTGAGCTCTTTAAAGCAGGATGGATTCTGATTGGCTGTCAATGTTCATCAGATGACAAAAAAAAAAAGACAGTGATTCCAATGATATTGTTCCCCTGCACCGTTATCATTATAGTTGTGGTGTGAACTATATTATTTTAGACTTGAAATGACTTTTAGAACTATATCTTTATCGTTATTGTTTTCGTCCTTGGTGTGAACGGCCTTAAGGCATAATTTTCACCGAGAGCTGCGTGTCTGGTTCTGAGGTCTGTGTTGACAGAGGCTATAAGTGCTTGTAGGAGAGAAGGGATGAATATGATTTAGCTGTGCTTTGCTTTATCTCTTTGACATTTGTCTGAGAGCTAAACAATAGCAGTGAGATAAATGACACACTCCAATAGTGCCAGAAATCGGACGGTCCCGGAGTGCCAAAGCCAAATGTTCAGCTATGTTGTGTGTGTCCACCGTTAATCCCGCCTAGCTGAGGGGGGCCTGAGTGCGATTGTCCAACTGGATTACTAGGACAAGGAGGGCTGACAACACAGAGTGGGACAGACAAACTAAGAAAGATTACAAAAAAATTGAGGAAAAAAGCCCCTCAGGGGAAAGAGTTCATACCGGGGTTACAAACACACACACATTCATTAACTCTTAATAATTCATTGGTCCACACAATGAAAAGCTTTCTCCATGCTGCCTTGCCGCAGCGCGATTTTATTCACGCTGCAAGGCAGTCTGGATACCATGAACCAGATTTTCACCTCATCTAGGGAACCAATCACAGAACGGGGAGGGAGCAGCAAGACGATGACGACGTTTATGCGACACACCGAAGCAGTTTGTTTATATGGATACAACATGGCAGCAGACGCGAAGTTACCTTTCGATTCAGCCGGCCGTTTCACACCGCAAGCGTGAGCGGCACTTGAGCAGCGCGTCAGCGTAACTACATCGTCACTGAGCTGCAGACGCGCGAGAGTATTCACACTGGAAGCGTGTGTACAGTGTCACAGCAGCGGCTCCAAAGCTACATATATGAGCGAGCAATTCTTTACAAGACAACTATACATTTGTTTTTAGAAGTTGGTCATTTATAACATTGATAGTCTTGAAAGTTTGTTATGGGGAGGTGTACAACATGTGCATATAAATGTTAAAAACAAAACAACCCAGAAAATGGCTCCAATCTATTCGTTTCAGTCATTCATTTCGACATGTTTGCAAGACTGCAAACTCCGCGGATAAAAAACAAAACGCACATAAAAAACCACACACTCGGGTTTGATTTGGGTTGTGCTAGCCTAGCTGTCTGTGTTTTACATAAACTAAAAGAACGTTTATATATAATATTTTCTGGCTAGTTTACTTTTGTTTGTTTTTTATATAATACACAACTTTCACCCAAACTGAATAATTAAAAACAAGTTTTTACCGGGTAGCCCAAATCTTCTATAAATATTTTGAGTCTTGATTTTCTTTTATTTGTCTACTCAAGTTCTTGTTAAAACTCACTAAACATGCTTATTCTGTGCATTTTGGGCACTTTTTGTGTGAAATCATATTTATTTTTGTCCATCAAAAGTGTGCTTTCACTTTGAACGTGAGCAGCAGCAAAAACAGACTCGGCGCCGAAACCCCCGCTTCACTGCTGCTCACGCGCTGCTCCTGCTCCCGGTGTGAATGCACTCATTGATTAACATGTACGCCGAAAAAAACACGCGCCGCTCACGCATGCGGTGTGAAACGGCCATTAGATACACGCCATCGTGTGTGCATAAATCTCTGACCCAAAAAAATGGGTAGCACATGAAAAGCAGAAACAGCAGTGAATTATAATTAATTCAAAACTATAAAAAGCTGATATTTTTGTTTAAATTGATTCATGAAAAATGATTTACAATAATAATAATAATACAGTTTGCATGACTACATATTAATTGAGTGAACACACTGCAGCACATTCAAGTAAACAGCACAAATCTGGTGAAAAAAAAAAACTGTAAACGGACACATCATCTACAGTAAATTACAGTATACGGTTTATCTTATCTGAATTTTGTAACCTAGCCTATAACATATAATAATAGACATACATTATTTGTCAACCAAAGAACCAAAGTATTACCGTTTGAATCAATCAGTGCACCGGTTCTGCCTCAGGTGCTTGTTTTGTAGTGATATATACACACATCATTTAACGGTTCATGAGGTAGATTCCTCAGGCCATCAACCTCATGAACAGTTAAATGCCCTCACTGGGCAATAAACATGTGCAATACAAAACACTTTTATTTAGCACACCATACCTCTTATATACATTCCCTTACATTTGTATAGGCTATAAACCTACCTGTACACACATTGTCTATGTTGAATATTGTGTACTATTTTTATATAAAAAACTTCTGTCACAAAGACAAATTCCTCGTATGTGTAAACATGCTTAGCAATAAAGCTCATTCTGATACTGACCTAGCATTGAACATCACTGGACTACAGATCAACACATGTTTCTGAAACACCTTAAGTTTCATTATGAACAAATAAGCCATTAGCAATCAGATCAGCCAACAAAACATAGCCGGCTGAAATCTCAAAGGCTGATGGCATCAAAACAGAGAGATTTACATGCTCTATCAGCTACAAAATCTTCCTCATCAAACTGAAGACTTTCTTAACTTCGCAATCAGTTAAGAAACAGCTTGTGTGTTATCAGAATCAAAGCAGCCTGAAGCAGGAACACTGGCTTCCTTAATTCACTGTTAAGCACAGACTGTCTAAAGGTATCCTGCCACAAGTCATCAGCCTGCATCACGATGATGGAATCTTCCGGACTGATGGGCCACAGCAGGAGGGATGTCATGTTAGTTGCAGACATGGAAGTCTGGCTGGGAGCAGCAGCTCGTAAATGACAGCCATTTTCTTACAGCACTCGGTAGGTTGTTGAAAATACTGCTGCTACAATTCATGGAGAGAGGGAGGTGGGTGTGCTGAGCTCCCTTTAGTAGCAAGCAACAAATTGTTTGTAATAATCTGAAAAGAGCAAGCACCGTTTCCGTTAGCATTTTAATTTCACTGCATGAAATTCCAGATAGCAGTAACGGTCTGAAATTGATCCATTAGTGGTACCAAACAAATGTTTTCATATAGTTTCATAAACACTTCCATTAGGGATGGGTGGATCAATTTATCCCTCGCATAAAAATACTGATCTGTATTTAGAATGAAAAATAATGCAAATATGCACATTTATGCTATGCCGTATAATAATGTGTTTTTTGAATAGTGTTTAAATTACTACGTGTAATTGTTGTTATTAAATGATAAAAACAGAAATCTGATAATTTGCAATTTTCACTGTATATGAAATGTAAAAAAAACATTCACAATAGATAGATGGATAATATAATGATCTAGACAGCAAGAAAATTCGAAAGAACCAAAAACAATCAGTGTGTTTAAGTTAAGTATCTCTTCTCAAGCCTTAACATGACTTTTCCAAATGTCACACTGTTACTGGAGAGCTACTGCAGGCATATAAAACTCGCTGGCCTGAGCCACCGTTTTGAGGTTGATGGATTCAACAGGAGCGTGAATGACTAAGAGCCAAGAGCCGCAGAGCTTTATATTTTATACAGTCTCTCCCTTTGACTAATGCCTCCCACAGCGCAGTGTTACAGGAATCGCACACTGTTTGTTTTCTGCTGCTCTACAAAGCCAATGAACAGTGAGCGTGCCGAGAAGGGGGGTGACAGGGGTGCCGTCTCGTGACTACGAGGTTCGAGTCATGTGCAAGGAAACAAAACACTCTCATACATACAGAAAAAGAACAAAGAATGGAAGATGGGTAAGAATACAGTATACACATAAGACAGCACATACCCAGAATATGACACCAAAAACACACTGGTGACAGAGGACATTTCAGTAGTGCCATTTGTGTGTTATTCGCACAAATTTGTCTGTTTCTTAACGAAAACGGCTAAAGACTTACAGAGGGAGACAAACGTGTAAGTTTGACCTGAGATTGCTCAGACAGAGGAAATGCAGTTAAACCCCCTGCACACACGTGGCCACACAAAGAGCTATGCAAACACACAGCCCCTTCCCTTTGTCCGTATCACTTCCTTTCCAAATACAACACAGCCGCTCTGAAGTGTTTTGCAGAAACTTGGAGTGTGTGTGTGTTTATAAACTGCACAGAGGAGTTTGTTTGAGGCCCTTTTTCTCTTTTTGAGCCCATCTACTGATGCTTCCTGATCCTAATCTACTGCCGTAAGGGACTTTTACACAGCATTAGACCCACATCGATTCTGGAAAAACAGCAACAAAGATTGGTCTATTACGAAAGGAAGGGGTTGCTTGATTGTCACACGTAAAACACGAAAGACTAATTCACTCCTGGTTCCCTCAAGATTTTCCTAAGGGGTTTTATAATGGGCTTTTTCAATTTAAGAGTAAAATAAGGGTTGTGGTAAACAATGAATCCATGTTTCCATGTTCTACAATGCAAAATTCACACCCCAAACATTTTTATTCTAGTTACTTATTAGAAACATACCTAAACATAAAATGGCTTCAAATTTTGTGGTTTTGATATTGGTGCGTGCAATTTACATTGTAGAGCAAAATATTCAAGCATCATCAAGTTGTTTATCACAACCCTTATTTTACTCATAAATAAACCCCCATTATAAAACCCCTATATTATAAAATCTTGAGGGAACCTGTGGTGAATGTGTCTTCTGGGTTTTGACGTGATCCCTGCACCAGTCTATGTATTCTTTGTGTTCACAGAACTTGCAGACCTTTCCAGTCGCATCTGTACGAACTGAATTAGTAAAACAAGCTTTTCGGTTTGCCGCAACCAGTGGTTGAAACACTTTACAAAATGATATGAAGATGTAGACTTGTGTCAATGAGCACTGGAATCTGTGAGCTGTTAAAGGAAGAATCAAATTGTAAATGTTTTTAAATGTATATTGATATTGTGATGTTTTGTAACTGTAATATTGTGAGACCATCTCTAGCTGCTCATCTTGGCCAGGCCACTTCTGAAAAAAGAGATGTTTAATCCCAGAAAGTTTTTACCTGGTTAAATAAAGGACAATAAATACATTTAAAAGAAAATGGCAAACAATGTCCTTTAGAAGCTTTCAGGTTGAATTTTTCTCAGAAGTGCTCATCATAGCAGCTTGAGAACTTGTAAACAACTCAATTTCCAAACAAACCTGTGTTCTCTGATTCTCAGAAATTGTGAAGAAGCCAATTAAATTGTTGTCTGAGGACGGGACGGCTCCCAGGGTAAACAAGCATTCGAGAGTCATGCAGGTGTGTCATGTTGCACACAGAGTAGAATGGTCTGCATTATTCATAGTTCATCCATTGACTTGTGAACAGAGTTCATGGAGTCAACACAGGAAAAAAATCAAGCGAATGAGAGTGACAACTCATCTAAACAGACAGAAATATGGCGTGGAATACCAGGTTTCACCAGCTAACAGTAACGCTCATCCGCCACTACCAGTACTAAACAAACAATACTAAACAACTCAAGGCCACCATGGGAATCTGTCAAAAGTCTGTAAATTCGACATAATGCAATAATTACCAGAAAACGAAGCTTTATCTAAACAGATTGCAAAGCAGTTTCGCTTAAGCAGAAATCCACAAAGAAAGGCAGAGGCCTTGAACAGATTTAATGGAGAGCCTGAAATCAAAGAGCCCACACATCTTCAAAAAGAGCCCTGCTGGTTTGTTCTCGCTGCTTTTCAAAGAATTCCCTGCTTCACTTCTTACTTTGATTCACACAGTCAAAATAATTGACCAGAGTCTCCTCGCCTTTCACCGTTGATGTGAAGGGCTTTAAGTTTTGACAGTTCAGAGCATGTACTATAAGGCTTGTCGGTCTGTCTGGAAGCATACAGCTAAGGGTGGCCATGTGACTTCATACATATATATATATTACCATTCAAAGATTTGCTGTTTTGGTGATTTTCAAAAACATTTTCAAATAATCTTACCGACCCCAAACTTTTGAATAGGTGTGTGTGTGTCCGTGCGTGCGTGTTAATAAAAAATAAAAAGAATTTAATAGAAAAAGACAAATACAGACATGCTATAAATAATAGATATTATATAAATTATATTAAACATTTATCTCCCCATATATCAGTCTCACTGCTGGTAAAGATATGTATGGACATTATATTTTTACATATATATTTTAATTCACCCACTATTGCCAGAACTTATTTTAGGATCCTGTATGACAGTCATTTTAAGAGCAAATCTGACTCATTAACAAAAGAAAAAAGCCGTTTAATTTAGTTATTGGAAAAATGTACTACCTCCACTACTGCAGATCTGCTTATTACTACTAGAGACTATATTTACAAAATGGCTAATGACATAAATGTTGCACAGAACTTTCTCTTTGTTTTTAGGCTTGAGAATGGAAGTGGTTATAAATTATGCCACTGAAAGGAAGGGGAATTTTTGGCATTGCTGTGACACAGCTTCCTGTGTTCAGATTGAAAAATGCTGAGAGGAAGGTCACTCAGATGGGAATAGCACAAATAATTTAAATGGATCAACCCTTAGCCACAATTACCCAGCCGGCAGCGTTACAGTGATAACAGGAAAATGATACATCTCGGCTGTTGTTCAGATGAAGTCAGTTCAGTGTTGATTCAGTTCCATTGTAAAGATCATCAATTATTAAATTAGTTCATTTACTCTAAAAGCAGTTCGGCATAAAATTACAGTAGGTAATTGTCCAGCTCATACGTCAGTAAAGTCAGATCGATAATATTGTTGAATATTAAGTGTCCATGCCAGAGGTGACAGTGACGAGGTACCCAAACTCGATCAAGTGAGAGAATGGAGAAGAAAAACCTTGGGAGAAAAGGTCTAATATGGTTTCCAATTCATTGAAGGTTAAAAACATTTTCTGATCATACTGCCAACCCTACGGAGTCGGCGACCGCAGCGCTCACATTAGGTGACAGGAAGTAGAGGATATACATGAGGTAGGATGAAGGGAGGCTGTGCTGTAATGCAATTAGGCAGGACGGGCTCATTCTGTTCCAGCTATTCCAGTCGGGTTAGTGGTCCTGAAAACCCATCCTGCATGTTGCAGCGCTCCAGTCTACTCTCTCTCAGCTGCCGTGAGGGAACGCAGCCCACTTCCCACTCCAACTGTCAGGGAAATTATGGATCCTGGCAGCACCTTTAGAATACAAATCAGGAGGAAACCAAAGAGTTGGCCGATTGCTGTTTTTCAGAGGTGATGCCATGCCGGGTCAATCTGAGGAACACTGTACCACCTGCTGTTTTACATACCAACACAAACACACAGGTAATTTATTTATAAAGCACATAGTTGACCAATATGCTGTACAATTCGTAAACATCTGCAAAAAACAAAATACTATTATACAACATATACATCTAACTACTCATAACAACCACAAGCTACTAACATATCAGCAAGTAGAACTAGACAAAAAAAAGCCATAGGGAAAAAAAATGTTTTTAAGAGAGAATTAAAAAGATGCCACTGTGGAGGCAGTTCTAATATGTAAAGGGAGACTGTTCCAGAGCTTTGGAGCCAACACTGAAAAAGCATCATCATCAACCAAAAGTTTATATCTAGACCTCGGGACAGTCAGGAGTTTCTGGTCATAGGACCTAGTGATTCTTGATGGTGAGTATAACTGTAACACATCTTAGAGACTGACTAATCTCTACATACAGGGAGATACAGGAGTTTAAACGTGAAGACACAAAAGGCGTGCATCACTCTCTCTAAATCATAAAATGACAAAAAAAAAAACACTTGAATTTTCCCAAAGTTCCAAATTGAAAGAAGCCTGATCGGACAACAGCATTAATATGTTTGTAAAATTTTAGGGAGTCATCAAAAATTACAAAATAAAAAAAAAATAAAAAAAAAATAGATTCATTAATATCAATAATAGCGTGATGGTAGGCTATTGTTAAAAAAATTGCAGCCTTCTGAGCTCCATATATATATATATATATATACACACATACATACACACATAAATAAATACTAATATCAAGAATCCTGTGTATGTGTATATATATGTATGTATTATTTAAATAATACCCACAGTAATGGTGGACAGACTCAAAAAAGAAGGGGCGGAAGGACTGAATGTGCTGTTTTATCCACTGTGGTGAAATCTTAAGGTTGAGTGCAAATATGCCAGCCATGGCAATTCTGGGAGGCGATAACGACGGTATTCAAAATAATGTAACATTCTAATTAATGCTTCACTAAGCGACAGCAGAACGTTGCATAGCAACAGCAGAATCATCAGGCTCGTGGAAAATGGTGGGGGTAAGAGTGAGAGCGTTTGAGGGGCTCGGTCAGGATGAATAGACAGATTAGAAACCAGAATGAGATGGACCATTAGCTCCTCCACACCATGTACTATTATTGTCTTATTGCCTTCAGTGCATTAATATGTGACATTGGGAAGTTCTTTTGTGCTAAAATCTCTTAAAAAAGCATGTTTACACCTGTCCTCGGAGACCAATTGACTGCTGAGGAGTCTTAGTGTTGTTATAGTGTTGTTACTGGTGTCTCACCCACTTCCCTTTCTGTACCTCCACTATCTTGCTATTTGACATTATAAAATTCATACTCTGATCATTATGAGGCACTCAGGAGTGATTTTATGGATGGTTTCCTGTTCTACACTTGAATCTCACAAAACCTGTCAAGATTCATATTACAATAAAAAAAACTTGCATCAATGTTTTATATATTTATAAATAACATTACGCCTATTGTATTTGCATTTTCATGACAACTAAGTCACTTTTCCACCCTATAAGTTCTATAAGACTCCCTATAAGTTCCCTTATATATATATATATATATATATATATATATATATATATATATATATATATATATATATATATATATATATATATATATATATATATATATATATATATATATATATATATATATTATATATATATATATATATATATATATACACACATACACACACACTAAATTCTCACAATGCAAAGACATTTTGAATCCTGGGATTAGGTGAAGGAAAGCAAAGAGAAGGTGTTCTGTTTGGTAAGCAGTTTTAGAGGTTAAAACATCTCTCTGGCTTCCTTGTGAACACAAACTCTCTCTCTCACACACACACACACACACAAAATTGTCTTTTTTCCTTGGGGTCTAATTTCAGGGTGATGGGCAAAAATAACCTGGTCAGGTGCTGCACTCGATTTCTCATGAATAATCCAGAGACAGGCAGAAATCAACAGACTCAAGGGACACTGAGGCACTGCTGAGATGAAAATAGCTATTTTAAGAAACAGTGATGATTAAATTATCTTTGGAAATGTAATGATCATCCAGTATCTGCTCAGAATAGATGCAAAACCAAAAGTCTCCTTGTTTGTTTTAGAAAAAAAATTATGGACATATATAATTTTGAATACACAATGACGATAACAGTATTATTGCACATTGTATAGTAAGAGCCGAACCCACAAAAACAAATTCCTTATAAGAGCAATCTTCGCCATCAAACTTCAGCTCAATGCATTTAAAAGGGCATTTTTATGTGCTATTGTATATGCGTAAGTAAGTAAGTGCCAAAACAATGGATGTTGATCCAAAGATAATTGAGAAATCAAATACTTCATAACAAAAAAAAACAAATTTAGGGTTAGTTCACCCAAAAATGAAAATCCTGTCATCATTGTGACGTAATTTCAAACGAAATCAGGCCAAACCGAACTTCGTTTGGAGTTTGTTTTGGGAGTTCGAAACAGCTTGCCAAAGCAAAACTTCCGGAAAAGTTTGCTATGGATGCTAAACTACCATTAATCCAGTTACATTTTTATTAACTTGTACTACCATTGGTCCGTGGCGATTACATAATAGGTAGGTGTGCACCGCCTTTAATGTGAATTTTTTTTTTCAGTTCATTTCTCCTGTTCAGTCTGTCGAGGTCAGATGTCCACGAGTGAAAACATGAACGCACTGGAGAACTGTGTGGGCTGTGTCATCGCTGCTTACATACGTCTAACTTAATTTTACCCTAAACCAAAGAACGAAAAAGAACTTCGCCGTGAGTATATCGGGACCTTAAGTCTTCCGTTCATCTTCAGAACATGAAGATATTTTAATGAAATCTGAGAGATTTCTGTCCCTCCACTGATAGCTACACAACTATCACTTTGATGCTTCAAAAAGTTCATAAAGAGATTGTAAAACGAATCCATATGAATTCAGCAGTTTAGTCCAAATTTTCTGAAGAGAAATGATTGCTTTATATGATGAACATATTGAATTTAGGTTTTTATTCATAGTGTATGACCCTTACAATAACTATACTGTAAGCCTCTCTCGATCCGACTGTCCGTGGGCCGGGAATCGGGATTCAAAAATGCGGAAGTATAATCTGTAGTTTTCACGAAAGCCCTAGAGCTGTCAAAAGTCAAAACAGACTTTTGGTATCAAATAAAAGGGAATTTCTCGGTCTGGTGAGTAAACATTGAGAATGAATAAACATTGTTCATTTACATATAGTAATAACATTGTACAAGTACAAAGCCGGTTGAAAATAAGCAGTTACACTTTAAGGAGATACAAAATAAAGTTGTTCACTCTTTCAAACAAAACAAAACAAGGTTTTGAGTGCTTTTTGATCATCCATTCTTCCTCTCCTTGAAATGGAAGAAAGTGAAGGCATCGTCTTATCTTTACGATGGAGTACAGCGCAGGGATTCTCCAACACTGATGCAAGACCAACTCAAACCCATTCCTTCATGATTATAAGAGCATTAATAAAATGGACCAGAAAGACATCAGCGTATAAGGGTAAAACACCTCCAACACTGTCCAAAGCAGCAGTAGTGAATGTGCGCAGCTGGCAGGACATTAAAAAAAAGCTCGGACTTCCTTTATGTCTTCTGTGAGATCTCAGAGTGCAGGTGCCGCTGGATCGGACACACAACGGCAGGATTTCCTCCTTTGGGCAGGAGTCTGTGAGGACATTCATTTTCTTCCTAATAAAGCCTCAGATTTAGACACATAGAAAAAGGCGGACAAGACTCAGATCTGAACTAAATACCCGATTAACTGATTAAGCTTCTTTTGTGGGTGAAAGATAATGCGTTTCCATCAGCTGTTTTACTTTGTTAGCGTGCACAATAATCAGAGACCCTCAAACGGTGAAACTAGCAGGCATGACTGCCAGTTAAAAGGTTGTAATAATTACATTATTTTTTTATATTTTTTGAAAGAAGTCTCTTATGCTCACCAAGGCTGCATTTATTTGATCAAAAATCCAATAAAAACTGAATTATTGCAAAATATTATTACAATCTAAAATAACGGTTTTCAATTTTAATACATTTTAAAATGTAATTTATTCCTGTGGTGACAAAGCTGAATTTTCAGCATCATAATCATAATTGTTCCCAACTCTTGGCCAGTAGTCTATATTGAAACCAAACAGTGGCCTGGTTCTAGTTCAGTAACATTCTTGTGGGTTCATTGTTAGCCCACTTTCAGTCTATTGTGCTTTTTCCCTCCAGTCATCCTTCCCACAATGCACTGGTAAAAGGCTGAGGCCTCGAATCGCTTAAAAGCACGCCCGAGGGCAGGTGTTCCTCGCAAAAACCCGCTCGGCAGACGGCCTCGGAGATTCAAGAAAGATTTAGGGCGATCAGTCACCCAGCAATTAATACAGAGATACAGAGGGAGAAACCAGCAAATGGACACACATCAGAATCAATGAATCACGCTGGCCAGACTGACCTAGATTCTCTTTCCAAGCAGTCCTCCTCCTCCTTGTGCTACTTAGAACGGCCATCAATAACATCGGTGTGCCTCTTTAGTACTAAACAATGGACGTTTGGCTCTGAGGAGCACTAGTGGGGGTTTGAAAGAAGACAGGCAGAAGATGTGTGGAGAAACCACGTAAACTCAGACTGTTCATTTCGGTCTGGTAAAACAGTCGAGATAATGCACGACGGGGAACGGACCTGCAGGAGATGCGTGCCGATGCAACGGGTCAAGAATGTTACGCTACTCTATGCTATGTAAACACAACAGAGGATAGAGTTACATCAAGATGAATGGTATTGTTAAGTGCTGGCAGAAAAAGTACAGTCAGGGCCAAATACATCACCTACATAATCAAAGCTGAATGCATGATTTATGATTGTTCATGCCATCTTGATCATATTTTGTAAATGAGTAAGATGAGTGAAACCTTGGGGGTGGACGTATAGTGCAGGAAAGTAATAGTATCATATTGTTATTGCCTCATTACCTCATTTCAACAGAATAAAAAAAACACTTGATTTGCTGTGACTCGGCATTTTATATAGGCCTAAGCCACATTTTCATGTATCAAATAAAAGAACAGGATACATGTATCAGATTACTTACAAAAAAATTTAACATTCCTTATTTTGAAAAAAGTTATTGGATTACTTACAATGAGCTTTGAGGTTGTTCGATGAATCTATACACCTTTCTGTAAAAGCCACAAACCAGTGTGATATGAACTTTTGTTTTAATTATTGAAAAGCCCAATTTTCTAGTGAAGAGCGCAGATATTGTTGCCTACAACCACAATTATAACAGCATCGAAAAACAATAGTTGGAATTATTTTCACAACGATTTATTTTCCAGCTGATGAACGATAAATACAAATGACAGCCAATCAGAATCCATCCTGTTTTAAGAGCTTGAGCATTTAAAATGGCAGATGACAAAACTACAGTGTGCGCTTAGAATAAACAGAATGATATCGTCCAGAATGATATCGGTGTGGATGCTAAAATAGTTATTATTGGTAAGAACAGGGCTTAAAGGGGGGGTGAAATACTCAGTTTCACTCAATCTCATGTTAATCTTGAGTACCTATAGAGTAGTATTGCATCCTTCATATCTCCAAAAAGTCTTTAGTTTTATTATATTTATAAAAGAAAGATAGGCTGTACCGAGTCTTTCCGGAAAAAGCCGAGCGGGTGGAGGCGTGCCGTGTGGGCGGGAGCGCGCGAAGCTTTTGCGTGTGTTGTAAACAGACGGACTCGTGGTTTGAGGACATGATTTAGTTTTACAATAAACAAACTGACACCTACAGTGACCAGCTAAACAAATGTATTTAAACACACAAACACACACCATACATCACATGCTCTATCGATACATTAACTGTACGTGATCATTTTTGTTTACTTGCTGTGCTTACTTACACGCCGATAGTTTAACAACACACAGACATTTGAAGCAGTTTTACTCACCGCCTGCGGTTCCAGCACGACGAACCTTTATCGTTGGGACTGCTCCATCTTTAAGTATTAGGCGATCTGCAAATCGTCGAACTGTGCCTTGTTTATAAAACTATTAGCAGCTACCGCCGAAATGAAGGGAACAAACAAGAACACTTGCGCAACTCCGTTGCTGCTCTGGAAAAACAAAATCCATCCACAGGTCCCTTAACTCTGGGTTCTTTGGAAATTTGTGCAGTGTTGTCTTGCCCTGGCAACCAAAAACACACTTTTTGGTGCCATTTTTTTGATTGCAACGCAGCCGAGCCCAGCGCTCTGATGGACGCTCTCGTACGCTCTAGGCTACAGCTGCGCGCGCGCCCTTCCGGGAGAAGTGCCTTAAGACCCGTATAAGGAAATTCCGCCCACTCGACGTCACATAGTCCCGTATTCGAAAAATTTCCGAAACTTGTGACAAACCCAAAGGAGTATTTTTGGAACAGAAATACTCCATCAAACTTACAACTTCCATTTTTGAATTACCATGTAAACCATGTTTACCATGGTAAACCAACTCTTTAACCGTGTAAAAAACTCACTATGCATGAAACAGCATTTCACCCCCCCTTTAAGAGTCGTTGTTAACATGGGAACAAGAACCACACCAAAAAAGCTTGGCAATGAATGCACAATTGCCAAAATCATTGCAACTGACATGAAATGAGCAAGTCGCTCTAAATTCTCAAAGAACTCCCTTTCTGATTTTTGACTTTGTTTAATTAAGCAAATTTATTTGTTGTTATTTGCTTATAACAGGCCAAACTTATATTGGATCAAGATTAAAATGCAGTGGTTGCCTTAAATTTTAAATGGCTACGCCAAAGACCAGCCAAAAAAAAAAAACATAATAATAATACATTTAAAAAAACAGCCATGAGCAAACAATCATGTGTTTGGAGCAAAAACCACCTAGTTCAGATACCAGACCATAAGTAATTCACCAATCAGAATGACAGATTGATAGTCCCTGTCTACAGTCACAAGACACAAGTCAGACACAAGTCAGAATCAAGCTGGAAGACATGATTAGTGTTTCCAGGGCGACAGGGCGAGCCACTGAGCCTTTAACACAGCAGGTTTTCAGAAAGCGATGGTGGGGTTCTGTGCTGATTTGTAAGTGGCATCTGGCTCCAAGTTACTACCTGACCCCCAGTCAGGTATCAGGTGGCTACAATAAGACATCTCGAGTGTCTGAAACAGCCCAAAACCCCTAAAATCTGAATCCCAACAAAAGCAGGGGGGGAAAACAGATGGAAACCATGACAATCCATTAAATCACTGACATTGATCAAAAAAGCTAATATAAAATAAAACTAAAATAAATAAAAAAACTAAATATAATGATACTAAGGAAGAAATGTTTGAAGTCAATGAAAACGTCTGTGTCATGTCTATGTCATTTCTATTGACATAACATATGAATACTGAAATCCGGCCCCTAATTAAGTGTATTAAATAGGATCTGTCCTGTATAATAAAATCTGTAAATCCATATTTCTCTGAGGATTACATTATTGTTTTCTTTTTAACATCCATCTCATGTACAAACACTATTGAATTACTCTAAGTAAGATTGTAAAATTGCCCGGAGATGGTAGAAATTTTCATGAGTAAATGCAATACAGAAAAACAGTGCTGGTGTTAACTAAAAACATTAAATTTCTTACATAAAATCTATACACCATGGATTTAACCAACGGTGACATGTGAAATAGCATATTATTTAAATGTCACACTATATTACGATTCATACAGTGCAGCTAAACTATCCTGCACCATCAGAGCAATCAAACTGACACTTTATCAGAGCTAATAAACCTGGAAGGCAGAAAAAGCTGACCTTCTGACACCCTTCAGAAATGCTATCTGTTCTTCCTGCCTGAGTGAAAACTGTCCATTTACAACGTAAAACTGAACCACAGCTAATCCATATATTATATGGATATATCCATATATATCCTGGATACAATATATACTGTAAAAATTAATAATTAGGTTCATTGTATTCATGAGTGAACAGAGAAAACATGCCCCAGACAGCAGACAGTGTGTGTGTGTGTGTGTGTGTGTGTGTGTGTGTGTGTGTGTGTGTGTGTGTGTGTGTGTGTGTGTGTGGTGTGTGTGTGTGTGTGTGGTGTGTGTGTGTGTATATATATATATGCCGTCAACCACTAGCCTGGTCCCACCAGACTCTCTTACATTTCATTTGTACAGAGAGTCTGGCATCGCTCCATTGACAAGCGTTAACTTCCTTGTAGGCGGGAACTCTATTGAAGTCTCAAACTATTGGATCTGCCCAGAGTCACTCTATCTGCCATAACCAATCGCTAACATTTGGTCGTGACATATGCATTTTCCCGAACCCCGTGGGGAGGATGGCCATAAACACAAAACTAAGCAAAGATTGTCCTTGCTCCGGCTTTAACTTGCGAGCATATCCGGCAGCGTTGCCACAACAGACTAAATGGCTTCGCTCGCATCTTTCTTATTTTGAACTTCAACTCAAAATGACGCACGAGTCGACATCAACGGCATCGTTCTCAGCCACTCCATCTGTTCGCTGATTGGCCCGGTAAAAAATTGATCGGAGAAAACCAAAGTCTACAGCACAATCCCAGACGCAGTACTGAAGGAAAATGAAAATTGAGCGGAAGTACGAAGGAGGGCGGAGTCAGGCTAGTCAACCACCATTTGTATTCATCAAACTCTCATCCTTATAGTGTAGAAATGCTGTTCAAATGATCTTTTTGTGTTGTGCATCTATTTACAGAGAGAACAGCCCATCATGATTGAAACATTTCTCAGAGACGCATGCAATAACACAAATCCTTGTCAATGTGACAGGAGTGTCGGCTTAATGAATATATATGAGGTCCTTTATGGCCTGAACGTGTGTAATCCCAGGGTTAAACAAATTCCCCCTGTGGCCGTCCACTCCCATGAGGCCTCTTGGTGGTATAAACTGTCAATCAATCAGACTAGTCAACAAATCCCCTGTGGTGTTGGCTGACTTTTACACACAAACACAAACACATAGGAGCTGGACACACATTAAGTGCATGTTCACGCTTGATTAAAACGAACCCTGGTGTGATTGCTCTGTTAGTGCGGTTAATAAAGTGTGAACGCTGCCATCCGAACCCTAGTGTGCACAAAACAAGTGAACGGAGTCCCACCTTTTCAGGGGTCGCAGTCCACATCCAAACGAACTCTGGTGTGGTTCTACTGAAATATGAACGCAACAGGGACCTAAACATCTAAACAAACCAAAAAGATGCAAGATGTCACAAGAGGCAACCCTAAAAAAAGACAATGTTCAAGCATACTGGGCTTTCGTCATAGAGCGTTGCTCATTAAGGTCCTTGCATACTGAGTCCGAAATTTTTGTATGCGTTTTGTCGTATCGTCCATTCAGTGGCTTTGAATTGTCAAAACACCTCTCAAAATGCTAGCTACAGATGCAGAAAACGCAGAAAATAGAACCCAATCAGAATAGGTTTATGACGGACGAAAAATTCAGACGCAGTGTGTAAACGTGATTGACAACGTGAGGTGGTATTTATTTTTTAACGTTCGAAAATTTTGGACGAGAAATGACAAGGACGTTCACATTGCGGTACGGGTTTCGTAAACCGCCATTTTCTTGCAACAGATCTTCATTTGTGTGTGTAATGGAGGAATTCCTGCCGCTGTTTTGAGTCCTTTACACATTTCACAAGCTCTTCATGAGTTCTCAGCTGGTAAAAATACCACATATGTACACACATTCAACAAGCGTGATGTTCGGCATGTTGTCACAAAATACGTTTTTTCTTTTGTATCTTTAGGTTGTGTCAAAAACGACAGAGTGAACACCAAGCAAACCAGGACTAAATGTATAATTTCCTCTTCTTTTTGTTCCAGACTTAAAGAAATGAAAGAACCAAGAGAACCGAACTACAAGTGCAGGGTTTTTCCTGGCTCAAAATGAGGCGGAGGTGGTAAAATTGTAACACTAGGGGGGTCCGGGGAGAAAATTTTGTACATTTTAAAGATAAATTCAGTAATCTGGTGCACTTTGAGTCACTCGAATCTGTTGTTAAAAATAAATAATAATCCACCCGCCAACCACCCATATTCTTTGAATTAGATATCTGCATCTGATCATCACATTACAATTATTCAATTAAGCATGATATGGTAACATATCACACAATTAACATTTATTTAAATTAAAAGTTCTTCTTTTGGCAAAATTACATTTTCTTTATAGCCTAAACAGCTTTACTCCCTTTAACCTTATTGTCAATGTTTCATTTGTGAAAACACTCTTATCGGAATAATTTTTTGTACCTTTATAAAGGGCATTTTCCCCCTAATTTTATTTAATGTATGCTCTAAATTTCATTTAAAATTCTTACATTTTATCAATACATTCAATAAAAATAATAAGACACTAGGCTGTTACCAATCAATCAAAATAAATAATTTACATTGAAAAATTATAACTATATATATATATAAAAATATAAATATATTTTCATCTTCTAATTTTATTTATATATATATATATATATATATATATATATATATATATATATATATATATATATATATATATATATATATATATATATATATATATATATATATATATATATATTAGAGGTGGGCATAGATTAATTTTTTTAATCTAGATTAATTTTAAAATTAATCTAGATTAATCTAGATTAAAATGGCTCATTTGAATTCTCCCGAAGGCATTTATAATATGTGTGCTACCCAAATAATGACTAAAAGTAAGTCTTTGAGAATAGTTCATCTCGCATAGGGATGTGCATTTCTGCCAAAAATGCCATTTGACAATCGAGGAGCAAAAGTCGAATATCGTTAAAAAAAACAAAACAAAAAAACGCAATGACAGAAAGGGAGGCCAATTTCATCTTTAGCGATTTGTCATCAAACAAACTCTTTATTAATTGAACAAGTAACATGTTTTCTTCGGGGTTTTTTTAACATAGTAATTGCCTTGTTACTGCAATAGCCTCCTTTTTAAACAAATTAGTTTCAATCAATGTAAACTATTCGTGTGATTATGCCACTGCGCAATACACACACATTACCGCGGGATGGCGGTGTTCATTTCATAAACTGTGGACAATGGTAGCTTATTTAAACCTGTTAACCAGTGCACCGACGCCCTGAAGCGTTTTTTTTTTGTAGCCTATAAATTAATGTAACTGTTATGTCCAAAAACCGGATAATGTCATACTTTTTAGTAGTGCTATCGTGGCGTAATAATCTGTTTGGTTGTAAAATGTATTACCTGAATGAAATGAACTCGAATGTATCGTCCTGTGGAATCATTCATTCACGGACAGTTTACGAAGATGTTCAACTAATAAAGATCTTCATCGCTGGCAAAGATATGATGCATTTGCAGATTTGCTTTCACTAGACTAAACTGTAGATCCACGGCCACTTCATCCAACGCTCTTGATGTTCTTAAATCTTCCTGCTACTTACGACTCCTCGAGTGTGAATTGAAAGCGCTTCAGACGATTCAGTGCGTGAGGAACTGAACAGATCAACTGGTTCGCGAACCGATTTAACAGATCTGACAACTTGTTTGATGAAGTCTTTGAACAGAAACGACTCAAAAGAGTGATTCATTTGTAAATGAGCATCGCTCATGCCCATACAAAGGATACAGCGCACTTGGAATGAACTCATTTAACAACGTATTGCATTAAAGGGTACCTATCATGGAATTTTGAAAATTACCTTTCATGTAGTGTGTAACATAGATCTAAGTGAACGAAAACATCCTGCAAAGTTTTAAATATGAAAGTTCACCGTATACAAAGTTATTATCTCTCAAAAGTAAGAGTCGACTCTGAGTCGTTGATATGAATCGATAGACGAACGATGCACTTTCTCTAACTTTCGTACGTCACTTGTACAAGTTATTTGAATAAGATACGCCCACTCATTGCATTAGGAGACACCAGGGAAAACATCATGTCGACGAGACGCTGCTGTGTTTTGAAGTGCGACGCAAAAGCAAACTTTTTTCATCTGCCCAGTGAGGAGCATTTGAAGACCGTGGCTACAGTTCATAACTATACCACAGAAGTATTATAGCCCGAACTTGTTCTGTGTTCGCGTCATTTTGAAGATGATTGCTTCACAAACCTAAATGCTATAAAGTATGAATTTGCGAGCCGGCTGATACTGAAGGAGGGAGGTTCAGTACCGAGTTTATTTGGATCAGCTTCCTTCTCCGAATCACAATCTGTAAGTAGGCTGTTGCTTTTATGTTTGTATCATGTTCTATAATTATTTTGTGTGTTGTGTACGCACAGGCACAGCGCAGCTTCTAGCAGCTAACTTAGGTCTTCAATGTCAATTGTATTGAATATGTGAAGTGTTTGTCGTTGTTAATGGAGTTGTCACAGGGCTCTCGAGTGTCACGCATCACGCATTGAGCGTGACAGTCACTCATTTCGGTCTTTTGTCACGCTCTCCGGCCACACGTTATATTTCTCACGCTGAAAAACTATTTGTAATATATTTAATATGCCGCAGTGGCCAAAACTCACTCACTGTGGAACCGGCAGCAGGATTCAAGCGCGTCTCCTCCAGTGTTGCCAGGTCCGTATGCCTGCACTGTTTCCGCGGGTTGTTTGTGTAGTGCACGCTGGTTGACGCGATTGTTTTATCCACTGGAACATGATTGTTATTGAGGAAACACCCGGGAACGCTATTTGAATATTTTTGGCCGTGATTGGGTTAGTTTGATGAGCAATTGGGCTGGTTTTGTTGTGCAGACCTGGCAACCCTGGTCTCCTCGGGTGTTGTTCGTCTGGTGTTGTTAGCCAATCAGAAAATAGCACTGTTGTATCTGGGTAAGATCTAGCGCAACAACCAATGACACCCCGTCGGCTGGGTGTCTAACATATCACCACAGATTAGCGTCACGCAAAGGTGGGGTTTGGAAAAATGACTCGCTAAACGATTCATATGGGAGTCGGTGAGCAAATCAGGTAAAAATAAATGCATATTATAAGACAACAAAAGTGTTTTTTGTCATGGCATGCTTGTAAAACTGTTGTTGGGGACTCCCAGAACAATATTAGGAACATTTTAAATGCCATAATAGGTACCCTTTAACATAAAGTAACGAGAGGAACGTCGCCCAACATAAACAAAGTAAAAGTACACCTTGTGTCCCTGACAGGAAAATACCCTGCTGCGCGATCTGTGACAGTAGGCGCGGCGTCAATTATGTATGTCATACTACACACTAGAATTGCGCGAAAATAACGATATTCGAAAATGCTATTTATGATCCCAACCCAACTTAGATTAACGGCGATATTTTTTTTTATCGCGCGATAAGAGTCTCACGTTAACGCAGCACGTTAACGCCGATAACGGCCCAGCACTAATATATATATATATATATATATATATATATATATATATAAAATAAATAAAAAATAATAATTAATAATAATAATAATAAATAAATAAATAAAATCAATATTTAAAAACTATACTACTTCATTGTTTACTTTTTATACTGGAGAGTTACACCCCCTAGATATTAAGCCTCACAAAAAATGCTGAATATTCAATTCAGAAATTGAAACTAAATTAATTTAATTAATACAGGCCTTGACTTGAATACATGTACAGTATTTTCAAAAGATACGGACAAAAAATAAAATAAATGAGTGTCACGTCATTATTGATTTAAGGAGTTCAGTACCATACTGCATTTGAAGATAAAAATAACATGCATAATAAATGCAGAATTAGTTCCAGGCATCAAGAGACATTAGTGGGCATCAAAGCCGGAATAACCGTACTCAAGTTATTTAGATTTACTATGAAATAGTGTGAGTTCTGTGAAAAAGCTTAAAATGACTAAAGCCACTAGTCAATCATACAGCAATAGACTAATGTATCAAAGCTCCAGAAAATGCCTTTTGAAAAAGGTCTTCTCCAACTTGCTTAAAGGTGCCCTAGAATGGGGTTATTTTATTATTTTATAATGTTTTCTGGGTTGCCCTTATAATGTTAGTATTATTTTTAGATCAAAAATAGTCATAATTTAGAAATAAAAGGCATTTTTCCAAGCCTGATTTTAGCCTCTGATTTGAAGACTCTGTTTGAAGGGGCGCAGAGGATCTCTTTTCTCGGTATGGAAATCGAATCGTCCACGCAGCTTACGAGACACTAGTAACCGGCCACTGCTGTGATTGGCTGCTGTGGGATTCAGTGTAACCGGCCACTGCTGTGATTGGCTGCTGTGGGATTCAGTGTAACCGGCCACTGCTGTGATTGGCTGACATGCTTGCATATGAAATAGCTACGTATTACATGTGAAACTCTCTCGAATACTTTTAGTACAGCTATTAAACGTTGTTACAATTACAGCTATCGAGATTAAAGAATCGTGAGATGTTTTTAAAGTATTTAAATCTATTTCCATCACATAAAATGTGGCCGTGATGAGCATTGAGCAAGCAGATGAATCGCGAGAATGAAGATGTTATCATTGCAACGCAGTTTCTGCACTCTCTCTAATGCTTTCACCAATGCGCACACGATGATGTACATACTGTAAGAGCTTCGAGCTTGTTCTTTGATCGCTTTCTGTATATAATTTATTCACTGAGAGAAGCCTGCTTGATATTGTCCCAGGTTAGAAAATAAGTCCGTGGTGAAATGGGCAGAGCAAATTAACAACTTCGAATTAAACTGTTGCGGTATAAAAGGTCCTTTTCCATCTAAACACACTACAGACCCTTTAGAAACTACTATAACTAACTATTAGCAGGCATTTAAAGACATATTAAAAGCGATTAAAAATCCCACTTTGCACCCTGAAAAGAAATACTAGACCACTAAAGACCACTTACACACCACTTTAAAAAAAAAAAAAAAAAAAGACTTTCAACAATATTATGGCCCCCATTTATGATATCCTGCCCAATCTGGTCCCCCAAGTGTGTGAAGGAGGAAACCCCAGAAATAAGCTAAATAGGGCTGGGTTCAGAGTTCGATACTTTGTTGGCACAACCGAATTGCCTCGACCATATAGTATCGAAAAAATGTCTTGTCGTTCGGTACCAAATTTAGATAATCTCGTCAACGTTAGTGAGCCAATAAGCATGCAGTCTGGTTGGCTGTGGCAAGGCATCAAGGAAAAATACTAGTCTAGTTTACGCGGTTGCCCAAAAGGACGTGGTTCGCACGTGAGGCTGTAGTGTGGAAGCATCCTAACCCCCATTGATGTAAAAGATGTGGAAAAGATCAAAAGTGTGGCTACATTTCACGAGGCTCAATGCCAGCAGCGCGCGATACAATATTTGCAACAAGATAATTACTGCCAAGACCTGCAACACGAAAAATTCGATGAAGCATTTGACAGTGCACGGAATAAAGTTAAGAGCAGAAAGTTGCTCTGTCCTCAACTGCAAGAAGAACTGGAGCTCGTCACAAATGAACCGAAACATATAGGCTACTTGCCTCACAGACATGAGAAATAGGCATATAGAGCTTGAAATGTCTACTTTTAAACAAACCAATTCGAATTGAAAACAAATACTCTGATTATGTGATTTAAATGAGTTGCGTTTATCTATAGGTGTGCGCGTTGACTAGACTGCGGAGATGACGAATCAGCAACGTCAACATCTTTGCAGCCAACTCTGACTCAGAAAACGCTAGTTTATTAATAAACAATAAAAATGTCTCCTTGCTGTTTTTTCCTGACACATTCATAATCATTAGCCAACTTTTGCCAGTGCAGGAAGCTTCACGCGTGTGCTTGAGCGCAAGGCATATATTCCGCCGCCCAGTGGCCTATATGAGCCATTGTGTTAAAAAAAAGTTTTTGTTTTAGGTAATATGTAATATAATCTTGTTTTATCAGATTTCATAAAATTGGTATCGAAAAAAGTATCGTTCAGGAACCGGTATCAAAGGAATCAGTATGGAAAATGTTTTAACAATAGCCAGCCCTAGCTAAATATGACAAAATCTTACTCTGAGATAAGCGGGATATATCCTGAATAAGAATACTCAGTAAAACATGATTACACCCCTAAAAATGAATATAAAAATATATGTTATAGTCACAGGGTTAGTTTTAGTTTATAGTAAATATAAATAGCTGTATAATAAACAATAGTCTAGATAGCCAAGTAAATGTGTCTGTGTGAGAGAGAGAAAAAAAAACAGAAGGGCCAGGCTGATACATAAATCTGACTAAAGTATCCCTGTAATGATAATTGCAGGTGCGTAAAGACACTGAAAGTACCATTAGTAAGGGTTAAGGTTCAGGTCAAGGACAAAAGGTCAAATCTTATTCAAAAAGGGACATGTAGTGTGGTGGTTAGCGATCCACATATTAGTGTCCAGAGATACTAGTGATTTACATACACAGCAGTTTACGATTTGTCAGCCATTAAGTGCCAAGATTTAAGATATCTAATGCAATGCGCCATTCTAACTCAACAGTGATCATTCTTTAGCTTTAGAAAACATCCGCGAGAAACACTTAGATTTAGAAGTGTATGATAATTAAACAATCTTTCTTATAAAAGACAAAAGTTGTATTAAAAATCAAATAAAACCAATACGATACATGCAACGAATTTAGAAAAAAATAATAATACAATAAAAATGAAAAATATTATTCTAACCACCCACATGACTGTGTGATACTTAATTGAAACACTCATTATTATCATTACAATTCTGTTTGGGGTGCAGAAACAACACCAGAGAGATTTAAAACCTAACTTACTTAAACAAAACAGCGAGACCAAGGTCAAAGGTCTGGACTCCCCCTGAGAAACAACTGTGATAAATCACCTATCAAGCTGATTATCATATGGTGCTTCACATTAACCCATCAGCATGAACATCATCTACATTGTTACCCGAGTTTGACACTGTCGCTAAAACGTCCTCCACGTGCCCTGTGCACGCCTGGCACTTGTGGTATTTTAGGAAAGGTAATATAACCCATGCAGCGGGTGTGTGCGGTCCCTGTGGAGCAACACACTCCCCTCCACTCCGTCAGGCAGACACAGCCAGACAGCAGTTCTGAAAGAGGGCAGAGCGTGTGCAGAGTTTAACATTACAGGCGTAGTCACCTGACCAAGGGCAGACGACGGACTAACTGAATGTCAGGATTACAGCTGCAATCATTCATTCCCACAGACGTTTTAAATGAAATCGTAACGGTCCAGTGCACACAAATTATCAAGACTGGAAGATTTCAGAGTTTGTCGAATTCAAATTATTACGTTCTGCAAACACTAACAACATAAACGTAATAAAGCGCTCCAAAATCCCAATTTCGTCAAAAAGCTTTGATTGTGTCTGTGTTGAAATTCAAGCCTTTGTGAGTTTTAATAATGGGTTTTTTTCCAGCACTAACATGACGACACAGTGGAGACGTTACCGAGAAGATGGCAAAGAGGGAATCAGAAAAGCCTTGGATTGTGACCAAGACCCCTACGGCGACGACACCCACTCAGAACTCCTCCGTGGTTATGATGAGGGGCCAAACAAATCTGACTCAATGTAAACAACATGGCTGAATGTTTGCCGTTTACAGACAATAATCATGAGAACATACTTCATTCCCTTCTGTGCATATGTGAAGCAAGCATCAGTGTTTTCAAGGCAATGACAAGGGAATATGTTACCTAGGGTTCAAAAGTTTGGAGAATTGATTGATTGATAAAAAAAAAAAATACAGCAAATGCAAGATCATTTTCTGTCATCTTCGCAGGACTGTGATAAGAGTGTGCAAAGTAACATTTTAGCAACCGTGTGAAAGTGAATAGCACATAACAGGCACAATACCTGTATAAACATGAATATCTATGGGTTCAATATGTGTCACATGACTAAATTACGTCATCGTTTTCAAACACCTCCGTTTGCACAGTCCACACTACAACGCGTATTCAAATGTATCCACTTTGGAGAGCGTTTTCGTTGGTAAAAACGACGTCTCAGTGTGGATGGAAGTTTTCAAACGAAACCGTATTAGTGTGGACAAGGCCTAATGCATTAACTAATGGGACCGTATTGTAAAATGTTGCCTCAAATAAATACTGTTTTTTGGACTAAAATATAGGTTTCATGGTTTCCACAAAAATGCAACAACTGTTTTCAAAATTGATAATAATAATCAGTAGCAAATCATCATATTAGAATGATTTCTGAAGACTGAAGTAATTCAGCTTTGACATCATAGAAATAAATTTTAAATATATTTAAATAGACAACAGCCATTTTAAATAATATTTCATAATTACTCTTTGTATTTTGATCAAATAAATGCAGCCTTGGTAAACATAGCCTTCTTGTTTTTATCTTTTTTTATTACCAACCCCAAACTTTTGAATGGTACTAGTGTATTAATATATGAATATTAATATAAGCGGGTGTATTTTATACATTGCCTTGTCATTACCCAACTATAATGCCTTTTGTTGGACAAAATAAAAAAAAAATTATCATGAGTGGGTGAGCAATCTGAGGCTGAGACTACAGTACAGCTGGAAATAAAGACACCCAGGAAGAGGCAGCTCTTTATTACACTAGAAGAGCCCTACTGGTCTATCAAACAAATGATACCCTGTTTGAGAGCAGAATAAAACATCAGACCATGGAGGAATGGAGGGTTTCTGTCCAGCAGCTGTCGCAACCATGTCAAATAACCCAGCTAATCAACACTCCGACGCCTGAGTGCTTCTGGGTAAACAGATGGAGGCTTCAACACTCTGCAACTAATCGACCATCACTGATAAAGCAGAGGCTGAATCCCCGGAATGACAAATACAAGAAACCCTCTAAATTCTCTACAGATATCCACTTCAATGTTATAATGAATTTGTAAAGCAACTAAGTAAACAGAACTGATGCGATAACATTCCCTTCCTTAAAAAGCAATAGCTATGGTCTTGATCCTAAAAACAGAAGCAGCATTATGCAAAGTCTAGTGATTAACCAATCAATCCCAGCTCATTTCATCACTGAAAAAAAAATGGTGTCGAAATTTTTTTTTCACCAAGACATTGCTAGTAAATTTCACTAACAATTACAAAGAAACAGCAAATAACGCATTCAATCAAAAGTGAAATTTTGATGTAGGAAATGGTTTTATTTACAAATTTGAACTTTCTCTTTAAAGTTATCACCCTCTGTTGTAATTGAAATTATTCGAGCTTTGTGACATGGTGCATTATCCTGCTGGAAGTAGCCATCAGAGGATGGGTACATGGTGGCCATAAAGGGATGGACATGGTCAGAAACAATGCTCAGGTAGGCCGTGGCATTTAAACGATGCCCAATTGGCACTAAGGGGCCTAAAGTGTGCCAAGAAAACATCCCCCACACCATTACACCACCACCAGCAGCCTGCACAGTGGTAACAAGGCATGATGGATCCATGTTCTCATTCTGTTTACGCCAAATTCTGACTCTACCATCTGAATGTCTCAACAGAAATCGAGACTCATCAGACCAGGCAACATTTTTCCAGTCTTCTACTGTCCAATTTTGGTGAGCTCTTGCAAATTGTAGCCTCTTTTTCCTATTTGTAGTGGAGATGAGTGGTACCGGTGGGGTCTTCTGCTGTTGTATCATCCGCCTCAAGGTTGTGCGTGTTGTGGCTTCACAAATGCTTTGCTGCATACCTCGGTTGTAACGAGTGGTTATTTCAGTCAAAGTTGCTCTTCTATCAGCTTGAATCAGTTGGCCCATTCTCCTCTGACCTCTAGCATCAACAAGGCATTTTCACCCACAGGTCTGCCGCATACTGGATGTTTTTCCCTTTTCACACCATTCTTTGTAAACCCTAGAAATGGTTGTGAGTGAAAATCCCAGTAACTGAGCAGATTGTGAAATACTCAGACCGGCCCGTCTGGCACCAACAACCATCCCACGCTCAAAATTGCTTAAATCACCTTTCTTTCCCATTCTGACATTCATTTTGGAGTTCAGGAGATTGTCTTGACCAGGACCACACCCCTAAATGCATTGAAGCAACATGTGATTGGTTGATTAGATAATTGCATTAAAGAGAAATTTAACAGGTGTTCCTAATAATCCTTTAGGTGAGTGTACATATAGGCTATATTGTGCAGTATACAGTACACTAAGTCTTTTTGAAAATAGCCAACTATCAGAAAAACAAATGTGATGACAACCCTTAAAAAAAATACAGGCCTAAATCATCTCTACAGCATTAAAACAAAATATAGTTAGTTTTTATTAATGCAATAAACACTGATCCATCTTTAAAATTAAAATAAACGGGTAGCAACAGACAGTTGAAACAGATGTCCTGCCTTAAAAAAGTCTTTGAGATCAGATCGCAGGTGGTGCTTGTCTTGCATGAGCAGGAGCACCATGGGGTTTTCTAAAATGAGACATCTCAAAGGGTCCATGCTGTTTGTTTCAACACTGAACACATGGCACAGATATCTGCATCTACAAATCATCAGGAGCGGATAGAACTCCAGCCACTCAATATTTACAAGTTGGCCGGTGTTAAAAACAAGAAAAATGTTCCAACTGATGTCCCTTTTTGGATGGCCCTAATGCACCATTTGTTTGCTCCAAACTTAATCAGTGATTTTTAACACCAGCATCTGTTTCTAGCTGTACTGTTTTGCATCTAAATTTGTCAGATACATGTTTAATGATACTCCGTAATCTAATACAAATACAATACAAAATTAATCCTGCATTAAAATTAATATATTGGTGGGTTACTTGATCAGACAGACAGACAGACAGTAGGGGAGTAACGTTCTCTGTAAAAATCGAACTGTACTGTTCTCCACCCACGGTTCGGCAAGCACTTGTACCGCGGTTCATCTTAAATCATCACCATATCATAATATGGTTTATTGAAAAAAACAATGCGCGTTTCTGTTGGACACACATTCTGGGTTCCCAATACATTACAGTGATTATCAAAAAAGGATCACTCTTGGACAAAACTGTCACTCTTTGTAAACTTTGTTCAATGCGAGTGCCGAATGCTCGAATATGACCAGTCATTTCTGCCGTCATCACCGAGTGTTGATAGCGTGCGAGCGCAGATGAGACCTGGGGCCTCATTTATAAACGTTGCGTACGCACAAAAGAAGGCGTACGCCGCTCTCTACACAATAATTGGTAATTATAAAAAGCAAACTTGACGGGAAAATGTGCGGTCCTTCACGCAAGCTCTGACCCAGGCGTACGCACAAAAACGGGTGAAATGAGAAATGGCGACACCGTCGGCAGATGGAAGAAACACGTGAAAGTGTGTGAAACGGTAGACCGTTGTGTAAAAGAAATGGCAATACTGTCTCTCATAAATAAAATGAAGACTTCACAAAGCAAGTGTTACAATTAACAGCCTACACTAACACCCGTTTGATCGATCTGCAGTGCAAAACAAACAAAATCAAACGAAGATTACAACAGAAATGCAAATTAACATATTTGCAAAAAGAAAAGTGAAATATGTTCTGCAATAATATTGGCATGTTATGCAATTCATCCTCATAACACATATGTAGCTTGTCAGATGCAATCAAATGGATGGTAATAAAATGCCATGATGCCATCACAATAATGGAGCGCTAGACGCTTTTTGCATCGACTTTGATGTCCGACCATTTCTGTTTTATTTCGGCCACGGTCCGAGGTTTTGAGGCTGCAGCATTAACGGCGTCTGCAACCTTTTGCCACTCAAGTGCCTTTTTGGCATTAGTAGCTAATGCCCACACTGTGCCCTCCCAAATAACATGTTAGCCTACTCCTCTTTTAAACCTCGCCAACGATAATTTCTACTTCACATTGAGTGAAGTTACGTTTCTTGGTTTTCCTCTCTGTATTTGCCATGATTTTGCAATCGATGAATATTAACTTGTGGGCGTTTCACGGACTATTTATGGGCAACTATGGGCGTGACATGAAGCTGCAAAAGCTGTGCTACATTTAGAATTGATTGTGATTTATTAAGGGAAAACTGCGTAGGATGTGCGTGCGCACGGTTTTATAAATCCGAATATTTCTGTGCGTACGCACGTCCTATGTTTCATCTGTACGCCACTTCTGATGCAAATCCTACGCAAAGTTTTATAAATGAGGCCCCTGAACAGCACATGTTGCTATCTGTGTTTAAACTAAACTAATTTAATCCTTGTCTATTTAAACATTTAAGAGCAAGAAGTAGCAAATGAGAACTCTTGTGCACTGTGAAGATTTGTGTGTGTGTGTGCGTGTGACGCAAACCCGCGTCTCAAACAGCGAGTCTGATACAGAGAGTCCACTTTCAAATCGTGCGATAATTTCACAACAGACCCCCAAATTTCACTGCACCCCCAACAGACAGACAGAGACAAATACCTGGATATTTCTTGGCAGTTTAGATGAGAATCACCCAGAAAGTGTAAGAGTGACACTGCGATCCCAGCGCTGGGACTGTGTGATTCAAATTGCTAATTTGGGATTCTACGACATTAAAGAGACCTTGAACGGTGTCTTTGACACCCTGCAGCTCTAACCAAGAACAATTAATCACCCCTAAACATGTATTAGGCAAGTGTGGATTATTTGATGTCCTAGAGAAATTATGTTCGTTAAGATTGCTGGCCAAGTCCGTTTCTTACCGCCCCTAAAACAGCCCACACTAGTTCAAGCTTTGAAGTCGACTCTGCTGCGACTGCAGCTGCCTGCAAATAGCAAATAAGATTTAATAAAACATGACTCGGTGGACATTGAACACAGAGTCCATTGCATCCTGCTCCCGACTCCTTGGTTTGCATCACTACATTTCATTCTTTCTGCCACCTTTGCTTTAAGAAACAAACAACAATCTTCTCTTCCCAGCTACGTCTAAAAGAAGAAAAAAGGGAGAAAGAATAAACTTGCCTCTTTCCTAATAACTCCCCCAACTCTCTGCCCATCCTGTTTTGGAGCAGATCAAAGGTAATAATCCCCCATAATCCTCTGGTGTGCCCTTGCTGTTGTTATGGTCATTATAGGCTGCCGCATTGTTGCTAAGCTATCACGATTGTTCAGAGGAAAGCTACACTGGCTCAGTTTCACAGTGTAATGCCTATTTCACGGATGGACAGCCACTAGGATAATTAGATGGGGCCCGAGCGGACACAGCAACGATGTGCTTTACGGACAGAAAGCAAGGCCTCGTTTTTGCAAACTAAGGGGTCAGGGAGGGTACAAAAAACTCTTGTCAAGTAAGTATAACAATTTAGCGTGTTACTTTGAAAGTTAGAGTGGCTGCAAAAACTTCAGAAACCAACTAAAATGAAAAGAATGGCTGGAATTGACATGCACACTTTAGTTTATAGCACAATAGTTACGGAACCATAGAAGGATTGTAAAACTGTGACATATGGAATAATGATAGCTGCTTTTGTCTTTGCCAGATTTGCTGTCAGAGGATCAATTACCATTCATTGGCCGCATACAGAACAAAATCTTTGGATGGAGGAGATTGTAAATTGAAATGGCTTCTGCAGATTACCACTTGAGTTGAGACTGTATCCATGAATAGCCAAGGAAAAGATTTCACATTTTTAAAATGTGCACCTTTTCCAAGTCCAAGCTTTGTTCTGTAACAGTTTCTCTAAGGCTATTAGGGTTGACCTGCACATAAAGATACTTTCATTGAGCTTTCAACCGCTTGGAATCATACTGGATTGCGATGAAAATCTCATTGCAATCAACTGTGTTAAACATGAAGTCCTTTTTAACTTCTAGCATGGACAAACAACTGATATGTTGCTGAAAACTACACAACTGGTTAGGATGCGATGGCAGAACATTAAGCTTGACAACTTTCCAGAAATATCCATGACAAGCAAATGCTTTACGCATTAAAACCTTGGAAGTGATAAGTTATTTAACCAACCAATCTACAAGACTGCCACTAAACAAAACAAAAACCATTGGGATACATTCTTGATTCCTTGCTGTACAACCTGTTTTTCCCATAAAGACGGTGAAAGTCAACTCACCATTAGAAGGAGGTACAGGGCCTCACAGCAAACCAGTCACAGCTTTAGGGGTCGAGTTGGAATCGTTCTCCTGTGGGCAGGAGCCCAAGTCCCATCTCCTTAAGATTTAAACCTCAGCAGCTCTGTAGAAATCAAAAGCAGCACATCAGAAGCATGATAACAAAAACAGCAGCCGTCATTTTCCAGACCCTACCGTGAGCCAAACAAACTAGCATCTTGCCTGAGAGCCTATGTATAGCCCCACAAATCCCACCGGCACCTTCAGCGGCATGTTGCCTGTGGCATGAGGGGGGATGTCTATGTGTAACCTTCATAGCGCTAAAAACATGGAACACTACACATGCAATTTAATTAACACACAACTTGTGCATTTACACGTCTGCACACATGGGAGCCTACTTCTCTCTAGAGACAAGAATAAAGAGTGAGTGGGAGGGGGAGGTGGAATTGGAGAGTAGAACAGCTGCCAACTTTTTGACATAAAAACACCACAAAGCAAACAGAGCATCAACGATCTGTTGGCATAGTTAGCGGTGTTTGCCAAGGTGAGGAACACTATTAGTATTAAGGACATAGACTCAACGTTAAATTCTTAAAACCTCCAAAAAATGTGCCTATATCTACAATTCACCACAGTTTACAGCTGAAATGAACACTAGTAGCTGTAAAACACTAACTTTTAATACTTTTCACACAAATTATGATTACGGGCAGATTATTTCCGTGTTTTTACTGTTGTATGGTAGAGGGCGCTATTACACATCTTCTGAAAGAGTATCCTGATCAAAAGACATGTGAAGAAGAAGCGGAAACAAGCGATGGCATATGTAAGCAGATGCATATGTAAAATAACACGATCAACATTAAACAGCATATTAAAACTGCTGCATATAAAAATGTAACTGAAATGTCAACCCAGGACGAGGTATACTATAGCATTAGGGGTGTTGATGGACATGATCTACTCCATCTAGGTTCTGCATCTGATTCAGGTGTAGTCTTTGACAAAAACACAAATGCATTTAGCTTAAAATAATACAGGGTTTTTGTGTCTAAAAGCAGAGACTCGGTTCTTATTTTTGATAATTTGCATGTTTCGATATTTATACAACAAAATATTGTGGGGGCCATGAAATGATCAAAAATGTTGGCGGTGGCTGGCAACTTTTTTTTTTTGTAAATGAATACATTCTGAGGTTTGCTTTCTGATGTAGTAAACTTGCCTTTTCACCAGGTACAGGTACCAATACCCGTGAAACGCGAGTCATCATTAAAGCTCAAAATAAAAAATAAATAGCATAGTTGCATCAGCAAATCTGTTTTGTTTTACGTTTGCTTTTGTTTAAAATAATAATTGTTATAATAGTATAACACTATATTAACCTTAACACCTCACCATTTAAATTTCCAAACTGCCCTGATATGTACAACCAACAACATAATAAAACACTGCCAGGATCACATTCATCGGTTTTGGATTAAATTGAATGGACATTGGACATTTCACTATGAAGGTATGGAACGAACAAGAAGCAACATATTATAATTTTTTGCAGAAATGTCACCACAGGCATGTTTTTCCAGTGACCCTGCGTTTAGAATTCCCCTTTTCACTTGGGCCAGTGAGTAATAGCAACTACTCAAAAACCCTCAGAACACTTTGAAAAACATATAGCAATGCCCTGACAACCACCCACAACACCCTAGCATTGTGTTAGCAACTTTGCACTAGCAAACACCACTTACATATTCTTCAGAAAATGTATCTACTTTTTAAATGTTATGACTTTCTGATGTTTGAATGCTTATGAAGCATACATATGATATAAATAAGCCTTTGTTATTTTATTCCCCCCATAAAGTGTAAATACTCTGTCTCAGAGGCGCTATCAAAACATTGCTGTTTGTTTGAGCTTCACATCCAGCTCGACAACAGCAACATTGGCTGAACCAATGGAATGAGGCTAACTGGTTTGACTGACCAATGGCAGGTGGGGGAGTGTTCATGAATCATGTGTCAAAACAGTCCTGTTTGTAACTGCTTTGTGGTGGTAGTAGTAGTGATGCAGAAATTAAATGTTCTTCAACTTTAGGTAATTTTACTGCTTTTCTCAATATCCATTTTGTTTTTTTTACAAATGCATCTTCCAGACGGCTGTCGGAGGTTCTGGTGCGCAACGGGCAAACAAACTTCTCGTATTTCCGTGCTGATATACGGCTCTGTGGTGTGTATTGTGTGGGTGATACCTGAACCTCTTACAGCACGGAGAAGGGACACGGATACTGCAAACCATAGCCAAAACATGAGGCCCGACAGATGAGACGCACCTTACATTACCTGCAGACCATGTGTGTGGGTGACATCTGCCAATGTCATCAGCACCTTTGCTGAGGAGATAAAGAACAGTTGCTTTCCAAAATAAAGAGATCTGCAGTTTATATGAAAGATACGGTCATCAAGATGTATACATTTTAAAGAGGGTGTGAACTTTTAGTGGGTAGACTGAATGTATAGTATAGGCAGATGCTGTCTGAACGAAAGTGAGACAAAAATAATCTATCATGTTTTTTAAGTAATGACCATGTGTTTTTTTTGAGTCCACATTTTCATTATGTAGCAACCTATTAGCAACTTGCCTTTTTAAAAAAGGCTTCAAAATTCATTTGAGAAAAAGACTATGTACTTTATGTTGTAGAACAAAATGTAAAGTCTTTTCAAGCAATAAGCCCTTAATTTACTTAACCCCCCATTCTAAAAATCCCTAGGGAATGCATGGCGAATTAGCCTTCTGGGTTAGCCTGCAAATTAACATCATGACTGAACTCAGCTCTGTTTGGTTACATTGGTGGTTCAGAAATCACACACATCACCTTTTATTATCTCTTATTATTTAAATGTTAATGTTTTTATCTATAGTTTTAAATTGCTCTTTCACATTTCATATAAAGTTTCCTTTTTGTTTAACGGAGCCTACCCACTTTTTCAGCTGTCCACAAGTATTTATGTTTATTGCAAAATATGCATGATTTAAGTAGTTTGAGGGAGACAGAATGAATTACATCATTCATAGTTCTTCATGACAGTGAGCAGACTAAGGGCTCGTTCACACAGAACGCATTTTTGGGTTCATGGGTAATAGTTTTACACCAAAAAATCCATTATGCACAGGGGCCATGAATTGAGAAATCTAATTTCCCTTGATCTTTTGACAAACAAGAGGCCTTTGTACTATAAAAAATATCCTGTAGGTTTCAGAACTCAAAACTTTCTTGTTAGTACAAAAAAGCTTTAATTGAAACCAAGCTGCCAGAATGACATGTTTCAGATATTGTCTCAGTATGAACTCATAGTGCGAAGAGAGACCGCCTCTATAGAAGACCAATGCCTACATCTGAATCGCTGCCTCTTTAGCCCCACCCACCGATTTGCACATATAGTAGGAAGTGAGTAGAGCAATGCAAACACAGGATCACTTAACAACAAAACAAATGAATAGAGATGCCTCTGAGGATTGCAGTGCCAAGTTGTCTTTAGTCTTTGAGTTGGCTTCAAAGCATAGATGAACTTTTGTTTTTAACAAAGTTTCAGATCTCGCCACTAAAACACTGCTAGTTTGTTCGCTTCATTTTACTGCGGATTCGTTTTTAAACAAGACGCCGTTCGATGCAGGCTTTTCAGAGATACTGATAAAAGATGACGCAGTGACGACTAAACAGTGCAGTGGCGGCTCGACCGTAACGAATACAATATGAATGTACAATTTAAAGCACATTAAAACTGGAACTGAGGGAGGAAGAGCGACCCACATGCTCTCACCCACAGTCATTTTCCATATAACCATATGCATGTACTCATGTACTTAAATGTAAACATGAAAACAAATGGCCCGTTTAAAGCGTAGAACATGTATTCACAACCACACAAATAGACACACATCAACCGCTTCAGTGAGACTTGAAGCATTCTGAGCAACATGTAGCAGAAAGTAATTAGCAAGATGGGAAAGCGTATCCAAATGCAGATTCCTCTCCTTCAGCTCCTGCATGTGTGAACAACGTTTGGAGAAAAGAGAAAGCAGCTAATGTGAGTCATTGTACAACACCAATAGATTCATGAAATTCAGGTGTGATCTAGCAGTTAATGCACATTCTCTGACACACAATCCGTGGTGCTCAAGTGGATAAAATAAGATATTAAATTAATTAAATAAGATAATTTACACAATAAAAGTACAAATAACAATTATTAAAAATGGAAGAATAAAAAACACAAAACTCCTCAGACTTTAGTCTTTATTGTCATAACTGTGCCAGAGCTAAAGAAAAACCACAAGCCCCTATATAAAGGCAGCAGGTTAGTGGATGATCCACAAGTTCTACACAGACAAAACATAAAACATAACAAAACACCCCCCTGGGGTGTTGTCACATTTCCCTGTTGATCAGGGCATCTATATCTTTCCTCTGAATTTCATTGAGCAAGATAGATAGAGATAACTATTGTAAGGTGTTTAACAACACCGTCCTCCATGAGCCTCAGCACTGATCTGATTATAAATATCCTTTGATGTTTATATTTCTCTGTTACGGAGCATATATAGAATATGTATATTTCATGGGGATCTCCATGGCAACAAGGCAGAAACACAATCAGCAAGAAAATGAGAACATATGCACTATTAATCAAAGGATGCCACGGTGCCTGTTATGCTTTATCAGTAATGCTTTTTTCACTCACAAAAAAGCACTTCTTTTCCTCCTCTTACAGTGCCTGACCAAGATAAGAGGACTTGCAGATTGCATGCTAGCTTGATCTAACCTTCTTCTACTGACACTCAAATAATCTAATCCAAGTCCGATTGCTTTAGCCGTGAGCAGCATCAGGGCTTGAGTGACAGTTAAGTTAGCCTGTCATCAGATACCATCAAAGGCAGTGCTGTAGTTATCCATGTAGGGGATACAATCAGACAGCAGGTATCTAACATCTCTCATTTCAGCAGCATTACTAAAAACAGCATCTGGTATGCTGCCGCCCCGTATCTGACTGTCCCTCTAGTCAAACGGAGAGGAGTGGGTGGACGAAGGGATAGGGAGATTGTTCACTTTGTCTAAGGGCAGCCCTTGACTCCTACACAGGCGACGTAATGGGCCTCGGTACGTAGGCAGAAAGAATGAGAAATTGGTCACATGGAAATTCACTCAGAGAGATGTTAGGAACAAAACCACCATTATGTGAAGAGTCAACGCATAGATTGAGTTAACTAGATTTGGGCGGTGAGAAGAACAGATATTTTGGTGACGCGTAAAGTGGCATGAAAACAGCGGGAGAGAGAAAGAGACCAGAGTTGAAAGTTTAGTTAAATGTAGTCTTGTTGGATGTTAATTTTTACTAATAATAAATATAATATAGAGTCAATTAGTGGTACTGTACTTGTCTTGAATTAGAACAAATTAATAAAATAAGAAAAAATACATTTGAAATATAATAGAAAAACTGCTAATGGATGATGGCTGAAGGCATCTTAATGAGTTTGACCCAACCCACAATCCAAATACACCAAGACAAGACATAAACAAAACTTTCCAAACACGATAGCCAGGCACACACACTGCGAGGCTAAACACTATGGTTCACAATAGCTGACTTCTCTAGCAAAGTTCTTCCATCTACGGCATATCAAAAAGAGAAGAATATAGTCTGGATTATATTACTTGGCTGCCTAATATAGCATTACCAGATTCTGAAATGTGATAGCAAATAGATAATGAGATCCTCTGATAGACAGCAGTGTTAACAATTCCTTCACCTTCGAAGTTCTGCCGTTTTTTAGTTTGACTGCTCCCCCTCACACTGCAGGCTTTGTCCAAAGTCCCTGTTGAAGTGGGACAAAAAAATGAGGTGTAATGGAATGCAACAATAAGGATAATGAGGGCCAGCAAGCCACCGCTCTCAAAGGCGGCCTTATGTCCAGCCATGAATAGGTCCCATCGAAGGCGCCAATTCAGGCTCCGACTAAACAAAGAGAGGGACACGTGTCCCGCCACTTGCTACAGCCAATTCACGAGCCAGCTGATAATGAGAGCGTGTCATGCCTGCCCTTTTTTTCCTTTTCAAGTCTTGTGGTTTAAATTAAAATACGGCCTCATCTCATTACTCCAGGCATTCATTGTATAAAAGAGTTTTTTTCCAAAAGAACTTAGAAACCCTTGAAGACTCTGACATTGTGCTGGCTTTAGAATGTGCTGCCATTATCAGAAGTATTAAAAAAAATGTTGTTGCTATGGATTTTTTGACATTTTGAGGAACCCAAAAGGCAGGATGCAGTTCTATGAAAAGCTCTGCCATGTGTTGAGATAGTTTTGGCAACATAGGGATAGGGGTAGTCGAGGATGGATGACCCTAATTCCTCTGGGACATGCAGGGTTGGAGGAGAATGGGGGGGGGGGGGGCTGTCATTCCTAGATGAGGCGGATAACTCAAGTCTAGACAAACACTTGGGCCCAGGGCTCAGGATCCAGCAAGAAGGTCGGGAGGGGGGCTGCGGCTGGCATACTGCAAAACCATCTGCCTCAGATCTGATCAATCTTGATTACAGCATGTTGGGTAGTAGGGAAGGAAAGGATGGAAAAATGCATCACACCAGTCTATCTATCTTTTGTCAGATGTGCGAGACCGAGGGAGCTTTTGACATGCGCAAACAGCTGCCTTGAATTTCAGACAAGGTGATGGACACCAAATCAATAAAAAGGGAAACAAACGATCATGTCAAAATCGTACTTAAATAGGCCATATTATGGCATTTTACAAAGTCTTGATTTTCTGGTCTACTAGAATAGTTTTCCATGCTTGATAAAAAAAAACATTTTTCACATATTTTACATTGTTGCAGGCAGCACCTCTCTTGCCAGCCTGTCAGTATTCCAGCCTCTATGAAGCTCCTCCTTCTGAAAAGCGCAATGTGTTCCGATTGGTCAGAATAACCAGTGTGTTGTGATTGGTCAAGCAGGCCTCGCCCCTTTTTTTGTGTATTTTAAATGAGGAATATTGTGAAGTGAATGTTTTGTCCGATTACTCACTAAAAGATTCCGATAGAAATCTTACGGGTGAGTTCAAGGTTGACACAAAGGTCATAAAAAGAGACCCTGTCAGACAGATATTACAATGAAAAACATTTTATGAGTCTACATATCTATAAGGTTCCAATCTCTAAAACTAAGCATTCTGTAGTGTATGATACTCAATTACAGAACCTGTAATTTCCTCACAAGTTCAACATGTAATCTTATTCCTAACAACAAAACGGCAGTGACAAATTCCCTGGCCCCTGTCCCTAGAGCTAAACACATTTCACAACAAAAACATTTCATTGGCTGCCCAGTAGGCTACTATGAGCATCCACAATCATACACACACACACACACACACACACTTCGCCAGCTACATCATGGCTTCATATCCCACTTTTAAAACATCCCGATCTGCTTTGTCCTTAAGGGGCCAGACTGTGGCTTGAGGCTTGACGGACTTTAACACCCCAGGCAAGAAGGGTAAGAGGGGGCCACTCCACTTCTATGACATGCTACATATCAGGCCTCTCAAAAACAGAAAAAACGAAACTGAACGAAAAGAGCTAAAATAGCTGGAAAAAATAAAACTACACTACTAAAAAAAAATACTGTTTTTTTAAGAGGACTGGTACTTGAAATGTACAATTAACATTTTAATTCAATTTCTTAACCCATGATTAATAGCCTGTAAACCAAGTTTATCCTAAAAAGCTCTGAGAAAGAGAAAAAAAAGTCACAGGTAAATCAGATGTAAATTCTCCTCATGAAATATTTCTACCACATTAAAAGACAGTAAAAGTTGAAATTGCAGTCTTAAATGCTTCTTGGTTTCATTTGCAAACATGACATAGATGGTCAACATTTGTCCAGTTCCCGTGCATGATGTTGAATCAAACCAAATCCACCCTAACAAACCAGTCATCCTTTCAAGGTTAAGGGGGACTCAAACGGACACCCGCCAGGCGGCAATGCCCTGAGACAATTAATCCAGATCTTTCAGATCATCAGTTCGGTAGGACAAACAAAATTGTGCTTTACATCCATCTCTGCCATCACAAGCTTTAACTTGGGATCTTATGAACCATTAATTAAACCACACTAAAACTCCAGCCTACAAAACATTGCATTCATCCCATTAACACATTTGAGAGCAGCTGTCATTATACTGTCAAAAAGCTGTGGATTTCTGAATAAAACACAAACAGAACATGCTGCCTAATTTGGCATCAGAACATTTGAACACTGGTAATTTTTTGTTTGCAGTAATTTTCCTTTGTTCCATGTCACCTAAGACCCAACTGGTGTTCAGGTGATGGCACTACATTATCACAGAAGAAAAAGCCATTAATGTTATATAGGCATTGCTTCAGAAATGGCTTTTATCATATACTTCATAAAAGGTGAAGTGTATTCAAAGAAAAAGAGGACAACAAGGAAGGCTACGCTCCGACTGCATGCAAAAGTGGCCCAAATCCGAATTTTTTTTTGTTGATAATACTCAACTCTGATCTGTTTATTTCATAACAGTGTGAACAGCACAATCCCACATGGAGTCTTATCTTTTCGATTCTGATTTGAGCCACTTCAATAAGTGGTCCTAAATCCGATACAGGTCTGATGTTTTGCAATGCGACCTCAGTCTGAACAGTCATATTGGAATTCATGCGACTTATGTCACTCTAGACTAGAGCGGCATTCGTCACAATTCTGCGCTGATGGGAGTTACTCCAAAGATTTTACATACCAGTAGTTCTTTGGTCACTGTGAATATGCAAGGCGCAGCGAAGTTCAGTGGAGGGACGGTGAGCTGTTAAACTCATAAGCATTAAAGTGAAAGCTAGATACAAGCAAAAATTGAGGAAAAACAGTACATCCTTCTTATTGCCTGCGCACAAATTCACTGGCTTCAGCAGCACATAACCTTAAAAATGAACGTGCAAATACTGACTTCAGTAACCTCAGTGTTTACTTCTGTATAATTCCGTGATGCGCGCCTTCTTTGTAGTTCTTTTGCGCATGTGGGTCAGTTCAGGATCGTGATCTGTTCACACTCGAATCTGATAATGGCCACATTTAAAAAATAAATAAAATAAATATTGGATCTGGGCAATAAATCAGAATTGAGCCCCGAGGCTTGCAGTGTGAACATAGCCTTGGAGGCCTTCAAGAAACAAAAGACACTGAAAGTCCTAAAAGTCCTCCTCCTAAATGCTGTCTCATTACATCAATTTCTCATTACTGCATCAACCAGGTGGAAAATTGCAATTTCACACCCAGCTCTGAGTGACAATGTAGGTCACCCTTGGAGCTGTTGTATGTGCAAAGGGAAGGTCAAAGGTCACTGAGATGGAAGTCAGGAAGACAGTGTGATCTTGATCCAGTTGTAGGGTAATCTTACGAAGCTAGACTTAACTAAACAGCATTAACTAAGTCTGGTCCACCATCTCACCTACTTGCAGTGTTGTTCAAGTGGTTTCTTTCATTTGATCTATTAAATAGCCAAACACTAACCATAATTCAATTCCAAATTCATTTTACCACTATATTCAGGATATGGTTCCACTCTAGAAAGGGGCGGTCAATAAATATCATGTCATGACGCGTCAATGAGGCAGGAACTTCACCTTAACCGCAAGGATCATAAACGGCGATGACACTTTTAGGTAATAAGAAACCGCTAATCCATCACTAATTTCATAACAACTCAGTCACCTAGAGCTCTTGGCAAGAAACATGGTTAGTTTCTGTCTCTCTTCCCTTTACAGAGCCTGAACAGTCTCTATTGTCACGGGTTGGTTTACAAATCTTCTCTGAAACTAGATACTTCATCCTCCTCCAGGTATGTGTAGATGTGAAAAGCTTATTTTCTCTCACATACTGTGTGTTTGACGCATAGGAACAAGCAAAATACACATTAATCAATCATATAAACTATTTAAAAAAGAAACCAAGGAAAGTTAAGACTTCAGGCTACTAGTTATTAAGGAATGCATAACTACTCATCTGTTGATATTTGAGCGTATGTTAGTGAGTCATTCAAATCCACTCATCTCATAATAGTATGAGACATGGGAACGTATAACGAAACTTCATGGACAACCAGACAAACTGTCTGCAACACATCTTCTGATTAAGGAAGTGACTACATACTAGCCTAATATATTGTAATGAAATGCATAGGAAAAACAGGACTTTTGTAACCAACCCAGAGGGGAAATGAGTCCCGTGACAAAAAAAATACAGACAAGACATGATTTGAAAAGACCTGAATAACCTGAAGATGACACACCCAAAGCTCTGTGAGGAGTTCACTGCTCCAAGTTCATGCTCATTTTTACACTCGGTTTTTACCAACTTATTTTGTATGTGAAAAAAATGCCCTTTAACTAATTTTGCTTGGCATATAACTTGCAACATATGCTTTCTGACAAATGAAATATTAATTAACCTAAATGTTGTCTATTAGAAATATCATTATGGGGCTTTTTCATTTTGTCTTTAATCTTTTATGAAGTCCGTTGTTCTTTCTCTTTTTTTCGTTTTCTTAACATTGTCTACATGTTTTCATTTCATTTAAAACTAACGCCTTGATTCATTTAGTTAACTTGCAACCAGATTTGTCCCACAGATGATCTCTGGGAGGAACCCCCCTGAGAATCAGGATGCATGAATGCTCTCCTGAGATGTCTTCATTTGTGGTGAGAGGTGCAACAGAGACGTCTCTCCACAACTCAATTAAGCACTCATTAGCATGTCCATTAAAAGGAGTCACTCCTCCAGGCCAATGATTCTCTGAATCATCTGCTCTGACCTTGAAGGACATTTAGCCCTGAAATACTCTTGCATAAAACAGTAAAAGCTAAAAGGTTTCCGATTAGCACAGCAGCTCCCTTGAATCTGCTTAATATAGGATGACCTAATGGGGGCATAATCAGAAAGTGAGTCAGATTATTTATTTCAGTAGCTTATTCAGTGAAAGATTCAGTATATAGACTGACTCCATTCAATAACTTTTTGAGAGTTTGCGAGTCTTTTTGTCCAATTCATTAACATAACCCACTCATAAGCCAAGTTGATAGCTTGCGAATTAACCTACACTGTTCATGAAATAAATGTTGTCTTATTGTCAATTCGGACAGCCACAAAAACCACGACAACAAGAACTAACAACTATAATATAATTCAAATATAATTCATTTTGACATAAATATAAATATACAGCATTATTTGAAAGAAAGAACCAGATTCAAAACTGGTACAGAATATTGATACTGATTTACTGATTAGTCTTATTGGTATAAATGAATAAAATAACAGATATTTTTCTGAACAGCGGCAATCACAACAAGCAACAAGACATTTTGTCGGTAATTCAGTATCAAATTCTGTTGAATCACACTCTGCGAAATTAGTCCAAAATCCCATCACACATTAGGGGCTTTCTCATGGGAGGAACCTTTTCATACTTTCCTTCAACAAATGGCGGAAGTACTCGCTTTTTGGCGTGTTCACAACGCAGAAACTGGGAACGATTTTAGTTCTAGGAACTCATTTTGCGGGGAACTAAATTAGCTCCTACTTCAGAGTAGGGTCTAACCCAGCACAATAGGTACTACCAGAGATGTAAGTGTACGCTGTTGAGCCAAAAAACACGCAAAACACCAACAGTCGCCGTTAAAAAAAATAAATAATAAGCTGTGTAAACACACAGATCAGGCTATTTATTTACTCTAACTAACTCTACGAACATGGAAAACTGTGACAGATGGACCTCTTAAACCTTTACGCTAATGAGAAAATCCAACGCAACTTTAAGGAGACCAAGTGAAACTTGATTACCGTAAAACTTCAAATAATAGCCGAGTCCCAAATAGACGCCTGTCTCTTTTACACGCCTGGTGTGGTGACAGGTTTGGGTAAATTAAGGCCGGTCTCAAATAGAGGCCGGGTTTGTTTTTTAGTTTCGGGTTGCATTTAATCTTCTAAAACCCGTCGTATCGTCCGCTTTTTGGCGGCTGCCAAAGCAAATTTGTGTCTTCAAACAACACGAAGCGCTATCTTGCTGTCTCTCCCTCGCGCATATTAATCAAAATCAATTGACACGAAAGTAAAAGGTCAGAAGACCGCAGTTTCACGTGGAGCATTTGGAGATTTTTAGAGATTAGAGACTCTAGGCCTACACTCAATGAACAACATCTCAACACTAAATTATAAAGGCCTGTCTCATATAGACGCCTGTCTCAAATACAAGCCGGTGCAGTTCGACGATTTTGGAAAATGAAAGCCCGGGCTATTATTTGAAGTTTTACGGTATGTATTTCTGTACAGCTAGCAACATTGGGCATCAACCACACTGCAAGCACGAATACTTTTTCACATACAGTCTAATTTCTTTGTATAACACTTCTATCTAATAACATATTAGACATGACTGTTATCAGATTGAAACTAATGAAGACGGAGAATGGGAGCACAGTGTGGTCAGGCTCTGTCATTTTCAGCGGCGTCGAAATAAGTCTACACCGTTGTCAAAATAAGTCACAACAACAAGTCCGGCTTACGTCGCTTTAGACTTCTTACTGCCGGTGCGAATCCAACCAGGAAAATGACCCTAGGGGTACATTTAGTTATCGAGGTTACCACCCTGGTGGCTAGTTCCCATTAACAGGTTTCTAGAACTACCCGGTCTGAAAGGGGTTATAGCTGCATACTAAACTTCAAATCTCAATGGCTCTGTCTCTTCACACATGATTTTCATATTTAGTGTGGGTAGAAAAGTTACTTGCGGCTTGAAAGTTGTATCACACCTGGCTAATACACAATGTTAGCCTGGAGTTACTGCACACACCTACGTCATGTATTGGTCTAATCTCCATCAAAATTTGCCCTGTATTCACCGTCATATCTGGAGGTGGAAGAATCTCAGCAGGAACTCAAAAGAAAGAGCTTGAGTTCACTCAAACCCCTTTTCTTATCTCTCACCCACCCTCAGTGCCTTTTGGTCTCCCTTCCTCGTTCCTTCTCTAGCCCACACTGGGCAGTAGATGCTGAGCCAAGGGGGTGGAGGGTATTTTTAGCCAGCACAGTGTGCTGAAACAGTGGAGAGCGCTGTGCCCTCACAAGGACAAATCTCACTAACCGGGAGAGAAAGTGAGAGAGAACAAGACAGAAAGAAATTTTTTGTCCCTTCCCTACTAAAATAAAGGGTTTTAAGGAAAGGAGAGGCTGTCACATCTCAGGAACATCAGCTATCAGATCAAACACCTCTATCTCTCTTCTCACTTGATTCATGACACTATTTCTCTGAGTTTCTGCAGAGGATGTCAGCCCATATTTATTTAACATTCAGTTGAAAGTGGTCTTCAATAAAGGGCGCTATATTATATTTTTAATATTATATAAATTATATATATCATATATATATTATATATCAATTGATTCAAAGTAATTACATTTATGTAACAAAAGACTCCCATTTCAGAAAAAAAAATATTAGGCATATTATATTGATAATGATGATAAATGTGAGCAGCAAAACAGCATATTAGAATGATTTTTGAAGGATCATGTGACACTGAAGACTGGAGTAATGATGCTGATCAGCTTTGCCACCAAAGGAGTAAATTACTTTAGAAATATATTTAAATAGAAAACTTAAATTAAAAATACACTAAAAACAGTAAATGTATTGTAAAACATTATTACAATTAAAAAAGAAATGCAGCCTTGATGACAGACATCTTTAAGGCGAGACACTACAGTTGAATAGGGTAATTTTTTTAACTAGCAGATATCACCATGAAACTTTCCCAGTTGATTACCTACATTAAGATGAGAAAAAAATATTACAAGTTTTCTGTAATTTAATGTTTACATATGCAAATTAGGCATTATCTAATGAAATATGCACTAATAATATACACCAATGAGATTGCGCATTTAGAGTTAATGGTGCGTTCCATTATAGCCAACGAACCGACTCGGACCTCGGAAATGACGTCACGTCCACACTTGAAGCGTTCTATTATGTTTTGCGCGTCCGAGTCGGAGAAAAAAATGGACGCCACCCGGAAAGCTGTTGTAATGGTAACACTGGCCGAGTACCAGTGTAAAAAAACATTATGACTACACCTTATCAAAACGCAGCCATTTGAACTTGAAAATGTTCACTTTATTTCATGTTTTTCATGTTAATCTTCTGTTAGCAACGCTAGCAACGTTAGTAATTGCACTCACAACAACCGATTCCCATCTACAGGGGACGCAGTAATACGAGTGATTATAATCGTCATTTAAAATACCAAAGCGGTTCAAAAACAATGAAAACAATTCATTACAAGTCACACAGGGCGCAGCCATCTTGAATTCCGAGACGGAATTCTTGCTCGGTGTCCTCGCGGTTGTCCGACGTCCGAGAGGAGAAATCCGAGGAAAGGGGGCGTGTTGCTAGGCAACGTCTGTCTTCCGATTCGGATCTCCGAGACGAATAAATAATAGAACGCACCATAAATCCAGTGCTTTAAGTGGCCCAAAAGAGGTGCCGGTACTCTATTATTATTATTTTTTTTTAATTTTTTTTTGACTCCCCTCCTCCCCTCCTCCCCTGAGGTAACAACAACTATATTAAAGGGTTTTATATACAGCAGTCAACAGACGACAACTGGGACAACTCCAGCCCACATTACCCCCCACAGCATGTGCATTTAAATGGTAGGCAGTTAGGGTGGTTCGGGGGCATGCTCCCCCGAGAAAATTTTGATTTCTCTGACCTACATATGTGCAATTTAAGACTTTTTAAGGCTAAAAAATGTATAATAAATAGCTTTAAAACCATGTCAGTGTGCATTAGATTATTTGTCAATACCTGCTCTCTCATCTTAATCTTTCTTTTTCTCTCAGTCTCCTTATCCTTCCGTATTTCTTCCCCTCCTAAAGCTGAACTTTGACTGAGTCTTTTCATTTTCGTCTGTGTCAGTGAAGAAATTAAACATAGGCTCGCTCAACTGATGAGTTTTATGAATCATTTTCTTAGATAAGTTAATTACTCAAGGCTACCAGATCATCATTGCCAATAGGAACCTTCTACAAGCTTTGGAATTTGAAAAGTAATTTTAAATAATACAAATTATAGGCTATGTTTAATGCAGTTGGTGGAATTGGCAGACTTTCCCTTAGGCGTGCGCTGTGGAAACGCGTCAAAGCATTCTCAGGTATAAATGCAGCATTGTTGCACGTAGGTGATTTTGAACGAATATTTAATGTCGATAATGGTAACATAATGTTAAAACTAATCCTGCTATTGATCTAAGACTGCCGACCCGTGCCGAACAGTGGCAAGGGAAAACAAATGTCCGAAATATCGAAATATCGAACCTAAAACTAACTTTACCGCGCTCAACCACTGTGAGTGCATTTCATGCATTTGTAATAGCTTGCATTCAGCGGGGAGGAATGTAATGTATATGGGAAATGTAGTCTCTGCTCTCGGTGGGACGAATTAGGAAGCGTGCATTGTGAAGGGCGCTCTGAAAAGCGTCAGCGCAGCCAAAGGATTAAAACATGTGCAAATGAGCGTACCGGTACGCTAAAAGCACGTTCTGGGCGCACGGAGAGGTGGCGGTACGCTCAAGAGCTATATTTGGAAGTGGCGGTACTGAGTACCGGCGCGTACCGGCCCACTTAAAGCACTGGTTAAATCCCCCCTTTTACTTTCAGGATTGGTTGCTGGTAAAAAGGAAATGACCATATTTGGATCCGACAGCGTTGAACAGGAGAAAGAGAGCTTTCTAACGGTGTGTGTGATGACAGGGTGCAGATTGCGATCGCAGAGCAGCAGGAGGATTTAAAATGCCAACTTTTGAAGAATTTATGAGAAATCCAGAGACACAAACAGACAAAGTGTAGTAAAATAAAGACCTAAATTTGTAGTTCAGACTTTTTTTCACCACAAGTCTGAAAGACATGTTATTGAAGACAAATATCTCAAAATTGACCAGTGAAAAAAACCCGATGTTTTTGCCTGCCATGTCTTGCCTTAAAAAAATATATATATATATATACATACACACACACACACACTCACCTAAAGGATTATTGACCCCCATTCGCCTTCAGAACTGCCTTAATTCTACGTGGCATTGATTCAACAAGGTGCTGAAGGCATTCTTTAGAAATGTTGGCCCATATTGATAGGATAGCAGCATCTTGCAGTTGATGGAGATTTGTGGGATGCACATCTAGGGCACATCTCACATCCCAAAGATGCTCTATTAGGTTGATAACTGTTGACTGTGGGGGGCATTTTAGTACAGGGAACTCATTGTCATGTTCAAGAAACCAATTTGAAATTATTCGAGCTTTGTGACATGGTGCATTATCCTGCTGGAAGTAGCCATCAGAGGATGGGTACATGGTGGCCATAAAGGGATGGACATGGTCAGAAACAATGCTCAGGTAGGCCGTGGCATTTAAACGATGCCCAATTGGCACTAAGGGGCCGAAAGTGTGCCAAGAAAACATCCCCCACACCATTACACCACCACCAGCAGCCTGCACAGTGGTAACAAGGCATGATGGATCCATGTTCTCATTCTGTTTACGCCAAATTCTGACTCTACCATCTGAATGTCTCAACAGAAATCGAGACTCATCAGACCAGGCAACATTTTTCCAGTCTTCTACTGTCCAATTTTGGTGAGCTCTTGCAAATTGTAGCCTCTTTTTCCTATTGTAGTGGAGATGAGTGGTACCCGGTGGGGTCTTCTGCTGTTGTAGCCCATCCGCCTCAAGGTTGTGCGTGTTGTGGCTTCACAAATGCTTTGCTGCATACCTCGGTTGTAACGAGTGGTTATTTCAGTCAAAGTCGCTCTTCTATCAGCTTTAATCAGTCGGCCCATTCTCCTCTGACCTCTAGCATCAACAAGGCATTTTCACCCACAGGACTGCCGCATACTGGATGTTTTTCCCTTTTCACACTATTCTTTGTAAACCCTAGAAATGGTTGTGAGTGAAAACCAGAGTAACTGAGCAGATTGTGAAATACTCGGCCCGTCTGGCACCAACAACCATGCCACACTCAAAATTGCTTAAATCACCTTTTTTTCCCATTCTGACATTCAGTTTGGAGTTCAGGAGATTGTCTATATATATATTGCCTGTCCCAAACTTTTGAACGGTAGTAATATATAATATAATATAATATAATATAATATATGACAGGCATGATGGACAAATAAACGACTAACAACTTTAAAAGTGGCTCATACAAATCATGTGTTCATGATTCGGATATTACGGCTTAAGCAAATGAAAAATGTTGACAAACAGTAAATTTGATTTTAAATCATATTCTCAAAAACATTACATTTGAAATGCCACCATTTTAGTCTCAGTATGGTGCCCTATAAAAGCGTTGAGTAAAAATGTCGTCTTTCATGGCCTCATGCAGTTATTTGTAGAACGAAAAGCATTAGTCACTTCAAAAGGACCCAGAAATGACAGTACAATGGAGGATGAGGAAATGGTCATTGACTTCTTTTGACCACTCCATGGTGGCGTATGACTCCTAGGGACACAATTTCCACTTCAAAAGGGGCTCTCTAGAGCTGAAATAGGGTTTGCTATCATGCTCCACTTTGCTGTGATTCCCTAGTGGTATTAGATGTTAAATGTTCCCCCCATGGCAGAGGGAGGAATTCCACTGCTGGATTCTGAAGTGGGGGGAGGACGGTGGTGATTTGAGCCACTCCAGATGTTATCAGCCTCCAGGGCTAATGCTAGCAAGCCTGCATTAAGGATCTCCAGGTTTGGCAAGTAGTTTAAAAAAGGTCACACACACACACAAATATATACAACTCTATGCGTCACAGTTGAGCTTTATCAGAACAATGTGTCTGAGCCCCTGAAGGTGGTTGTTTACAACAGTGCCTCTCTCTGTTTGGCTTCTGCACTTCTTTCCCTTTGTATTTCACTTTTTAGCTTTCCTTCCTTTTTATTTGTTCTTCTCTCACTCTAATGCTACTGTACATATTTTTTGCATTTATCATTTGTAATAAACATAGTTGTTAGGGCTGCATGATTAATTGAAATAAAATTAAAAATGTGATATGGCTTGAATCGCAAAGGCTGTGATTTATAAAAAAAAAAAATATATATATATATGCACTGCATGTTTCAGATTCAGAATGAAGCATGGCATTGTGTTCTTTTACATGCGAGTAGGTCATGTTCCCTTGTTCCTCAGACCGCCTCAGTTCAGTAAATGCTGCTCATCTCTGCATTAGCTCTCAGTTTGGGTCACTTATAAACTACATTTGGAAACACAACATAGTTTACATTTAAAGGCACAGTATGGAAGTTTCGCCGCTAGAGGTCGCGTATGCAAAACAATAACAAAGGCGTAGCTTGATGACGCCGTCAATAAGTTTGGAATCATAGGAGTTGTCGTCTTTACCCCCACAGCCGATGGAAAGCAATACGAAAGGACTCGGGCTGAAATCATGTTCATGGATGAGCAAATGTATTCAAAGTTTAATTAATGTTACTGTATTATGAAAAAGGGTGAGGCAGAGAGCCTGGGACATTTTATGTTGCTGTTTTTATTATACTTATATGCTGCAGCCGCTCCTTTCATTTAGTTTTGTTGTTAAAGGGATACTCTACTGGTTTTTCATATTAAACAATGTTATTCCCTTAACTAAGACGAGTTGATACATACCTCTCTCGTCTCAGTGCGCGCACTAAATCGCTGTCTTGCCGCGAACCTTTGTTAGAGCTTATCTCAGCCGTTCATTCAATACGTGCCAAGAAGAGAAGCGACCAAACACCTCCACGTTTTTCCTATTTAAATAGAGTTACTAGAGTAGTGTAACTTGACCAAGAACGGTGACACAAAATAAATCATTGCGCCGAGCGGGGGGAGCGGACTTTTCACGAGTGATGATATTACTGCGCCGAGTCGAAGTGCTCCCAAGCACTTGCTATGGTATTCTGCCATACAATATAGTTATCCATTTTACACTCTTAGAAAAGCGCAACGTTTTATTTTTTGTCACCGTTCTTGGTCGAGTTACACTACTCTAGTAACTGTATTTAAATAGGGAAAACGTGGAGGTGTTTGGTCGCTTCTCTTCTTGGCACGTATTGAATGAACAGGGCTGAGATAAGATCTAACAAAGATTCTAAGATTCTAACAAGATCTAACTAATGAAATAGCCGCAAGTGCTGAATTACTACTTATACAGGTCACTTTGTTTGACAAATTAAAACTGTGGGTTAACAGCGCTGTGTTACTTGGTCAAAACAATCATACTAAAAATACATTTGAGTGTTGAAAGTTGTTATAAAGTTACTCTGTGCAATCGATCGGGTGGCTAGTGTGAGACACTTGTAGTTCAACACGGTTAGTCTTATTGTTTGAGTAACATATTTGTACCTCAGAGACAACACTATTTTGTCAGGTTGCTAATCAGAAAGAGCTTTATTTGTAGTAACAGCATTTTCTCCACCATACAATATATTTGAAAATGAACTGTAGATTAATATTTCTTGTTTGGTTTAATACTATTATTAAAACAAAAATAATATAAAAATGTAGCAGTAGTAGTATTTTATAGTAATATGTATAATAAATTGTTGGGCCAAATTGTGCAACCCTCCAAATAAGCACATCTCTTCAAGATGTCAAGAAGATGCATCTCTTCAGCCAGGCATTCATATACATTTTTTTATCTTACAGTTACTTTAAACCCAGCCTCTAGTTCATAAACGCCAGAGGATTGAGCCAGGGTTCTCCCAATGTTTTTTTTTTCTCCATTAGGTCACCTGATGGAGTTTTAGGACACCATTAGGTCACTTGATGGAGTTTTTTCGGTTCCTTGCTACTGTTGCTTTTGGCTTGCTCAGTTGGCTATATTCAAATTAATAAACTAATCATTAATACCATTGATCAGCCCCACCTAACGTGAATGTTTTTTTCCACTAAGAAACAAACATTGTTATGTTAATTTGATTGATACGGTGAAGCTGCTTTGATACAATCTATATTGTGAAAAGCGCTATATAAATAAACTTGACTTGACATCTGGAGCTATAAAAAAGGGAAATGTCCAAATGCTCCAAATGTCATTTCATGTTGACATTACACAAGTGTGCAAAGTCTATAAAATAATGTATCTTTATGGAACAACAGCTTAATTCAAGCTCAAGTTCTAAGCAACACAACTGAAACAGTGCCCAAACATTACAGAGAAACTAGATCATATGAACTAGCCAACCAGAGAACACCAAGACGATAACGCAAGCAATAGGAATCCAGAGAAAAGGCATTTATGATGTGCTAGCAAGTGAGCTATGGCTCTGGAACAAATATTCAGCAAAACGTTCTTCAAAACAATGAGGGGGGAAGTATTAAGCAAGACCCCTTGCCTGATAAAAACTTAAGACAAAACAATTTATTATTCGTTTCTAGCTAACACAAGTGTGACAATGGCAAACGTCTAACTGATAACTATCAATGGGGTTCTTTAAGGCAATGCTGACAAATAGCTCTCATCTGTTACTCTCTGAAAGCACCCAAACATCAAGTTGACCCATCAGAGTGGTTTGTATTCGTCTAGTTTATAGGGTTCAGTCCTTTGTTCGTTCTTTTCTACATGTCTTTTGGCTCAAGTGCTTTGAGTGCCATTTTCTGCACAATGCTTCAGCAGGGAAGAATATTGCAGCAGTGATAAGCATACCTAAACACAACTTCATCCAAAACTTTCCTGAAAAACCTCAAACTCCAACTAGTCAATTAGTACAGTTCAGTACAATATGAAATTGACACACAAAGTTTGAAAGAGTTTTTGGATTCTGGTGATAGTGAAGTTATGCGATCATGGTGTAGTTCATTTATAACCTAAAATTAGCTTTTATTACTGCAGATTTTATTTAGTCTTTAAAATTCATTCAAAGTGGTGTTCATTAGCGATGTTTATCTTGATAAACAAAACATGTAAGAATCACACAGCTTATTGTCTGCAATAATCCAAAAACCAATGGAAAAATCCTTTTTTGTTTGTTTTTAAGCGAAACCAGATGATGCTATAACATCCACGTTGGCCAACAAAATTACATCATCCGTGCAGCAAAAAGTAAATTTGATTTTATTCCAACTTTAAACCAAAATCCTTAAACAAGACTCATTTTATTGAGAATTGCTGCAAATGTTACTACATCAAATGATCACATCTTGTGCTGCTTTTTGACCATCTCACAAATAGTATTGCATTTTTTTAGACCGTCAAATTTAAAATAGTTCTTAACTGTTCAAAAAAAGCATTTTTGCCTGAAGTAACAAGGTTATGTTTCACAGCCCCTGTAGGTTGTGTTCGGCAGATGGATTTTGCCTGACAGAAATCAACAATAGGATTCTAAGGGATTGAATTTGGAAGTGTTAACCCGTGACGAGAATCTAAAGAACATGGCGTGACATCATGAGTGAAGCTGATGGGAAACAGAGCGAACTCATAAATGTTTCAGCTCAATCCATGAGGTATCTGTACTTCCTTTGTGCATGCTAACAAAGGCAGTCAGAAAGGTTTACTGAAGCTAGTGTAACAACGTTCAACTGCGCAGCCACATTTTACTCTCCACCACCCCCCACAGAACGACACACCTTAAAACACACACAAACACCGAATGTTTTATCACTAGCTAATTTCCATACTCGCTGTCATCTCACCTGCATGCTGGGTGTTGTGGACCAGTCAGCGCATGCTAAACGTTTGTACGTGTTCACAATGCGTTTCTACTTTACTTTCATTCCTCGACTTTGTAGCACATTCAATCGCTCATTCCCATTGCAATACACTCTTTCATTACAATTCCTTCTCTTTATCTTGTTTCCTGTGCTTGTTTCTCTCAGCCACTCCCGTTTTTTTGTCAGTATGTGTGTGCTCTTGGGGTTGAGTTTTCTCTCTCAGCTAGACAGTCATTAATAATCCAGCGTAGTGCTGGAATCCACCAGCTCCTCAGAGGGAGTCCTAGACTCCATTGAAGCACAGGGTGTTATCTATCCATCCATCCATCCTTCCACTATCACTCTCGCTCTCTGCTTCTCAACCTGCATGGAGAATTTGCACAAACTGTGAGGAGAGAAGTATGCTAGCCATCTAAGCAATGTCATATCAAAGAGTGCTGGTGCAAATCTGCGGATTTGAAGCAGAGGAGGCTGATTGGTCGCTCCTTCTATGAAGGAGACGGAATGAGGACACGCTGAGGCTGGTTCTTCATTCAGCAGCATAATAAACAGCACATGCTGCTCCAGCACTGCAGGAAGGGGCGGGGTCACAGACAAACTGAGGAATTAAACTTAGGCCCCATCCACACTACTGCGTTTTAGTTTAGAAACGGAGAATTAAAACGAATACGATCTCCGTCCACACCAGCGTTTTAACAGCGTATCAGAATTGATCTCCGTCCACACTAAAACGACTGAAAACGCGGATCACGTGACCATTCACCTACACTGGGCATGCCGTGCCGGTGTAAACACAACACAACTTCATTGATAAAATGATCCCACCATGCGCTGGTTCTTCCCGGCTTAACCCAAAACCGACGCTCCATGTACGGTCGATACCGGCGCTGCACACGGCACGGGAATTGTCACAGATCGCTGGAATAATAGTTTGCCTCCGGCGCATATTGGCAGTTAACGTTACAGCATCAGGTAAGTATACGCCATGACTGATGACACCCAATCAGAGAGCAGAGCGCGAGCGTCTGCGTCATCGTTTCTAAACTCCTCCGTTTTGACCCGTCTACACTAAAACGCCCTCCGAAGATTCAAAACGCATAACGGGTCTGCAGTGTTTCTAAACTTCTCCGTTTTAGGTCTTCGTTTTTGCCGTTTTAGTGTGGACGGGAGGTGCAAACGTAGCAAAAGGTCTCCGTTTCTAAACGAAAACGTAGTAGTGTGGATGGGGCCTTAAGCAGAGTGGAGGTCACTCCCACTTATATACTATGTATTTTATGTCTGGCTTTGTGAAGGCAAATGTGCATGGCCACAAATAAAATTTAAAGCAACAACAGTTAGAGCTAATGAATGGCTAGAGCACTGTTTAAAGTGCAATATTCAACTAAAAACGTTAACTTTTTTTTGCGTTTTGGCAGTTCGTTTACACGACAATGCCGTTTTGGGTGCTGGAAAACGCAAAGTTTTGAAAACGGGTTTCAAAGTGCACATTTTTCAAAACGGTCTCGGTGTAAACAACAAAAACACAAATCTCTGAAGACGATGATTTCATGCACATGCATATTACGTGTTCAATCTATAGTGTTTTATCGCCATCTAATGGCCTGGCAGCAGAATATAGGGTTTTTATTCGTTTTCACAGAAAACCATGTGAATGGGGACGGTTTTGACAATGGTGTCGTCTGTACGCGAAAAACTTCTCCGTTTTAAGCATATCGTTGTGTAAACGTACCAATAAATAGGAACCAGAAAGACTGACGTCAATAAAGCTGAGCGCAGTAGATACATTAAGAGAGTCGTACACTTGAGAAAGAGGTCTATTGTTGTGCTCTGTTATGGTATCATCGGACAAACAGTGGGCAGAAGGAAGAGAAAGATGTTATTAAAGGGCTTCCTCTATCTGCACGAGTCAGATTCACCCAATACATCCCAGGCTTCTCAGAGCTTGTGATTGGTCAGTGTAATACTGTATGGTCAGTGCTCACCCTAGACCAAGCTTATTGTGCTTTACACAAGTTTCACTTTTTCATGGATCAACATCTTTTTTGCCTTTTCTTTTTGCATAACATTCTTATCAGGGTTTTTTAGTTAACTAAAACTATTAAAAACATTTGTTAATTGAAACAATACTGAAAGACGACAGATGAAAAACTTAAACTAAAATTCTAAAATGTAACCTAACTAATTGAAATAAGTTTAAACGGAAGCACAAAAAGTACAAAGTGGAAATAAACTAAAACATTAAACCTAAAATGACAAAAGCATTCAAAATGCAAAACAAAATTGAAGATTGAAGATAACAAAATAAAAGGCCTGGGACAACATCCTTATCAACCTAGGTTAGGCCAATGGTTCTTGTCATTCACTAATAAATTAATGCAAGTGTTACTTATAATATTTTAGGATTTTAGGATCATGTAATCCAGGCCTTTATTTCAGTTAAAGTCTTTGGGATGTGCTGGAGGAAACTTTACAAAGTGTTGTACTCTGCATTGTCAAGAAAAGACCTTGACCAAAAATGAATGTACCTCTTGATGGAAATAAATGTTGTGATGTTATTTCCATCAAGAGGTGCATACATCGTTGGTCAAGATCTTACGTTTGAAAATTATTTGAACCTGATGCATCTTGACATTGTCATCCTGGAATATGTACATGATGTGTCTTCCTACATGGTTGTTCAAGAAATGAAAAGCTATTAGACTTAGAAGAATTGTTGCCTAACATTTAAAATGCTAGAAACATAATCACTGCAATAATGATGCAGTCATAGACTCTTAAGCATTTGTCCATTTAAACTTTAGACTTTCTTTGGCCGTGCAGTGTAATTGTATGTATTTAATGTATGGCCAGTGAATGAAACTGAAAGACAGGAATGTTGTTTGATGTCCAACAAAGGATGTTGATCCAGGAATGTGTCCTACTTGCGCAAATCACTTGCTTAACTCAACCCATCACATTTGAGTCCCATATTATCCATGACACTGCTTGATGCAAAAACTAAAATCCAGGCCTCAGGTGTTACAGTAAACGCGGCCTTACATCTGAGTCATACAAGCTAACATCTCTAACATAGCTTCATAGTGATGATAATCCATACCACTGAGGCTAAAAGGCTCACAAAAGCCAAAGTTATCCAACGCAGCTGTGTTGGCACAAGAGTGATGGCTCTGTTAGCGTACGTACCTAGCATTGTTTTACGCAAAGATGACAGAGCACCTCGCCTGGACACTTCAATGTGGAGACGTCTTCTACAAGAAAGCAGTCTTTTCTGTACTTGCATAGAGAAACAGCTGTCCGTTTGAGGATCATGTAAGCCTGAGATTATCTTCAGAGGAAACAGATGTTGTACAGTAGAGAGATATTCTCACACTCTTGGCTCTTTAATAAAGAAAAGAACCCACTTCTGCTGTTGCGCGGAACAGAAGTCGCTGCAGCCTTCCTGTTTGTTCCTTCCACCCAAAGGGTCTTGTTACGGCACGGCATTTTCTGAGAAGGAACAGACAGTCACAGCAGAGGTCAAAGGTGTCTTATTTCGAAAAGCATTGAATACAGGGGAACAATAATAGTCACGACACTGCCTTCTGAGAGTGTGTGAAGGTCACGTCTGAAGGTCATGATCAGTATACAAAACATCACATCAAGTCAGCGCTTATTTCATTGCGCAATGACTAGAAATATACATTTTTGTCTTTTTTTTCCTGAAGGTTTGGTATTTGGCCAATTTTAATGGGCAAAATCTAGTTTAATTTTAATGGGCAAAATGCCAATAGTAATCCACGCAATCTATTTTGCGTGAAGGCAAAATATTTACTCACACAGATTTCGCAAAGGGATTCGCCATGTTGACTAACAGAAGCTTCTCGGTTTGAAAGTGGATTCTGTGAGAGCCGTGCTTCATACATCGCTACACTATTTACAATAGACAACTGACCTTTTTTGCTCTCAAAATTGCCCTCACAATCTTTCATCAAAAAACTTGCTTTGCCTCTAACAACGTCCCTTTTATGCTGAGGTCACTAAGCACTTGTATTTTTTGGCAGGTTGTTGCCACCTTTTAAATGTTGGTTGTAGGAGTTATTTTTAAACTAGATAAATATGCCAACTTCCCTACTATATATATGAAAAGCAGTACTGTCAAAATAGGCAGGATTCATAAACCGTAATCATAAAGAATAACTGGATAATTTACTTTATTCCACTGAGATTCAAAACTGCATAATAATTGGACACATTAGTAAAACTTTTAGAGAACAGCGACACGGCTGACATTGTAGGTCACATAATGGGAACATGGTGGGTTAAAGGGTTAGTTCACCCAAAAATGAAAATTCTCTCATTCTGTCAATAACAATTCTGTTATTCACCCTCATGTCGATCCAAACTCGTAAGACCTTCGTTCATCTTTGAAATACAAATGAAGATATTTTTGATAAAATCTGAGAGCTTTCTAGCTCTCAAGGCCCAGAAAGGTAGTAAAAACTGTTAAAATTGTCAGAAAGCTCTTGGATTTCATCAAAAATATCTTGTGTTCCGAAGATGAACGAAGGTCTTACGGGTTTGGAACTAGATGAGGGTGTATAATTAATGACAGAATTTTCATTTTTGGGTGAACTAACCCAACCCAAAATGAAAATTAAGTCATTAATTACTCACCCCCATGCTGTACCAACCCCGTAAGACCTTCGTTCATCTTCGGAACACAAATTAAGATATTTTTGACTAAATCTGAGAGCTGGATCACTCCTCCATAGGCTTCTGAGGGAATGAAACTTGACAGCCCCGACAAGTCATAAGGTCTTAAGTTTATCAAGTGACGAGAATACTTTTTGAGCGCAAAAAACAAACAAAAATAACGACTTTCTTCAAGTATTCACTTCCTTCTCTGTTTGGCCTTTGGATTTCACTAAGTGTAATTGCGTAGAGCTTCTGGTTGAACGTCACACGCATCATACACATGACCAGCGTCGGCCAATAGTGAACCTACGTGTGACGTATAACACAGAAGCGCTACGCAATTACACTGAGTGAAATCCAAAGGCCAAACAGAGAAGGAAGTGAATATTCGAAGAAAGTCGTTATTTTTTGTTTGTTTTTTTGCGCTCAAAAAGTATTCTCGTCGCTTGATAAACTTAAGACCGAGTCACTGTAGTCACTTGGACTATTTTAACGATGTCTTTAATGACTTTTCGGGGCTGTCAAGTTTCATTCCCTTAGAAGCCTATGGAGGAGTGATCCAGCTCTCAGATTTAATCAAAAATATCTTAATTTGTGTTCTGAAGATGAACGAAGGTCTTACGGGGTTGGAACAACATGAGGGTAAGTAATTAATGACTTAATTTTCATTTTGGGGTGAACTAACCCTTAAGTAATCTGGATTGCAATCATACTACATGCACTACCTTTCAATATTTTAGGGTCAGTAAGATTTGTTTAAAGAAATTAATACTTTTATTCAGCAAGGATGCTTTAAATCAGATTTCACAAAAAATAAGCAACAACTTGAAAATTAATAAGAAATGTTTTTAAGCAGCAAAACATCATATTAGAATGCCTTCTGAAGCATCATGTGACACTGAAGACTGGAGAAATGGCTGCTGAAAACCATACTTTAATTATCTTTATTAATATATCGAAATAAAACATGTTTTACTTTATTTTTGATCCAATAAATGCAGCCTAGGTGAGCATGAAAGACTTTTCAAAAACATAAAACCTTCCCAATCCCTTGTGTTTTGAACAGTAATGTACATGCCTACTTACAGAACACAGTTTATTTAATGTTGAGGAGCAAGTTCTTTGTTCAAGGTGTTGAAAGTGGATCGGACTGAGCGCCTCAACACTTATAGCCAATCAGCAGTGTGTGCGTGTGTGTGTGTGGGGGGGCAAGAGGGAGATTTGAAGAAAGGCTGTAGGAGGAGATATGTCTGAGAGACATTACAAAAGAGAAAAGGTCAGAGGAATATCGCTGGAAAAAGGGGTTAAGAGGCAAGAGCTTTGGGACCCGCGTTAATATTAGAAAAGCTTTCCAGCGACCGGGTTTAGACAAAGTGTGAAAACAGCCAAACGTTCTCAAATTGTTTGCACACACACAGACTCTCCAACACATCCTCACTCACTGCTGTCGCCAGCTGGACCAGGTGATGATGTTATATTATCATTAATGAATATGAGAAAAAACTTGAATTAATGAGCTGCATATTAAAAGATCACCAGCAATTTCCACTAGTTACAGAGATGGGCTTACTTACTACGGTTTCTTAAATTTTTACAGTTTGAGAGATGGGAACTATGTTAAATTCAGTAGCCAGAGAAGTAAAGACAAAAAGAGTGGCAACGTGTGCATCTTAATTGAAACATGTCCCAACTTTCAAATGCAAAACAGAGCCTGTCGTTTAACAGCCTCCCTCCAGCCCTCCAAGACAGGGTAGTTACTGTGGCCTCAAGCAAAGGGGTCAAAGGTGACAGGACAGACATCTGCCACAACAATGACTTAGACTGTCTGACACAACAGGCCAGCGAAGATTTACAGCACACATGTTTAAAAAGCCTCTACTTCTCCTTTCTGCTCTGCTTGCTTGACTTCTGGTTTCAATGGATGATTGTGGAGCTGTGTTCAAAACAAAGAACAAAAGAACACTAAACAAGCGGCAATGATTTTTTCATCATCGCTTAAACGTCAGCCTTTGTTTGACCAACAGCCTGAATCATGCGAGTCAGCAAATATAAAGGCACAACGTCAGCAGAATGAGCAAATGTGAGATAATATGCATGTGCAACTATCATATATTTGAAATCACAGGCCATCTGCTAGAAGTTATGAAAGAATAAAAAAAGGACAGTGAATTTATAATCTCCATCTCTATAAATTATTTCAAAATGATTCACTATAGTACGAGACAAGCTCTACTCTCACTCCAGCTGCTGGAGAGTAGGATATAACCGACTTCACACTGTACAAAGGTTCTTTTGGGTGGTTGATTTCATCCAGTGAAAGCCTGTTAGATCTGAGATGGATCCTGCAGTTAACCTGCAGCCGCTGCAACACACGCCACTGGCATAACGCGCTAGAAGCTTGCGGGGGAGCATCTCACCACAGCGAGAAGTAGACAGTGTATGCAAGACCAGGAGAAGAACTGGAGTCAAAGAGCCATCATATCGAATCAGAGGGCTCCGGTTGCCCTCTCCATTGGAGGTGACAGTACAGACGGCCTGGTCTTAAAGGCACAGCTATATGTCTTTGTAAAGATTACCGCAAGAAGCTTGTTTCTGGCCACAGATGATAAATGACATACGCTAAGATGTATATAATGTCTATGGTCAAAGCAACTGCTCCGGAAACATTTGAGCTGTGGTGATTGTGTGGGAAACATTGGTTAGAATCCAGTAGGGCTGGGCAATGTGGCTTAACATTTTTTGGTTAAATGGCGATATACGATATATAACTCGTATACAATCTGTATTTATTTTTTAAAAGAAAACGTTATTTCAAATCCTGTCCAATGATATCCTACAAACAATGTTGATATTGAAGGATATGGAAACAAATATAGTGCGTAATGTAGGCTATGCAATATATTACGTGCAAAAAGGTGGTCAAAATCACATTACATTTTAACATTACAATCTAAAAACAAAAATAATGCTTTTGTTTTTAAATTGACTAAAGGCTAAAGTAAAAATGAAAATAAAAAAGCACAAACTAATTATATTAGTCTGCATTTGATTACCCCATTATAATGGTCACTTTCATAAAAATACTTACTAGTAGGTTTAAAATTCCACATATGGCAGATTTAGTTTCTCCAACAACAAATATTTTAGCAATATGTATATTTTAGTCCGAATTATTGCGCTACTATTCTATTGTGCTCCGTATGTTTGGCGCGCATTCACTGAAGCTTGAAAATTAGCGGAGATTTACTTGCAAAAGGCTCGTCCTCTCCTGACAGTGAAATGGACATATTTGTTTGACTTACTAACATTTACAGATGGAGAATATACCTGTGAAATGTAAGTTAAGCACTGAGGATGTCATACGCGTTAAACAGCGAAAGTATTTATCTGTCAGTCAGCAACAGTATCTGTCAGAGCATCTCAGGGCAAGCTGCTTTAAACTTGTTAACTTTATCTTACCCTTTATTTTGAAGCCCTTAATATAAGCTTATGCCATGTTTAGGACAAATTGTACTATGCACTTTCACTGCAGCAACTCACACTGCGTCCTCCGCTATTTTTCACATGTGCTTGTATCAAACTACTACTGTATCAATATTGCCTCATTCCATAAAAACATATCGTACAAACTCGATATACCGCCCAGCCCTAGAATCTGGACATTTGTTGCCTGGTCTCTCCTCTTTTACCAAGAACCTTTATCTTAATCTACCATCTATGACAATAACAAATAATAAAAAGCTTGTTCAACAGGTTTAGTAGTTAGGGTATTTCAAGTCACATGGTTGTGTTTGCATCAGCATTATATCCACTCAAGAGGTGCTTCTCAAAGCAAACAGTTCAGGCTAACTGAGTAAACAAATACTTGTATGTAACTGCCTAGTGGCTGTGGGATGACATCATCCGGATTAACTGGATTTAAAAGGGACAAACTGGTTGTGTCGGACACTAGGGCAATAAGAGCTACTTAAAGGAATAGTTCACCCAAAAATAATTTACTCACCCTTAAGTTGTTCCAAACATGTATGAATTTTTATCTTCTGCTGAACACAAAAGATGATATTTTGAAGAATGTTTGTAACCAAACACTTGATGGACCCCATTGACTACCATAGTATTTTTTTTCAATGGGGTCCATCAACTGTTTGGTTTCCCACATTCTTCAGAATATCTTATTTTGTGTTTAGCAGAAAAGTTTTGAACAACAAGAGGGTGAGTAAATTATGACAATTTTCTTTTTTGGGTGAACTATCCCTGTAACGCATGTTTATGGTGAAGTGCACTCGAGAAGGAAACAGTACTATGCTACAGAAAAGTGACTTTTCATTCAACTGGGAGGAAGTGTGACTGGGGGAACTGCTGAATGCTGTACATAAGCAAACAGGAAAAGTCATGCAGGTTGTTGAATTCATAAGGTGTAGAAACCTGACTCGTTAAGCAAATATTACTAGGCAAATGATGTGGCTTCAGTTAAATGTGCTCATATTCACACACGGTTCCTTGTACACAAGTGTTCTGGTCAGCCTTCGATCAACAATGTTGTAGAAATAATTCACTTGTTATTCATCATTTCATGTTGTTCCAAACTGGTATGAATGTCTTTTTTCCCCACACAAAAGGTGAATTTTGTTTTTGGAAAAATACCCCAGCACTCTTTTGGATCTATATTGAAAGTGAATGACAACCGTGGCAATTCAAAAATAAAGTATTAAATTGGCCACGTGACTTTTGCACTATCCAAGTAACTTTAAGTGTGAAAAACAGGCCAAAATTTAAAAGGATAGCTTATTCACAAATTAAAATGTCATCCTTTACTTTGATCCACACCTGTATGACTTTTTTTTTTTTCAGTGGAACAAAAAAGAAGATATTATATTGAATAACATCATAGAGAAACCAAAGTTTACACAAAAAAATACTTTGTGTTCTACAGGAGAAAGTAAGCCATACAGATTTGGAACGACATAAGGTAGGTAAATGACAAATTTTTACTTAAATTTAAATTAATACATAGCTCACACTATACATGCTACATTAGAGCTCAACATTAATGTAAATCATACATTTTTCGATGATTTTGCCACAAAAAGGCATGTTGTTCATGACGATTATCCTACAACAAATTAGATGGAAACATAAAAAAAAATCATCATGTAGAGATAGTATGTTAATCTAAGATAATTTTCCTTGAATCATAAGAGTAATGAACGCATTTAGGTCAGTTCAGCCAGATTTGTTTTCCCACAACAAATTTACAGTCAGATCCTGCTTATGGCAGTAAACCAATTGTCAAGCTTTACATAGAAGATGCCCTAAACTGCAATTTAAACAAGGTTAATTATCTAACACCAAGACCACAAAACAGCAGCCAAACCAAAAAGCAAACCCTTGGGGATGTCAACGAGTTGAGCAGGATTTTATCAAGCACTACTGTACACAACATCATCATAAGAATTTGTATGCATCTCTGACTAATATAAACACTGGCTCAGGAAGCATCCTGGGTTTGAACTAGGAACAAAATAATCGAGATGTTTTCTTAATGAAAGCTCCCTTGTGCCTAGTCTCCGTGGACTTAACTAACCAACGCTGGGTTAAACTGACAGTAGACAATGGCACGACAGTGAGCCAAAACAAATACAGATTCTGCAGGCTGGCCTTGACATTTGATGTGTTTGATGACCCAAACTTCCTCAGTAACTCTGCAGCTCCATCACCAATATATCAGAGAGAGCAGAATGCCACTGACAAATATAGGTTAATTAAATCATACCCACAGGAATGCATGAGAGAAATGAGAAAATACGAGTTTGGAGACAGACATCAGGAGTTTTGTCTGATCAGCCTGTGGGGGCTGGTGAGGTAGATCCTTCAGGATCAGGGTGGGGATTGAACGGAGTCCCACCTGGACTGCAGAATCTGATCCCAACAACCTGTGATGTTGATGAAAGGCTGTAAGACTCAACCCAGAGAAGTACCACCATTCAAATCAATACCAAACTGGCTTGCTTTTCCGAACAACAGACCATATGAAACACAGTCTTCTGTAAGAGACGTGTCTGGTATCAAGCCGTTCTATTTTCAGCATTTTTCTGTCTGGGTCTGGGTAAGATAGACATCATTGAGGATCCTGATAAGGGTGATGACTGAAGCTTTCAGGCATCAAAAAATCATTTTGATGATTAAATCCCCAAAACCCAAGAAAGGAAGATTAAAAATACTCTACTGCCTGGTTATGTGAGTGGATGAAGACATATAAGGCAAATAAAATGGGTATGTGAAAGCAAGAATTAACATACAATCAATCAACTATGAAGTGCGGCGGTAGATGAGGCAAGACATTTCAATGCGTTTAAATCACCGTGGGTTTCCACAGCTGCACAGCACTCTAAGCTGCCCTACATCTGTTGCTTCTCGCATAATTAAAGTGACCCCGGTCTGGAGAGCAAAAATTGAGAGACCAAAACCCACTAATTCACAACACAGGACTCTGCTACCGTTTAATAGACGGAGATATTATGTGTCAATCCACACACACATACAAATATAGGGTTCCTATGATTTACAGGATTCAGAAAACACAGAATCGCGGAATACAGTCGACTAATTTACTATATAACAGATAATTTGGCAAAATTTGGTAAAATAAATCAAACGTTTGTATCAAATTGTGATAGGGACTAAAGTCTGTGTGAATATTAAACCACAAAAAGACTGCTATTTTTAAGTCTGCCTGTGTATCTTCAGATAAACTCAACAGTCTTTACTACAACCCGCCAAAACAAACGTTTGGTTTAACTTGTAGAAATTATGACAGAAATATATTTATATTGTACAGTGCATGTAATTAAAAATCAGGCACAATTATTTCTAAAATTTTAATAAAATATTTAAGTTTTATGAATTCAACAAATTAGACATCCTTTTGATTATTACAATTTTAATCAAACCATTCAAATATATAAATGAAAAAAAGATGGATTTCATAGGGCCCTACAAATATATAAATAAATCTCATAGGGGGTATTTTCAAACCCGCACCCAACTAGCATCCTGGTTACGCTCATATGGTAAGCAGAGAGACAATATGCCTGGCAATGTGCAGCAAAAAGGACGAAACCAGACCCCATAAAAGGTCCCCATAGGGGTGCAGGAGCTTCAAAGGCACAAATGTTACAGAGCAACACCTGGCATGCTCGCCTTTGTGGTGACTTGTTGCCTTGGCTACGGACCCTCCTGTCTGATCCTAGAATAATCGCCTGATGACACGGAAAGCTCGTTTTAAATTATGAGAATGAGATTGTGGAGAAAGTTCTCTATAGATCACTGTATGATCACTTCAATGTAAACAAGAGACCGCAGAACTAATTCTAGCATGTTTGAATGGCTGCTAGGTTTCAAGGGCTTCAGAGAATTCTTCTTTAGTTGAGTAAAGGAAGTTATGAAAGACAAATCCCCAAGATTTGATCTGAAAAGTGGCAACACTATTCGTTGTTCAGGGTCAAAAAACACGCTCTGAAATTAACTTTTGGGAAACCAATTTAAAGAGTGTCAAATCTATCAGTTCTCCTGGCCCTTTGTGCTTCCTTCAATTTTGAATTGAATTTCACTTGTCTTGCGGCTGAAATGTGGCGTATAAGAAAATATGCTACCTGTAAAACGCCCATTCTCTCCAAAACAAGAGCAAAAAGTTAACCTTCTTCACTGGTGTTTAGTTAAGAACCCCTGGGCCTATTCATCCTGCTCACACACACACACACACACCGGCCAGCCGATGAATCAATTTGCAGCGTTTAATTACGATTGGGTGATTTTCTCAGCTGATGCCCCCCAGACCAGAGAAGACATTTCTCATGTGGTTGCCAGTGTTGAGACACAGCTGAGATTATTTTCTGTGCACAAGTCTCAAGCCCCCAAAACCCAGACGGCACTCTGAAATCCTTAATCACTTTACCGCAGCTGCTATTACAGACAGCCAATCATGTAGAACTTAAAATTAAGCATGCTAATCACTTCTAAAACTAAGTGCCACACCTATTTTTCCAAACTGTTGGGGTCATTTTGGATTATGCGTCAATGCAAATTCCCTCTGAAGAAAGGATTAACCGTCTATGAAGATATAAACGACACTCACATGAAGTGTGCAATTAAAAGCCTTTGTTGGAATAAGGATATTACGCTAAAAACCACAATCAAACTAGTTACGGCTAGAAGAGCCATCATCAGGATGTGCTTATGGGCCAATCATAAGTTAAGAAATTCTTTGGCACACAAGTGAGGTGCCACACCTGCCAAAGACTCCTTGCATTAGGGTGGTAGAGAAGCAGGTGAAGACAAGGCCAAGGACGTCAATACACAGTTGTGGTCTGAATTCCCACATTGCGCCCCAGTCAGTGCTGATGCAGAAGAAATTGCGCTGTTCTATTCTCGGCATGAATTCTGCATGCACAATAAATGCATGCAATAATGATGGGTTACACATAAGGAGGGTTTCCCACGAGTCCCATGAGATACAAACACATTCTCTGATTATTAACAATCCAAGGATGATCAGGACACTGTGTAATATCAGTAATTTTAACAAATTTCCAGGAGATCTGGAAACCCATTGAGATGTTTACATGCAGCTGATAATAGTGGACCCATTATTCTGAGCCTCTACTTATTATGTAAATTTGTACAAAAAAGCCAAAACTGAATGCATGCTGTGTGCGTGCGTGTCACACACATTCATTCATTCATACATGCATGCATTCGGTATACATAGAAATTGTATTCAAATAGATGGTTTATTTATAATAAATAAAAAAAATTACATTACAACCAATTGATGAACGCCCCAAACCTGCCATGCGTCTGTTCGCGCAGCAATGTTGCCAAATAAGCGCTGTATCTCCGGCTAAGGGAGATACATACATTCACCGCTTTCAAATGAGGAAAATTAGAGCTGAAGGTGTAACTGTCTAACTAGCACTCAGATCTTGCTCCTAACGTTGTAAATAAACAGATTGGTTCGTTTGTTTTGATTAATCAAACAAACACGATAACGCCGCTAGGAAACGACGTGTAACCGTCGCCCATTTAATGTCAACACGCTGTATGTTGTATCATATTATCATTTGGAGATTGCCCCTACCCGTTCTGTTCATATGCAGTCGTGTGGATTTGGATCTGCTGCTCTTCTGGGCTGGTGTCCGTGTATTAGGAACCGCTGGGAATGAAGAACACCTTCACCAAGTGTACACGCTTCGTCCTTCTGTTTTCCTTTCCTCTTAAACGGTAAGTCCTGGTTTTCGCGCTTTACCAGCCAGCACGTCGCAAATGTAAAAGATCTGTGATCAGAAGATCACCATGAATCAAGAGTGCAGCCCCGTCGCGTCCGCAGACGGAAGGACCTCTGTATGTATCAACTGTGGCGACGCGGTTCTGGTATCATTTGTAGACGCCGTGCGCATACGGGCGCTCTGACTGCAACAGCTTCTGCGCTTGGTGGGCGGAGCTATAATACATTATTCATGAGGAGGCGGGATGTACGTCTGCCTCCAGTTCTCCAACGTTGCACTTTAGCCTGAAATTATGATGCAGAATAATAGCCTAATTATTAATAATAAATTAATGCTGACTTTGACACCATGGCATACTTTTTTTAAACGGAGTTAGTTAGTTTTTTATTGAGTCTCTAACATTTATAAATACTAACAAATCTATATAAGTTTAATTTAAATATAGATGTAGGCCCTGTTTCACAGAAAAGGCTTAGATTAAGCAAGGATTAGGCCTTAGTTCAATTTAGGACATTTAAGTAGATTTTATAAACGCCTTAGGGAAAAAAAGACATTGCTGGTGCGAATCTTGTGACAAAACAATGGCACTGACATATTTTAAGATATGTCAGTGCAAGTTGCTTTCAGTTAAAACAGCTCATTTAGTCTGGGACAATCAGATTACAGATGTAAAGATTAGGTTATTTATTTATTCATCCATTGAATTTTAAATTAATCTATTTAAAATCAACAGACGGATTCTGCAGCTCTGTTATTTATCACTAAAGATATTTAGGATGGGAGGGGAGGTCTATATCAAATGTGTTGTTAAGTGTTTTTGTGTGTTTTTTGTAGGACAAGTTGAGTCATTGATCTTATCTGATCTTCTGCTGCTCAACTTGCCTATGGGCATCAAAGCCCTTCTGATGCTAATGCAAACCTCTGCATCATTACTTATGTTTTCCCACTTTACATCTTACACTTAACACTTAAGGATGAAAAGGGTATTAATGGATTATAGGCTAGCTTATAATGTAGCAACAACACTCTCTGATCATCTAGGTCTATGAGTTGTAAATTTGTAGATTGCTCGTTTTAATGGATTCTTTCCCCATGTTCTGTGATTGAATCAAAAACATTTCTGTGAAAAATATTTTAAGGTGTAAAAAAATGTTCAGACTGACTGAAAACAAGCAGATGCATAAAATGTCCTTTATTTTGGGATCTGTTTGGGAGGGGGGGGGGGGGGGGCACCACAGGGCCATATGATTTTGTGAATATGCATCTTGCTACACCTTTTTAAGAAACTCAGTGTCTCACATGAACAAGCCAAGCTTCTGCAGTTCTTGGAACTTCAAACTTTTGCTTCAAACATCACTCTCTGATTCACAAAATTGCATATTCTTATGCATTTTCTCAATTTATATGTAGATGATTTTTAATGATCTAAAAAATAACCCACAAACTTAACACAAAGAACACAACACATGGTTAAAGAACAGTATGTTTGTGTGTTTCTAACTGTAATTCTAGCTGATATAAATCAAGTGAATAATTCAAGATGGAAAGTTCAGTGGAAAATGTAGCATTAGACCTACTGTACACATCTAGCCCGCTTTGAAGAATACACATTTTAGACGGCTCTGACACGGTGAGACAGGCCTGTCGGATGCACTGGACAAAGCATTAACAAAGAAAGCGCCTAATGCGAAATAGATTCGATTTCTAGTTGCTTAGTGCCAACACTTAATTGAGTAAAAGTCTAACTGCTCTGATTGATATGTCAACTGGATGGGTTTGCTGGCAGAATCTCTGAGACGTTACACACGGTGGAATGGCTACTAAATGGAAGCAAATTTAATGCAGAAAACAAAATGTTTCCGATCGGATTTTCGGGCGTGACGTAGGACTACTGTGGATTCAATGAATGCAGTTAGATCTTAGACAGTTATCGGTGATTGTTGTGAATGGTTTTAATGGGTGTTGCAGGGGTGTTCTATGTGTTTTTATTGACTCAAGTCAAAATAACCCATCCCCAAATCCTTAAAGTAACACTATGTAAATTTTCCTCTTCGGTCCCCCTACTGGTTGGAAACAAAATTCTCCATTACCGCTGTCGTAAATAATCTAGCGTACCGTCGCACGCACGCTCACTGTTTATCCAGCACCGGCTTCAGAATGAACGATGTCCACAGACAAGGTAGAGTATATTACATGATTTCATGAAAGGATGATGTATTGCGACATCAGAAACGAAGAAAAACGAAATAATGACTATTGTAGCGCTTGACGTAAAGCAGTCGAGTTTGTAGTTCTTTTTTGTGCAGGGGTTCCTACCGAAACCCGAAGTTACATAGTGCCAGTAAAAGCGATACAGACCACGTCAGGCTATGTTAGACGAGTCATTTAACTTATTTTAAGTCGATGTACCATCACAAGGGTCTTGGAAATATATTGTGAAGGTTGAAAAACTACTTAGTGTTACTTTAAAGCAACACTATGTAACATTGTTTACCTTAAAATAATGTTTCCAAAATCTTATCAGTGGTTCATCAAGTCGTAACAGGGTGAAAGGCACTTCTGCCATCGCCTGACGGGTCTGTATCGCTTTTACTGGCACTATGTAACTTCGGGGTTTCCACAAAAAGAACTACAAAATTCGACTGTTTTACGTCAAGCGCTACAATAGTCATTATTTCGTTTTTTTCTTCGTTTCTGATGTCGCAGTACATCATCCTTTCATGAAATCATGTAACATACTCTACCTTGTCTGTGGACATCGTTCATTCTAAAGCCGGTGCTGGGTAAACAGCGAGCGTGAGTGCGACGGTAGGCTAAATTATTTACGACAGCGGTAATGGACAATTTCGTTTCCAACCAGTAGGGCGACCGACGAAGAAAAGTTACTTGGTGTTACTTTAATCTATACACTCCACTGTTTATTTTTAATTTTTTCTCAGATTGTAACCACTTGTTTTTGTATGTTTTGAGCTTTTTCAGAAACTCAAACCATTATATTTACTTATGTGTTCTAAATAAAAAATAAAAAAAACATGGATTTATTCTGTATCGGCACCTTCAATGTAATTACATGGGTTCAAGTCAAGCAAAAACCACAAGTCCTTTCCTCAACAAGCCGCATGATTTGAGGTATCATTTATGTCCGTAGCATAAATGGTGCAAATTATTCATCAAAGTTTAAGACTGATTACAGGTTTGTTCAAATCCTTAACCGTAAGTATGAGCAACAATAGTAGTAATGGCTGTCTTCGGAAAACACCAATAAATTACCATTGAATTTAAATAGTAGCTTAAAAGCCAGGCCATCTGGACATAAAAACAGCATTACACTCATTGATTAAGACAGATGTCTTTTTAGAGGCTTGTTCACGTGTAGTTTATGTGCCACAGTTTCAAATGTTTTATAGGGTATAATAAGGAAGAATGTTACCATCTTTCCTTAAGTGTTTGTGCTTGTTATAGCTGTAAAAACAAACTATAATTGTGAGTAAGATTTAAATATAACGCAAAATGTGCTAGAGATACAAAGCACCAAAATGAGTCCAAAAAAAGTCCAAGACTTGAAAATGATCTTTACTTGTTCGGTTTTAAGTCTCATTGTGAGTCTCTCCGTGGACACAGTTTTTGCCCATAAATTATGAGTCAAAGGGCAAGAGAGTATATATAGAGAAAACGGGGAATCTGATAGGTAGCAAATGTGTAACTAAACTGCTGAATTATCCTCTTGTTGCCATAAATGCGTCTCCAGGCATTAGAGGACAAATTGTGCTCCTCCGCACGGATATATTCTAAAATTCTGCTAAATTGCTTTTATGGCAGATTCAGAGAAAGTCAAACCAGACTCTGCTTTACACTGTATTACCGCAATTAGACTGTCCAGATTTTGCAAATGAAACTCAAAACACCCATGAGGCCCCATCCGCTCAGCCAAAACTATCTGCCAACATCCGAAGACAACTGTTCCATGAATGTCTGCGGAGTTACTGTAGATATTAGGTAACCAACGAACCATTTCCCATTTATAGAAATCTGGCTTTGTGAAATCGCCAAGTTCCAATCAAATGGCTGGAAGCACGTTTGACGAATGAGACAGCTTTTCATAAGCCTCCTCAAGCAATTGCTTATCAATAAATCCTCAAGGCTACATCAAAATGAGATCTACCATGTTCAGGCTCCACAACAGAGCTGCCCGGGCCTGTGGTGAGCTGCTTCGTACAATTAAACGTACAAACAAACACAGGGCGTGGCGCCACATTTTTGTTTTTCGTCAACATAGAGATTATACGTTGCAGTCGACCAAGACTCCTTATTAAACTTGCAAAGTCTGTGATTTTTGAGCTCCTCAGTCCCACGGGTGGCAGAAGCAGACCGGTGCAATAATCTAAATTGAATTTCCTTTACGCAAGGCTGCATGTTGCATGCTACCTCATCATCCACCCTCAAGTATTTTCCTGCTGGGAGTCTATCTATTAATCTGACCCCAAGTTGATTGTTTACTTTCAGGACAGATTGTTCAAGTCAAGACAATGCAGGGATAATCACTGTTTTTTAGGTCAATTTAGAGATTTTGTGCTATTTTGCTTCCATAACATATATTCTTTTAAATGTAAGTGTTTATTTTATTAAAATTTATATATTGGCGTCTGTAGATTTAAATTATAATACATCTTTGTAAAGGCCATTTTCTCAAAATTAGTTTTTTCTCATGCACTGAGCCAGACACCTTCATTCAATAGCACTTACATACAACACACTTGACAGTTTTATTCCTATCAATATATTAAGGTTTCCGGTTTTAACAGAAGAGTTTGTTCATATCAGGGTTATTATTCTTGCCTAAAAAAACAAACAAAAAAAACACTTTAATTACATGAAATAATCTAAACACTAAACATTTCTCATTTTTGTTTTAAGTACTAAGATTACTACAAATAATTAAAACTAAAAACTGAACTGTAATATAAACTTTTAATACAATATAAAAATTTTAATCTAATTAAAAATATTATCAGAAACCATAATAGTATATCAATTATATTAAAATAAACACAGGTTAATAACATTTGCCTGATTTACATAACATTTTATACCTAAAAACATATGGTCTAATTTATATAGTGACAAAAAGAGATATCCAAAATCCCCTTTTTAAAAACCTTTAATTCTGAATTTTAATTAGACAAGACATGCATAATTTTACATATTTAAACATGACATTTAAGAAAACTTGTAGTAATACAAAATGTGATAAATGAATTGGGGAAGTATGGGAATATCTAATAGTTCAAATTTGACCTGTGGTGTCTTGCTTTAAAAGGAAGAAAGGGGGAACTGAAATCCACTCTTTGGTGCCAAAACAGTAGTTATCTCGGTCTCATGGGATTACGCAAGTCAAGAGCTTTTAGATTACAAATGCTATTAGGCTACTTTAAATTTAGAATCTAGTAAATATGATTTGGGACTTTCCTTCCATGCCAAAACATTGACTAACTATCCATAATGCACGACAGCACTGCATTCCTTACATCTGCCTTGGTCTCCGGGATTCCTCTGGCTCTCCTGGTAATTAGTAAAGGTGAAGTGATGAGGGGGGCATGGGACACGAAAGGCAGGGGGGAGAAGAAGAGAAGGATGGGAAAGCTGAGAAATGTCACTTGCCGTCCTTTGTGGGTGCCAGAGATAGGAGGCTTACCGGCCGCTCCAGGCAGCGCTGCTCCCGATGGCCTTGCGGCAATGTGCTGCGATTGCACTGTGCCATTGACTCCTCCTTAATCGCTTTTTCTGGATCTGCCATGTCTGCTTACCGTGACTCCCGTCAGTGAAACCGAGAGAGATCAATACAATGTGGGAGACGGCTATTACTGAGCATTATTGCATCCTTGCAGCTAGCAATTCTTTGTTTCCTTGGTATACGTTAAGAGAGATGAACACTGTGTCTTTTTCTTTTTAAAGTCCACCTGCATGTATTCAATAATCATATCCCTTAAAACTCATCTTTGATCACCAAAATTGTATATTTACATGTTTTTTCCTGTGAAAAAAATTCTTCATGCCTTAAAATAGCTTCACTGTAACACGACACCCTTGCTTCATTAATATGCTAATTAGCCCACCCCACTCGCTCACACCAGCTCAATTCGCTCGGTCAATTTACTGTAGTAAACGCTGCACAATGCTATCGCTCTTTATAACGCCAGATACATAACGGTAATTAATATGATTAACGTTTCGCTTGCAAATTAGTAACAGCTACTAATTTGTTGCTAATGTTACACAAACCATGTTCCCGCTGCCGTTCCCCATCTCAGTCTGCCTTAACAATCAGCATCTTTAGACACTTTTGAACCACTCAGAACGTCAGTGGAGGAAGGCATAAAGTTCATAACATCATAATATATTGTACATCATTCACCCGCTATATTGCTAAGGGACCTGGTTTTTCATATCAACAGAAAAATATACCAGGATAATCTGGCTTCTCTTGAGACTGCCCTGCTTCAGAGAATAGTTAATGATATGCTAAAGCTCACCCGTATGTTGATGTGATTGGTATGGTAACAAGGTAGTTTAGTTTGTGATGTAAGAAACACCAGCGATTCCCAACCATGTTTTTGGTTCACTGCAGTTTTAAGGAGAAAATACTGACTCAATATCAATATCAAACAATATCAACACCCACTGGCGTAAGTGGAGTAAGTGTTTTGAAAATATTATCCATATAAAACTGTAATTTACAGACAAAGCATTATGAAAACATTTACAATACAGTTGGCTACTTTATCTTTAAACCAAAGTTTCTTTGCTAACTCTCCATTTCACTGTGTCTCATTTCAACATGACATCATGACTTTTGCGTAAACATACACGCCACTTTCAAGTCAAGTGGTGTGTTATCTATACGCATTTTGAGCTATGCGTGTATATCTACGCCGTTAAATGCGCGTGTATGCAGGGGCGCCGCCACGAATTTTGGGCCCCATGACAAAAAAATCACATTGGGCCCCCTCTGCGCAGCTGTTGTCACCACATCTCTAGGACCTAACTGTCCCATCAAAAGCTTTACATAACTCTAATCAAAGGCTTGCAACTGTCTTGCTTCTTGTAGTTCTACTAGTACTAGCACAATATTTACTGCTGGTGATTTATAAATGCAAGTCTGCATACAGTATGCATTTCAATATTTTTTTTGCCAGACACCAATAAATAACACTAACACTACAGAACATTGACACAAATACATTAGATACTGTGTGTGTGTGTGTGTGTGTGTGTGTGTGTGTGTGTGCGTGTGTGTGTGTGTGTGTGTGTTGCCCTTCATGATGGAAAATAATAATGTCTGTATAGATGTCATTTACGGCCAAAATTCAGTCTAAATGAACTGATCAAACTGGATTATTTTAATACTGTCTGTAACTTACTTGCAGGTTGAGGTAAGATACTTATTGTTTCTAACTGCATCTACTGTACAGACAGGAGATTATTTTTTTTAATTGTCATAATGGGCAAAAATATTTTTTGTTGATGTCAAAAAAAAATTTATGGTAAAAAAGAGCAAGAGAGACAGAGAACCCCACACAGACTCCCTGGAAGGATGCTAAGTCATTAACACAATGTTGCTCACCTTCTTCACTGGGACAGGGACAGGGAGGGGTGCAGTTAGTATGGGGAGACTGGGGTGCTGCTGATCCATCTGTTGTTGTTGTTGTTAAGTCTGCTAAAAGGGGCATGGATGATTCAATATGAATATATTGCTAAACGTTTCCCTGCACTTATTAAATGTTGATGAAATGTAGGCTAACATTAGCCTGCAGCTAGCTAGCTTATTTCACTATGGACAACCGGTTACCACTCACAGACTAAAGGCTACCCACCTTTCTTTGTGAAAAACTGGTATACAGAACGACAGCCTTTCCTCTCTCTCTTTCCTTTTCTGGAAACCAGATTTTATCTTACTATAGGGAATGCGGAGGTACGTCACGCCGTGTTGCATTATGGGACGTGGCCGCCATCTTTACAGGCACGATCTCTGTTTACCTTCGGTATAATAGTGGGTGTTTGGCTAAAACGAGGTAAAATTTAAGAAGAATGGAAGAAATTGAGATGTTTAAAGAAAAAGAGAAGGGGCCCTACTGGGATAAACTAAATGCCACTGTCAAAAAAACTATTTGGACAAAATATCCGCGATAAAAAACGTTGATACATCTGATTTAGTTTTGGTGTTCGAAGCCTATGCTAAGTTGATTACTATTGTACATAAAGCTCAAGCTATTTTACCTGAAAAGCAGCTCTGGTAGTTAATGTAAGCTTGCTATTTTCAGCATATGTTAAATTTTCATAGGTTGTGCAAGAAAAAAAGTGTACATTACTTTATAATGCCACAAGATGTAGTAACTTGTTAAATACAACTGTGCCTTATTGTCAACATGTTGACACGTGTAAAAATGAGAGTATTTGGTCGTTTATTTTAAAAGTTTGATGTATATTTGCCCATTGTTATGTGTACTTAAAGGGTCTTTGTGGTTGCAATCAGTACAGAAACAGAGAAGTCACTTAATGTATTTATTAAGCAGATATATAAAATCATGATTCACAGACATTTTTAAAAAGGCATGTAAAAAGATGTACAGAATAACAAAGCAAATTGTTTATTGAAAATAAATATAATTTGATTCATGCAATGTGTCCTGGCTTTATCATCTGCTGCTAACATTAACCGCAAATTCAACATCACTCATCAACTATCCTCCTAAATGTTAGTAATCGAGGAATATACAATACACAACCTCTTGCTTTGTACAACTTTTAACAAACGTAGTATGCAGTGGAGGACAGTAAGTAAGTTTTTCCTCGTGATTGCGGCGATCCGGCGTCTTCTCGTCAGCTCCTCGACCTGCTTCCCTTGTTGTTTTTTCCAAGAAAGAAAGGTGAAAAAACATACTCCGTTGTTCAGTTTCCTCCCTGAACGATCGTGTGACCTGCTATGGCAGTTGAACTGAACAACCATATCGACGTTTATTAAAATCTCGACAGAAAATCCAAACACAGCCTCCAACACATGCATTTAAATACAGCGGTATTGGGCGCGATCCTGTAAATATGGTGGCGGACCCTTAATGCAACACGGCGTGACGTCATCTCCACATTCCCTATTCGACATTATGGTCTCTCTGTATTTCTAGCACGCCGGCGCCTTCGCCGTGCGATTGACTGTCTGCTAAACACCGTCACCGATGCGCGTGCTTAGGCAGGACCAAACCATTTCATGCAGATACATGGGGGTGGTCAGTCAATATGGATATTTACTTTTTAGTCAATGGGATATTTAACTTTTATTGCCAGAATAAGTCAAATAAAAGACATAATTCAATTTATTATTATTTGAAATATACTCAATGATGAGGTTTTATATATATATATTTTTTTTTTTCAAAAAGTTTTTACCTATTTGCTGGGCCCCCTGTCAGTCAGGGGCCCTTGGAATTGTCCTAACTTTTCCCCCCTATACGGCGCCCCTGCGTGTATGTACACGCCGTTAAATGTCCGAGCGAAACGAAGCAAAATGTACATCTACATCTGGGGAGCGATATTTGTTTTCCTAGGATGGTAGGGGAAGACTCAAAAATGATATTAACCCCAGTGACGGGTCGGTTTAGGGACGGGGTTGGTCATATTATACAGTAATGTAACGTTAAGTCAACGGCGTTCATAAACACGCTGAAAAGCGATTATGCGTGTTGATAGCACGCCAAAAATGGAAATACGAATTGGCGTGTCATACATACGCCATTTCATGAGATCAGTCTGCAAAACAAAATGCTCTGAACAAACATATATAGCTTAATCCTCCAACGTGATCCGGGACCCCACTAAAATAAACCATCCACTTCTTTCTGACGTATCCATCTCAAGTTTGTACAGCGACAAAAAAAGCTGTTTAAACTGGTTGTGTCAAAGCGAACATTTTCACTCTTTCATTTGTACTGTTGTCGACAAACTCAAGTATTGAATGTGAAAAAAGTGGAGTTTGTCAGAAACTAAACACGCATCTGTATATACAGTATCTAGTGCAGACAGCGTCAGTGATTATAATGGGAAAAAATACTATTTCAGTCTCTCTGATGTCGTGACCCATCACCTGCTGCCACCAACCACCAGTGGTTCATACTGGCCTTTAACACAACACTCGGTGCATATCTGAGAGAGTCTGTGGAGGTGATTAGGAAAGGTTCTTGCATGGAGCTCCTCGCATGGCAACAAGGAAGCTTAGCTATCGGTTGCTAAGGACCAAATCAAAGGTGAACCCCCCTGAAGAGATTCTGTGCCAAAAAGAAGGAATTCCCCCCGTGGCAGGGCTATAAAATGCCACTGCTGGGTTACCATGGTGACCACATGGAGTCAATGAAGGAGAGAATGGGGCCACATGTGTCTGGTAAGGGTGGCAGATTGTCAGATCCGAGATGTATCCTGTTGTGGAGGAGAATGCTGTGAAACAGATCGAGTCTGGTTTAACCCACAGTATTTACAGACAGCACAGTAGCTGGCAGTCTCAATGTGACAAATGGTGCAGTTTTGCTCCTAACTGACTTGATTCATTTTGAATTAGCGACAAATGTGGAATAGAGCCGATGAAAGAAAACCCTTTTTAATGTATAATCAATATGCTTTAAGATAATATGGTTGTTATGCCCGCCTGTTTGCCTCTACTGGCTCTGCTACACAGTGCAGGCGTTAGTTGAGCAACAGGTGTATTCCATCCCTAATTAACTCATATGCAGTAGTATAAAGATCTGTGATTGGGGAGTGAGCGGTCTCTCTTACACTCAGCTCTTAGTCTCAGCTCTGAGGCTCAGTCTCTCTCGGGAGCTGAGCTCTCTCACGTCTTTTGTTTTCTCTTCCACCTTATTTCTTTTGGGTATTTGTTTGTTCTCCCATTTTTATTGTTAGTGACAGATATTGTTTATTTTGTTTAGAAACGCGCGTGTATTTACTTTTCCCCTAGATATTGATTTTTTTCTGATTTATTAGTAATTGTTTTGTTTGGTTTGTCAATAAATTGGTTTATTGTTCAAGCATTTGTTGTTTGCCTCTTTTTATGTTGCGGTTTACAAGCCAGCCGTAACAATGGTACATAGAGCTGGACGATTCTGGATCAATTTAGAATCACATTTTTTGTTGTTCAAACAGAGATGACGATTCTCCCATGATTCTTCACTTATTAAAGTAACACCAAGTAACTTTTCCTCTTCGGTCGCCCTACTGGTTGGAAATGAAATTGTCCATTGCCGCTGTCGTAAATAATTTAGCCTACCGTCGCACGCACGCTCGCTGTTTATCCAGCACCGGCTTTACAATGAACGATGTCCACAGACAAGGTAGAGTATGTTACATGATTTCATGAAAGGATGATGTATTGCGCAACATGACATCATGACTTTTGCGTAAACATACACGCCACTTTCAAGTCAAGTGGCGTGTTATTTATACGCATTTTGAGCTATCCGCGTGTACGCGTGTATATCTACGCCGTTATGTCCGAGTGATTCCGCGTGTATGTACACGCCGTTAAAAATACGACCGAAATAAAGCCAAATTTTGATATACATCTTGGGGAGCGATATTTTTCTTACTAGGATGGTAGGGAAAGACTCATAAATGGTATTAACCCCAGTGACGGGTAGGTTTAGGGACGGGGTTGGGGTAGGTCATATATTTATATATACAGTAATGTAACGTTAAGTCAACGGCGTTCATAAACACGCTGAAAAGCAATTATGCGTGTTGATAGCACGCCAAAAATGGAAATACGAATTGGCGTGTCATACATACGCAGTTTCATGAGATCAGTCTGTATTGCGACATCAGAAATTAAGAAAAACGAAATAATGACTATTGTAGCTGTAGAAAACTGTTGACTTTCAATCAGTTTGGGGTTGCCAGTAGGGGACTAGTTCACCACAGATGTCCGGTTAGAGACATGAAGAAGCAGCAGAAAGTTTTCTATTTGTAGCTTTATTTTCTCCACAACAAATCCATAAGCTTCAACAAAGGCTTAGCCCATAAGTGCAGATGAGTATAGTCAAGTTGCCATGATTTTGGGTGTGGTCTAAAACAAAGCATATAATATATAATCAATATAACAAACAATTCAATAAGATAAATACATACAATGAGATGTAGCAGAAATGCTTCCATGAAACATAAGTAACATCATGTGAATACGTGAACACAAATCAAATCCCTACTTCTATGTGAAGTATCCTTAAACAAGGAGTAGACAAATAATAATCAAACAAATGAATTTCATCAAACAGTTAACATGAGTTGAAATACAACTTACTTGTATAATATACGCACACATCAAATGGCAAGAAAGCACAGAGTCTGTTTGCTACCCTCACACCATGCAGAGCTATTAAATACAAATGCTAATCAATGACACCTGCTGAAGATGGGCGGAGCCTAGTGTCTTCACGTTGCTGCTTTGGCAATCAGCCAATGTCAGAGCATGTTGTCAGAGCAAGTCTCACAGACTCAAATACAAATACAATGGGCCTTTTTAACAGCCGCCCCCAGATTTCTAAAGAATGAGGAAATCTGCCCATTATAAAAAAGGGTCAAAGTCAATTTTTAGTCTGGAATCTCAGGCAGCTGTATAACCTTAGCCACCGGTCGCACATAAAACTTGTCCTTGATTCTCACTTCAACAGTTCTGACTTTATTATCCACCCCTGGGAATACTTGCGAGATCTGACCAGTGGGCCACAGGGCCCTGGGAAATTGAGGGTCCACAATCATAACTGTAGTTCCAACTGTGATATCGGGTGACTCTCTTTGCCACTTGCCACGAGTCTGAAGGCCAGGCAAATAGAACTTGATAAACCGCTTCCAAAAGTGATCTGCTAGGACTTGGCTATGACGCCAACGACGTCGACTCAGTATTTCACTTTGAGGGTATATCACTTGAGGAAGGGACGAATCAGGCCGCCCCATAAGGAGCGTATTAGGAGTAATAGGAATTCGATCAGAGGCATTTGAGGAGGTATACCCCAGAGGTTTAGAATTTAAGATCCCTTCGATCTCAATGAGTGTAGTGAGAAGAGTTTCCTCAGGTATGGTCTGAGTTCCCAGAGTGACCTGTAGAGCTTGTTTCAGGGAACGAATCTCCCTTTCCCAACACCCACCGAAGTGTGGAGCATGAGGTGGGTTGAAACGGAAGATAATCTGCTGACTGGCAAGCTGTTCCTGGAGTTCTGGAACTAGTTCGCCAAATGCCTGTCGTAGCTCCCTTTCCCCTCCTTTAAAATTTGTACCTTGATCACATAAAATTCAAAAGGTTTCCCACGTCGGGCTATAAACCGCCTGAGAGACATAAGGAAGGAGTCTGTATCAAGTCTTGGAAGGAGGTCGATGTACACCGCACGAGTAGTCATGCACTTGAACAAGATACCCCAGCGTTTCTCATTCCTACGTCCAATTTTTACTATGTATGGCCCGAAACAGTCAACACCAGTAGAATAAAATGCGGGTTTGAAGAGACGTAATCTGGCTGGAGGCAGATCTGCCATTCTGGGTATCTGTGGATTTTTCCGAAGCTTCTGACACTCTAAACAATCCTTGCGCCGATAACGTCGGATTGCTTCCCTACCCCGAAGGATCCAGTATTTCCTACGCATTTCTGCCAGTACTCTCTCAGGTCCTGGGTGAAGCAGCTTTGTATCATAGTCCTTAATGAGTAGGTTAGTGAGAGGATGATGGGAATCCAGCACAATAGGATGCATCAACTCGGGCTCAATTTCTTCACAGCAGCGAAGACGACCTCCTACCCTAAGGAGGTGGCTTACACAGTCAAGTTCGGGAGCAAGGCTAAGGAGCCGACTGTTGCTATTCAGTGGTTTCCCCGCTGTAAGTTGTGCCATATCAGAGGGAAAGCTTTCCCATTGGGCTTGCTGAAGGATAGCCATCTCAGCCTGTTGAAAGTCTTCAGCTGATTCACTGGCCCTATCCTCCCTGAGAGAACCTGCGATAGCTGTCAGTAGCTCTTGAAAGGTTAGAAATTTGCTTAGATCGGGCATCGACAAATGATGTGCAGTATTAGTCAGACCACAGAATGTAGAGTTTCTTAGTTCAGTGTCAATAAAAGAGGATGGAGGTGTAACTTGCCATTGATCAGGTGAAAGGTGAAGGAATAGGGGCCCTGTATTCCAACGACTTTGTGGCCCTAGATCTGCCAGCCTTTTTCCTCGGGTGATATCATCTGCCGGGTTGCTATCTGAAGCCACATAGCGCCATTCACAGTGGCTGGTAAGGTCCTGAATCTCTGTCACCCTTGTCCCAACAAAAACCTTGAATCGACAGGATTCGGATCGAATCCAGGACAAAACAGTGGTGGCATCAGTCCAAATGAAAACTTGTCGAATAGGCAAAGTCAATTCCTTCTGAAGGGTCTTGGCCAACTGTGCACCGGTCAGGGCTGCACATAGTTCTAGACGAGGTATTGACAGCCGTTTCTTAGGAGCCACTCTTGATCTGGCCACTATGAATGTGATCTCCACTTCTCCCTTCTGATCTTCTGTTCGAAGATAGGCGACCGACCCATAAGCTGACTCAGACGCATCACAGAAGATATGGATATCTCGCTGGCTGAAAAGATCATCTTTCTGTGCAGTACAATAGCATCTGGGTAAGGCTATCTTTCGTAGGTCACTAAGCTCCTCTGTCCATCTGTTCCAAGCATTCATCAAATCTTCTGGTAACCTGGGATCATCCCAATCTCTCCTTTTGTCCCATAGTCGCTGCACAATCACCTTGGCGCGTGTGGTGTACGGGACGATGTAGCCAAGAGGATCATATTGACTGGCAAGCACCTTATATATATTGCGCATAGTAACTTCTTGGCACTTTACAGCACGGAACTTATAGGACAAAGCATCAGTTTGACAATTCCACTGCAATCCGAGCACTGATTCATGGTTTGAGGCATTACCCTTGACAATCAATTGCTCAGCACTGTCCGATCTGGAGGCTGCTGGTAAGTGACTGATGGTGGAAGGCGCATTACTGGCCCATTGCCTGAGTTCAAATCCTCCGTCCGCCAAGGTACTCTGCAACTGGGCTACCATGAGCTTTGCTTCATCTACGGAGGCCAGACTTTGCAGGTAATTGTCCACATAAAATGCCTTCAGTACAGCATCCTGGATCTTTTCACCAGGCTGACTATTTTCCAAGATATGCTTCTGCAAGGCAAAGACGGCGCAACATGGGCTACTAGTGGTCCCAAAAGGGAGAACTTGCCATTCCAAAACTCTGGGCTGAACTTCTCTTTCCTGATCTCTCCATAAGAAACGGAGAAGGGGTCGATCTTCAGCAAGGAGTCTTATCTGGTGGAACATTCCTTTTATGTCGCTACTAATAGCGATAGAATGTTCTCTGAATCTTAGTAGCACAGCCAGCAAGGAGGAAGTCAGTGTAGGTCCTGGAAGTAACAATTCATTGAGTTTGTTTCCTTGAAACTGGAATGAACAGTTGAAAACTACTCTGTTTCCCATTGTGTTCAACCATATGGTGTGGGATATACCAACTTACTGGAGTGTCCTCAGCTCCTGACTGAAGTTCAGCAATGTAACCTTCTTGCTCCAGTCGTTTAATCTCAGCCTGGTAGATAGCTGCTTGATCAGGAAACTTACTGAGGCGACTCTCTAGGCTTCTTAGATGAGGCATTACCGCTGCTTTGGGTGCATGAAGAGAGGGCATATTTTTAACTCTGAGCAGAGGGGTAGCATATCGCAGAATCCCATCGACTTGAACTCTGACAGTTTTTTGTTCCAGTAGTTTGAGTGACTGCTGGTCGAGTACTGATCTGGTACTGGTCTTCTCATCCCTCCAAGGAAGGACATCCATTTGCCAGAGTCGTTCAACTTGTTCGTGCAGAGTAGCAGAAGGTGACAAACTTGTGAACAGACATTGTTGCTCTGTGAGACTGTGTTGCAGAGCCTGAACTGGTCCTTGCAGAGTCCACCCAAGGAGAGTTCTAATCGCTGCAGGACCTCCTGGTGGGCCCAAGCGAACTGGTTCGACTGCAGTAATTAAATGAGGGTAGTCTGATCCAATGAGCAAAACTGGATGACCAGTTTTAATCTCTTGGAGGGGAAGTCCATTAAGGTGACGATACCTTTTCCGTAAAGCCTTAACTGGATGACAGTGCACTCCAAGCCCCAGCTCTGGTGCAGTAAAAGCTCCGCTGATTAGATATACCTTGTCTGGCTGACAGGCTGGTGAAAGGTTGAAGGATACAGCCGCCCCATGTAGGACCTTTAACTCTTGTCTGACTGTGCGCAGGGGCAGATCCTCCGGTTTACCTTTCAATTTCAGCTGGCTAGCTGCAGTGTGTAGTAAAATGCTCCTTTCAGAGCCATCATCAAGAATGGCGTAAGCTTTCATGGATCGATCTCCATTTCTCAGAATGACTTTACATATTTTCAACAATACCTTCCGACTTCCTGGGGGCTTGTCAATGAATAATACATCGTTGGCGGCCTCCCCTCTGATAGAGCTAGCAGATGGGTCCTCTCCTACTGTTCTCTCCCTGCTCCGTGCATTAACTTCATGAAGAACAAGTAAGTGACGCCCATTACATGCCTTGCAGCGCATCTTCAGATTACACTCTGTTGATCTATGGCCCCGTCCACAGCGCCAGCATCTGTTGTTGCCCTTAATCCAATCTTGCTTCTGAAATTTGGAGAGTTCCGAGAAATTGGCGCAGTTATTCAAAGAATGTTTGTTATTATCACAGTAAGGGCAGTAAGGTTTTGCCATTGCGGTCTTAACTGTGACAGGTGAGTGAGATGTTGAAGGGTATTTCTCAGTGCCAAGTAGAACTTCTGTCCCTTTGTGGAATGATTTGGCCTTCCTTGGTGGTTCGTCCCAGGATGACCTGGTCGAGTACCCTCTACCAAAGTGGCTTGCATATCTTGTGGAATCTTCTTGCACTTGGATTTCATATTCCAACCACCCTCAGAGCATACATTCGGAAGGTTCTGATATCTCCAGTGTTGATGCTTGGTCCCTCCATCAATTCCACTATGCGCTGCAAAGCCAACTGATGTGGCTGGCCATACTGCTTATTGAGGGCACCCATGGTTTTGGTGTAAGGATTACGTGAACTGCTGTAAGATTCAGCAATTAGCTGAGCTTCTTCTAGCTTGAGATGTTCTAGCAGAATATGGAATTTGAAGTGCTCTGTGGAATCAACTGGCAGAATGTTTTCCAAAGCAATTTTAAGCCGGGCAAACTCTCTGGGGTTTGGGTGAATCAGGTCAGGAATCGTAGGAGTAGGTCCACGATATACTCTTTCTTGGTTAACCGATAAACCTGGAGAGTGGTGGTGTTTACTACTCCTAGATGCTAACTTGTCCTGTGGCCTGATGAGAAGTTGTGGAGATGGTGATCTGACACGACTTCTTGGAACCATGTTGACCTTAGGTCTTCCATCTTGACTCCTACTAATTTGTCTGTCAATCGGTGGACTGGTGTAAACCTTCTGGTGCCTGGGTGAGCGCAGGCGTAGGTTTCTCATGCCATCATCAACAGAAGAGGAATAACTTTCTTGACTACTTGAGTCCTCTGAGCTTTCCGAACTTTCCGCTGTTCTGCGATCTTGGAATGCTTGATGAGATGCCTGGGCATTTCTTTCACTTGATACTGGTTCATTTACTCTGGACCTTCGTGGGGCTGGTACTGGTCTAGAGCGGTCTCGGCTCTTTGATGGACCAGATACTGAAAGTGGAGATAATATCTGAGGAAACTTCGACTGCTGATTTCGCCAACTTAACAATTCTTTCACCTCTTCTTCCAGTTGAGACATCTGTGACGTGAACTTAGTGTTGGCCTGCTTAAGATCATCTCTTTCCTCATTCAGCTGCTGAACCGTGACAATCAGGTCGCGGTGGAGTTTTTTGAAATCAGCATTCTCATCCCGCAAGGCTTCCATTTGCTGGTCCCACTGATCCGTTACATACCACCTTTCTGGACTATGAGAATTACTATGTTGTGCTGATGCCTGTGGGGTGTCCATCCTGCCATCCTTGTCAACAGATGCAGCACAAGAAGATTTGTGAGAATAGCTGGGTGGTGATATGGATCTATGTAGTTGATAACCAGTCAAATCATAATCCTGCAAGTGTGCTGGAACAGACGATTGTCTCCTGGGCCGCACAACTGGGACTTCAGCTGATAGCTGCTCCTCCATAACTGTGGAAAACTCTGACTCCGGCTCGAAGGACCATGTAGAAAACTGTTGACTTTCAATCAGTTTGGGGTTGCCAGTAGGGGACTAGTTCACCACAGATGTCCGGTTAGAGACATGAAGAAGCAGCAGAAAGTTTTCTATTTGTAGCTTTATTTTCTCCACAACAAATCCATAAGCTTCAACAAAGGCTTAGCCCATAAGTGCAGATGAGTATAGTCAAGTTGCCATGATTTTGGGTGTGGTCTAAAACAAAGCATATAATATATAATCAATATAACAAACAATTCAATAAGATAAATACATACAATGAGATGTAGCAGAAATGCTTCCATGAAACATAAGTAACATCATGTGAATACGTGAACACAAATCAAATCCCTACTTCTATGTGAAGTATCCTTAAACAAGGAGTAGACAAATAATAATCAAACAAATGAATTTCATCAAACAGTTAACATGAGTTGAAATACAACTTACTTGTATAATATACGCACACATCAAATGGCAAGAAAGCACAGAGTCTGTTTGCTACCCTCACACCATGCAGAGCTATTAAATACAAATGCTAATCAATGACACCTGCTGAAGATGGGCGGAGCCTAGTGTCTTCACGTTGCTGCTTTGGCAATCAGCCAATGTCAGAGCATGTTGTCAGAGCAAGTCTCACAGACTCAAATACAAATACAATGGGCCTTTTTAACAGTAGCGCTTGACGTAAAGCAGTCGAATTTTGTAGTTCTTTTTGTGGTCGGGTTACTACCCGAAACCCGAAGTTACATAGTGCCAGTAAAAGCGATACAGACCCCGTCAGGCGATGGCAGACGTGCCTTTCACCCTGTTGAGACTTGATGAACCATAAGATTTTGGAAACATTATTTTAAGGTAAACAATGTTACATAGTGTTGCTTTAAATTAATAGATGAATCAGCGTTTTTGAATGAATCTCTTGAATAAATGATTCAATGACAACTATTTTTTTAACCGTCACTAGTAACGACGCAATCAAAACAATCAATATTTGAAGCACCAAGTTACTTTTAAAAGGTGATTTGCTCTAATTTGATCGCTTTCGTAGATATCTGTGTTTATATCCCAACTAAAAACTTTTATCCAAGTACTTTTGTGATAATATTAATATTTGTAACACAGAAATAACGATAATGTGTGGTTGCACAGACTGTTTGTGCTCTGTATATTTCTATGGCATCGCTTCCGAAGAGTAAATAGCTGGTGAAGTGGATTTACTTATTGTAGAGTTAAAGAAAGTTATCATGAGCATTGTAATGTTTTAAGTCGATGTCATGTCAGTAGACCTGGAAGATTTTAAAAGAGCGGTTCATTTAAAAATAGACATTTTTAGACATTAATAGACACAGACGAATCGTTGTCGATTAGGAATGAAATCATGTGGGTGTTTGAATCGAGATAGCGATCTTTTAACAATTAATCGTGCAGCTCCATTCAATATATTGCTAGAAAAAAAGTACTATCATCTTAGGTTACCACCTTACACCACACTACCCATTAAACCCTGTGTAACTGCATCAGGGTTATTATTTTAAACTGTATAATTATTAACATGTCAGCAATGTCATTGGCTGCATCTCAGTATACTATGTACACACTTAAAGTATGTGGTGAAAGTATACTTATAAGTGAGTAACAAGTATAGAGAGAGTATTATTAGGACATTCTGCAACATCCGAAAATTGTGTCTTATGCTGCCTTCAGTGCTATCAGAAATTTCCTACTTCCCACTTCTGAAGTCGTGAATACGAGCTTGTCACATTCAAGTGCTTTGTTGTCTGAAAGAACAGGAACCATCCATTCATTGACAACCATAACAAACATTCACCACTTTATCTAAAGGTTAGTCAGCTTGCTGATGATTGTGGAATTTCGGTCGAATACTTTTTTTACTAGTGGGTGCAGTACACTAGTTCAGTGAGGATAGCAAAATAAAGTAAACTTAAACTGTGACATATTATACACATTTTTTTATACATATATACTGTGGACTACCAGTGAAATTTCTAAAAATCTGGGACCAAAAATTATTCAGACACTTTGACCTGTCTGTGTTTTGCTTAAGTGTTTTTTTTTTCTTTAATTGCTAATGTGACCTTTTTACACCACAGACTGAACAAAATTAAGAATTGCTTGGTAATTGGTTGACCTAAATTGGTATTATGTAATTGTGTACTATAATTTAACAGCTGACAGATGTTCAACCTAATTCATTTGTGAGACAGTCAAACAGAAGGATGGCCAAAGCCAGTGAAATATCAACTAATTTGATAACTCTGAGTTCGTCATATTTTATTAACTAATTTTTGCGAATAAACTGTGATAATGTGAGAAATGTTGAAGGTGTCTGAATACATTTTGGTTTGACTGTACAGTACGTAAATATGCCATACTTTAATGAAAAGACAAGGCGTAGATGTAGCTGTTGTAAAAAAAAAAACACTAAGAGCAGTCAAAGCAGTGTTTTATAAATATTTAAATTAGCATTTCAGTTTAATTTTAGTATAATTGCGTTGTCATTTTTAATGTTTAAAATAATTTATTTTTATTTCAGTTTTAGTTTTTATTTCAGTATTTAGTTTTATTTCAGTTAGTTAATCTATCTAATATTTATGCTTAGTTTAAGTTTTTCATCAATTTTTTATTTTATTTTTACTTTTCTTCAGCATTATCTCAACTAACAAATTACTAAACAACTTACTAACAAGTAACTTTTACTTATCATAAATAAGAACACTGGTTCACAGTTTATATTTTGTCAGGATGGGCGTCTAATTTCAGTATGTGGGAAAAAAAAAACACCGCCTCGTTTTCATGCATGAAAAAAAATTATATGACATCTACCCTGACTAAAGAGCATTGAAAACTGCCACAAGCTCACATCTTAGTGCAAGGGGTTGTGGGTAATATTAGACACACAAAAAAAGTATTGTTCCACAAATCCATCTGGGCACCTTTGTCATCCAATTGTCTACGTATTGTTTTTTTTCTTATCTCGCATCCTATTTATTATGCCAATTGGAATAATAATTGGCGTGTGATCTAATCTAAAGGGTACCTATTATGGCATTTAAAATGTTCCTAATATTGTTCTGGGAGTCCCCAACAACAGTTTTACAAGCATGCAATGACAAAAAACACTTTTGTTGTCTTATAATATGCATTTATTTTTACCTGATTTGCTCACCGACTCCCATATGAATCGTTTAGCGAGTCATTTTTCCAAACCCCGCCTTTGCGTGACGCTAATCTGTGGTGATATGTTAGACACCCAGCCGACGGGGTGTCATTGGTTGTTGCGCTAGATCTTACCCAGATACAACAGTGCTATTTTCTGATTGGCTAACAACACCAGACGAACAACACCAGAGGAGACCAGGGTTGCCAGGTCTGCACAACAAAACCAGCCCAATTGCTCATCAAACTAACCCAATCACGGCCAAAAATATTCAAATAGCGTTCCCGGGTGTTTCCTCAATAACAATCATGTTCCAGTGGATAAAACAATCGCGTCAACCAGCGTGCACTACACAAACAACCCGCGGAAACAGTGCAGGCATACAGACCTGGCAACACTGGAGGAGACGCGCTTGAATCCTGCCGGTTCCACAGTGAGTGAGTTTTGGGCACTGCGGCATATTAAATATATTACAAATAGTTTTTCAGCGTGAGAAATACAATGTGTGGCCGGAGAGCGTGACAAAAGACCGAAATGAGTGACTGTCACGCTCAATGCGTGATGCGTGACACTCGAGAGCCCTGTGACAACTCCATTAACAACGACAAACACTTCACATATTTCAATACAATTGACATTGAAGACCTAAGTTAGCTGCTAGAAGCTGCGCTGTGCCTGTGCGTACACAACACACAAAATAATTATAGAACATGATACAAACATAAAAGCAACAGCCTACTTACAGATTGTGATTCGGAGAAGGAAGCTGATCCAAATAAACTCGGTACTGAACCTCCCTTCTTCAGTATCAGCCGGCTCGCAAATTCATACTTTATAGCATTTAGGTTTGTGAAGCAATCATCTTCAAAATGACGCGAACACAGAACAAGTTCGGGCTATAATACTTCTGTGGTATAGTTGTATATATGAACTGTAGCCACTGTCTTCAAATGCTCCTCACTGGGCAGATGAAAAAAGTTTGCTTTTGCGTCGCACTTCAAAACACAGCAGCGTCTCGTCGACATGATGTTTTCCCTGGTGTCTCCTAATGCAATGAGTGGGCGTATCTTATTCAAATAACTTGGACAAGTGACGTACGAAAGTGCATCGTTCGTCTATCGATTCATATCAACGACTCAGAGTCGACTCTTACTTTTGAGAGATAATAACTTTGTATACGGTGAACTTTCATATTTAAAACTTTGCAGGATGTTTTCGTTCACTTAGATCTATGTTACACACTACATGAAAGGTAATTTTCAAAATTCCATGATAGGTACCCTTTAAGATGGAAAAGAGTCTCTACTGACCTCTAGTGGCCGTGAGGTAAAAGCAAACCCAAGTTCAACTAGTTTTGTTCTTACAGATGTTTTTTTCCAAACACATATTTCTATATTGATGCAACAATACACTAACGCATGACTTCATCGCCCCCAGTCACTCTCTTCTGCTGGATAAATAGAAATAGTATTCATTTTTCTTCTTTATGGTTGTGCTTTGGCCAATACGACTGTTTGAAACATTAAACAGAGCAGCAAGAAGACTCATTTCCAAACAAGGACATTTCACACCATTACATGATTATATGGCCAACATCCGACCAAACTGTAGCTATAACTGTTTCACTAAACAAAGAAGGATCAATCTACCGGCAACGAGCCCCCGATGTTGTCTTTGGATGGAGCTGGTTTTTAGTTTATTGCTCTTTGGCCGTCTTGCAGTATAAGTATAAGCTACACATGTGATGATGACCTGAATCAACCTAGTTTAGGAACAATAGGGTACTAAAAATATCACTCTCCTCATCTTCCAGCAGGAGAAGGGTCAATAGGCTATAGCCTATACAGATGATGTTTTTGAACGTTGAGACTGAGCCTGAGATCTATCTGGGGAATGCATGCAGTTATAAATAACAGCTGCTCAACATTTCTTTTCGGATTTGTTTAAAGGGCCCCTATTATGCTATTTTAAAGTTTCCTAGTGTTGTTGTGGAGTCTCCTACAACATATTTACACGCATCAAAGGTAAAAATGTTTTTTTTTTAATTTCCTCTTAATATATTTGCACATCATCACACTTTCAATGATTCTCAAACGACTCGTCAAATGAATCAATCTCTCTAAATCCCTCAAATATTCCCTTAACGTAGTGAGAACGACAGTTTTAGGTAATAGTGGGCCACAGCTGATCAGAAGAACTATTTCAGTAAGACAGTAATAATGTGAGTTAGCCAGATAGCAGGAGACCTATACACAATATAAAACTCAAAACTAAGTTTTTTGAACAACATCTTTCAAGAGCGAGCGGTTTGTGAATCCCGCATTGAACTCCGAGATTTGAGAAGCAGTCGTCAGTAAAATAAAGGGAACACAGCAAATTAAAGTTTAGATTAGTTATACTGCTGTGATATCATGGTAAAGATAATTTTTAACCACTGATTCTTCACATGCTCGTCCTTGGGGAGTGAAAAATAACTGGCTTTACCTTCACATTAGCACAGCGCCATCTTCTCGACATGATGCTGTGTCCACAGGAATCAGCTGCAGGTTTGAGGTTCAAGTTTCCCTGGTGTCTGCCCGTGCAATAGTGGCGGGCAATACTAATGTGTCGTCTTGACATCACAACTAAACGGCTTAAGTTATGACTCGTTTGAAAAATGATTAATTTAATTGACTCAGAGTTGACTCTTACTTTTGAAAGACATACTTTATACATGGAGCACTTTCAGATTTAAAACTTTGCAGGATGTTTTCATTCACTTAGAGCTATGTTACACACTACATGAAAGGTCATTTTCAAAAATCTATAGGGGCCCTTTAAGAATAAAAAAAGAAAAATGGATGCAAATATATTGGTTTCACCCAAAAATGGAAATGTGCTGTTAGTTTACTCACCCGGCTAGGCCATCCAAGATGTAGGTGACTTTTTTTCTTCAGTTGAACAGAAAAGAAGATTTTAGCTGAAGATTCAAATGATGTAAGGTTAGCCTACATAAACGCCTACCGCCAACGGTCACTTTAAGAGTAAAGAACAACAACATGGGTACAGGATACAGGCTCAATTTGACCCTTCGGTGGAGCTTGATTGACAGGTGTTCTACCAATCATACTTCGCCATCCGCCATTTTGTCGAAAAAGCAGCAGTAGAGTGGGAGGATTTGAACTGGTAAAAGAATACTGACGCCTTTCGCGTTAAAACAACATTACTTCTTATGTTCGTTCATGTTTATTGATGCTATAAATGAACTAGAGGAAGAGATGATCGGATCAGAGCAGCTTTGACGGATGCTCTACAGCGATCTGTCATGGGACATTAAGAGCCCAAAACGGTATTATTGTTAAATTTCTTCAAAAATGACCACATTTGAAAGCTGGACTTTGTTTATATGTTTAATATCAAGTAACCGAAAAGTAACTGGTCTGTCTGTCTGTCCGCGTGTAGTCAGTCTCTCTTGCTCCGCGATGTATTTTTCACTGCGTGAGACATGGTGAGAGCATGAGAGCGCAAAGCTGTCGGAACATAGCGACAGTACTAAGGAGGGGTCTTTGCGAAGGGTCAATTAAATTATATCAATTTCTTCCTGACGATACATTGAGGTCTTATGAAACGAAACGATCGTTCTGTGCAAGAAACTGAACATTATTTACAACTTATTACCTGTACCCACAGCAGCCTCTGCAAACTGTCCTGACTCGTTGTGGAGCGCGATCTTCCTGTCGCATTATTTTCCGTCATATGATCCACTGGTGTTAATTTAAATGTTTTTTTTTTTCCTGTAGCCGTTGACTTGCGTTGAATGATACACCAAAGAAAGAACACGGTTCCAGTTAAAAATCTTATTATTGTTCTACTGAAGAATAAGTAAATACCTACATCGACACCTAGGCTACATCTTGGATGACCTGAGGGTGAATTTTAAACCTTTGCTGTCTATGATATTAACAGCAAATTTTCGTTTTTTTGGGAGAACTATCTCTTTAAACCTCGAAATAATGTTTTTTTTTAGCTTTTTTTTCTTATTTTAAAAAAAAAAGCTACAGTATGATTGAATTTCAAAGTTTTCTGCACTATTTCTGAATCACTAGGCCTATAGTAATCCATTAAGCATAATTGTGATAACGTATTCCTGCGTGATATTCCTGCAAGTAGGCCTACCCTTTATATTGTTATGCTAATAATATAATAACATTTTTGACTTTGAAACATGTTTTAATTATTTGGAAAAGTATTACAACAATAAATTGGAAATTGAAATTGGAAAAGTATTCATTGGAATATAAAGTATGCAAAAATATGCATTTTACTAGTGGTCTCGGACCTTTGCATTCCAGTTTATATGACACTTTAATACAGTTTTAATCTCGGGAAAAATTTGGTTGTTTGTGAATCATTATTTGTTTGTACATTTACAACAATCATGTTTCATACATGAATCAGAGTAATAAAAAAAAGAGGCACAATCTGCATGGCAGTACAACATTTTTTCCACATAATATAATTCAGCTTTTCTCTTTATCTAAATATATCTATATAAATCTTCTCTTATGGAGTAGAACACACCTGCTGTCCCATCAAACGCAGACACTTTAAGGCAACAATTGTTCAAACTTCACAGTTTCTCAGTTATCAATGTTTTCTGTTTGTCTTCACACACTAAAATCGCTGCATAGGCAGAGAAATATAATCTTAGACATGCTGCAATTCATACCTGTCCTTATATACAGATCATATACTGGCAAATGCCTTGCAGAAAAGTGTGATTTGCCAGTTGTTTGCTTGTATGTCTTATTTCATGAAAACATGAGTTAACATCTTCATTTCATTCTATCAATTATTAATATATGAATAACAAAAGGAAAAGCATTAAGACGGAAGAGTTTCAAAGCAAATTCATTGTATGATGGGTTTAAGCATTGAGAGGAATTAAATTCTTAATCAGAACCTACTAAAATTTAAACTTAATGTATAATTACAAGTTATAATTTAGGGGGAAAATGGCAGTATGGGTATTCAATGAACTGCAACTGTGATTGTCCACTATGTTCTCTAAAATTTGGATTTAGCTACTTTGGTTAGATTGATACCTCCAGAAATCCATTTCTTGCACTTTTGTGCAAGATCTAAATGAGATTTGATTGTGAAGCACATTAAAATATGCTTATTATCCTAATTTAAATATTACAACGATTTCAGAAGTTGTTCAAGTGGTTCCAGCTCTAAATATAGATAAAACGCTTGCATTCTGCATTGTTTGTTTTATGATGTGGATACACTACATTAATCTTAAAGAAATTTGAGGCATCAGAGTTCTCTATCAAAAAAGAGAAATAAATTAAAATAAAATAAAAACTATTTTGTGCAATTGGCGTGTGTGCAAAATATTTCACCAACAAAGTCACATTTGGACTGTAGTCTGATGAAAGTTTTTACAATTTGTCAAATATATACATGATACTGTTTTATGTAAAAACAAACCTACAGTGAGGCCTAAAAGTTCTTATAAGGACTGCATGCATTCACTTGCATCACATTTTTACAAAAGACAAAAAAAAATTAAATTGTTTACAGTACCGATTCGTTCAGGTATTTATGACTGACTGGGAGTTTGAAAATAAATATGAACTGACTAGCTGAGCTATAATTAATGCTATATGGACAAAATAATAGAGAAAAGAGCAACCGCATGGACTGCCTAAAAAGTGGAAAAACATTTGCAATTCATACATTCAACCACCGGGGATGCTATAGCTGAAAATGAGTGGGCATTTCTCTATAAATCTGTGCTGAGATCAGCAACACTGACATTTCATATATAAAGTCTGTGCTTACAAATGCCATGTCTCTTCAGAAAGGTAAGCAAATACCAAGCAGAGGTATACTGGTTAAAAATATTCACATCACAGCCTTTGAAGAACACACACTTGATACTACAAACATGTGCTCAAGCACATTGGCAGTTGCATGTGGAAGCAATGTTGTCACTTCAGTCCATAATGAAAGCAGGATGGGGGCCAAAGAGCTCCTTAGCAAAGGAAATCACTGTTTGAAAGATAAAAAACGGAAGGTCAGTGCATCTAACGTGATAATTCCATTAGAGGGGGTAAAGAACAAACCAAAAAAAAAAGATAATCAGTGCAGAAAAGTAATAATCAATGAAAGCAAATAGAAAGTCTGTGAATACACTCACAATTCTGGCGTAATCAGTGGCAAAGGTCACTCCTTTCCCTGTCCTCTCCTGTGAACCACTGCTGCTGCCGCTCACTGAGTTCTTCCGTATGATACCTGAAGTGTGTTTGTGGAAAGTACAATAACACATGTATGAGTTACTGCCCTATATGCCTTCATCTATAACCAATGAATGGCTGTTATAATATATATATATATATATATATATATATATATATATATATATATATATATATATTACTTTGAAATGTGCATAGCCAGATAGCAGGAGACCTATACACAATATAAAACTCAAAACTAAGTTTTTTGAACAACATCTTTCAAGAGCGAGCGGTTTGTGAATCCTGCATTGAACTCCGAGATTTGAGAAGCAGTCGTCAGTAAAATAAAGGGAACACAGCAAATTAAAGTTTAGGATTATACTGCTGTGATATCATGGTAAAGATAATTTTTAACCACTGATTCTTCACATGCTCGTCCTTGGGGAGTAAAAATAACTGGCTTTACCTTCACATTAGCACAGCGCCATCTTCTCGACATGATGCTGTGTCGAATCAGCTGCAGGTTTGAGGTTCAAGTTTCCCTGGTGTCTGCCCGTGCAATACACTAATGTGTCGTCTTGACATCACAACTAAACGGCTTAAGTTATGACTCGTTTGAAAAATGATTAATTTAATTGACTCATAGTTGACTCTTACTTTTGAAAGACAACTTTATACATGGAGCACTTTCAGATTTAAAACTACCTTTAGTACTGCCCTATATGCCTTCATCTATAACCAATGAATGGCTGTTATAATATATATATATATATATATATATATATATATATATATATATATATATATATATATATATTACTTTGAAATGTGCATGTCTGTTTCAGACTCACGCTAATGCAAAGTAACCATAATAAAGGTTACTGAATTTTTCCAAGTGTCATTAAGTGCACACAGCAACTCACTCTGACATGCTCTTAAAGGGAAAACGCTCTTTAAAGGTGGGGTATGTGATTTGCAAAACGGCCGGGACATTTTTGACTGGGTCACGAGCTTTGAGTATGCGCACGAACGGGACACGCGTGCGAGGGGGTGGGGGAGGGGGCATGGTACCATCGTTTGAGTGATGCATTTTCTGTCCAATGATTCTAGATGGTCTTGAAAATGATTGGCTGGAGTTTTTCGAGTCCTGCCCGTTCCACAGATGATTAAATTGCTTAATTTTCATTTCAGTGCTTCTAATTTACAGTCAGTAAATGGGTTAGGAATAGGATTTCAAGAGATTTTGAAAAAATGGTCAAAAAAGAAAATCACATACCCCACCTTTAAGAGATGCACTTAATGGGTTAAATCTTTGCCATAATCTATCGTTACCCATTTAAGTCAGAGCTAGATGATGAACTTAATTTTTAATGTCCAGTATATGTCCAGTATCAGCCAATAAACATCCAATGTCTTTTGATGCCAAATAATAAAAAAGTAGGCCTATATTGATAATATCGCAGCTGTTGGCTGATTATTAATATGGTGCGGATATTTTGTACACCCCAAATGCTAAAGAAATATTTATTCAAAAAGTAATTTTGTAATTGAACAGTTGACATCATTGAGCCCTGTTATCTTTCAACCTCATCAACAACTTGACTTCATTGTGGCATGTAGCGCCCACTTTTCATGATCCAATCAATTCCCGATGGAAATAAATAAGTCCAGTTTCACATTATTAAAGGACAAATAGGTTATGAATGTAGTTCCATGTTGAAATGTGGTTTAAAGCAATAAAAAACGTTGTAACTTCACCTATGGTACCAGTAGGTGGCAGTATGTCCAGTCTTTGCAGGCTATTTCGGCGAGATGTGGGGTACCCTCCGCTCTTAGACAGGCGGCGCTGGCGACTGGACAACATGGCCGCTGGAGACACGATTCCCGGAGGGGGCACTTTACCCATCCGTTTGTAGAGCTCCTCAATCTCTAGCTTTTGAGAGCTTTGGAGAGCCTGCACTTCTGCCACATGTCTGAGAAATGATGAGGAACAGGATAGAAAGAAAACATTCTCACGGCAGTGCTTTTTAAACTCTATCACGCAATCAGTTCATTCACAGATCAGTCCATGAATTTTATTATTTGAATAATTATTTTACTAATTTAGGTTTAGATTACTGATATAACCTAGTAGATCTCATTCACCAATATATCATAGGGTATAGAAATAGTTTGTCTGAATTCCTGTATTTTTGCACTATGTCATCAGATCTTTAACTAAAATAATATAACTGATGTAAAAACAATTCACTTTTATGCCTTTACAAAAAAATAAATTATTTAGTTCTACCACAAACTACCACCCAAATGCTTGTTGGTATGAGGTTCTTCATATGAAATGCAGGGTTTGGTTTTTGCCAAACATAGCAAGGCCCATGTGTACAAAAAAAGACACACTTTTGATTCATCTGTCCATAAAACAAAGCAAAGACTTTTTCCACACCTGCAGACGGCATAATTGAAAACTTTTCACAGCACCGAACACGTTTGGACATGTTAAAAAATGGATTTAAATGATTTGGGATTAAACCTATAAATGACAAAGATTATTAAATTATAAAAAATTCTAAATGATTAGAGTTTTCTGTTTAACAGGTTTTAAATCATGCTGAGGCACACTGTTGGAGTTTGATTAAACTCTTCATAATGTATAATGACCTGAGGGATTGTTAAATAGCCAAGCAACCCACGAAACACACTATAGGCTCACCTCTCTCTGAGTTCCTGTAGCTCCTCATACATTTCCTCGTCTTCACTCTCTGTCTCGTCGCTGCTGGCGTATGATGTGCTGCGCGTGTAGCTCATCCAAGGCTGACTTAGATTGAACTGAGGGCTCCCTGCTGAACTGTCCAGCAAACTCACACTTATCCTCCTCCGCCTCCTCTCTGTCTCCTCCTCCACCTCCTCCTCTTCTTCACCTCCACGCCCCTCACCTGGTTCTACAACTTTTCTGTCCGGGGTTTTAGTTTCTCTGGTCCACAAGGGGGCACTCTCTGAGCTGTGCAAAGTCTCAATAGGCCGTTTGGTAAGTGGTGGTGATTCATTCAGAGAGCTGGGACTGCTTTCTGATTCCGCCTGTACGTCTGTGCTGCTGTCTGATTGACCGGTGTGTGTGGGGGGCATGATTTCGGGAATTATTATAGGACATGTTTGAGTCGGCATGGATGTTGGAAAAGCTGTAGGGGTGGGAGTTGGCGTTGGGCTGGGAGTTGGAATGGGAATCTCCTTGCTTGGACTGACTTGAAACCGTCCCACTGTGACAATAGACTTTTTCTCTGTAAACAAGGAGACAAGGATCTTTTTTAATGTTGGGAAACATGAAAACATATAAACATGTTATAACAGCAAGACAATCAAAAACTAGTTTTTACACTTTCTAAAAACAATGTGAGTGGTAATAAGGAGTATAAAACTTATCAAAACAAACTGAACAATGTGCTAAGTATGCAGTGAGCACTTACAGTCAATAGATGGCAGCTGTGTGTTTTCATTTTAGCCACTAACAACACAATTTGACATTTTAGGAACAGAGTTGACATGGCAGACATGACATGGAAATAAACCTGAGCAGAATATTGCAACAAAAACCAACATTTTTGTATGGCTTTCACAATCATCATTCTATCACAACCAGATGATAATTCCTGTCAGATATTTTGCTAGAGGTGTTACAGGGCATGTTTATTTTCAGAAAGACAGCAAAAACATTACCTTTAGAGAGGACTACTGCTCAAATTATTTGGTCTAAGTTTTTTTTTATGTTTTTGAAATAAGTATATTATGCTCACCAAGGCTGCATTTGTTTGATAAAAAAATACTGTAAAAACCAGACAACTTCTGTGTCTTTGTGTACATGAAACTTAGGGTGTGTACTTATTTATGGGTGTGTGTGTGTGTGTTTCACAAATGGAAAGAGTGCAACTCACCTTCAGATATAGGTGAGAGTCTGGATTTGGCTGCAATGGTATTTGTTTCAGACACTGCCAGATACATGGATAAATTGGGCAAGGACCTTGGGACAGTCGAGGACACCTTTAAAAACAAGTTGAAAAACATTAATAAAAGTGTCAACCACAGAAGTCTTCTACAGGTGCTTTAAGACGTACAGTATAATAACAGACAACACCCAAGTCAAAAAATTGACATGCTCAGAACAGGTTTGTCTGAGTATGCTAACAAAGATGACAGAGAGCAATGTTTCACTTAAGAGTACACCATCATATTTATATTGACAGAAACACTAAAAAGAACTTGTGTCTTTGTTTAAATGTTATACATCAGTAGAAGAACAGGTTTGCTTCAGATGACTTTGAAGTTATAGTTCACCCCAAAAAAAAAAAAAAACTTTTTTCATTGTTTCTCACCCTCATGTTGTTTCAAACGTGAAAGACTTACTTTCTTGAGTGGAACACAAATGGAAAATGTTTTTCTCAATTACAGATTGCATATATTCCATATGGTTATTCCAATTGTGCTGAAGACACAATAGTTTTGTGTAAGAAACAGATTGAAATTTAAGTTGTTATAGATTGATTCAAACTTTGCTCATTAAAAACATCAATAACATCTCGTAACGAGTCTTTTAACTCAACGTGATGATCTAAGTTTGAATATTCATGAGCAGACAGAAGATTCTGCAATATTCCTCCTTTTGTGTTCCATAGACGAAGAAAAAATCATACAGGTTTGGTTTTGATAATCCTTCAGAATTTTTATCTGAACTATCCATTGAGGAAAAAGTTGTTTGTGTGTTATTTCGAACACTTACAGTGTTTTGCGGGCTGGTAGATGTGGAGGATGCTGGCGAGCTTGTGCTTGATGGGGTGCGGGTGCTTGATGCTGAACTGTCTGTCCTTTCTCTGAGCTGCCCTATGAGATTAGACTGGCTCTCCACAAGTGGGCTACTTCTGGACACTGGAGAAGAGCTTGAGTTTGTGGGAATTGTCTGTTTAATCTCAGGAGTCGTGCATGTTCTTGGCTCCCCAAGTGGAACTATTGGTGTTTGGCTCCCTTCTTGAGGTTCAGGAACTGGCGCCGGAATCTGCGTATGAGCATCAGGGTATTGGTACATATCCATATACTGTCCGCTCATTATCCCCTGGAGGTATGGAGTATCGGCATTGCTCATGCTTGCATGCTGAGCTGGATACATGGGGCCATACCCTGGTTGAGGGGTCATTTGGGGTGAAAACCTTGAGGGATTGATCCAGCAGGTATAATGGACTGTGCAAAGTTCATAGCTAGAGAAAGAACATTGGCCAGGGAAATAAAGGGCTGCTGGGAAGGCGACGGCCACATGCCTGCAGGTTGCGAACCAGGTGGAGGGGCAGCTGGAAGCGGCAGATTGTTGGTTTCTGCTTGAGGCGTCATCTCGTACTGCTGAACTGGTGAAACAACAGATGAGGATGAAGAGGAGGAGGAGAAGTTTGGGTTGCTGGGGACACGGGTGAGTGGACTTGGGTTAAGGGAGGCGTGATCCATTTGGTAGGGGTAGGCGAAGTGGGGGTTCTGAACGTAAGGGGGTTTGGTGAACTGAGGGGGCATGCCAGACATCTGATTTGGCAGATATGACAGAATATCAGGGTGGGAGTACTGCGGGTAGTTGGGCACAGAAGACTGATAGGTCTGTGAAGAACCTGAAGGAAACAAAAGTAGACAGAGAAAAACTGGGTTAAGCTCTATATACATAGTAGCAATCAAATCGCTCTTGGTTGCCAAGTCATTTTAGTGTTCATTGCTAGGAGGGTTTCCTGCCTCTTCTCAACAAGCCATGACCTTCCACCATTATGCATTTAACTCTAGGTTGCTCTACAAGGATTGTCCCTGGAGTAAATGTACTGTAAGGGACCATTCATACAGAACGCTTTTTTGCTTTGAAAAAGACGCTGGCAGTGAAATGGGGCAAAAAGGACTCAAAGTCTTGAGATGTGTTTTTTAAAAGTTGAACATTTTCTAACTTGAGTGCCGCGTTTTTAGAATGCCATATCGTGCATGAGACACTGAAAAAGACACGAGACACAAGCCCAACGGTCAAACACATCCGTCCAGCACATTTACATAGAAAAACAATGGAAAAGTGGCGCAGTGGAATGGAAAAACCACGTTGTTAGAACCAGCTCTAAGGGTGTTCACAGACCTGTAGACTTTACAATGTTGCATTTTCTTCATGGTTCAAATCGCTTTCACAAGGCAACATTTCAAAGTGTACCAAAATGTGTTTTTGCAAGTCACATGTGAGTAAAACTGTCCTCTCATTAATCAAAGTGCACCTGCTTATATTCTGAGATTCCACTCATAGCGTCATCCATCAAGTTTGATCAATGGGCTTATTGTGGCTTTATCTGAAGACACTTTTATTATAAATTATGATACCACTTGGGTTCACTGGTCCAATGGGACGCATTGCTTTCTCACCACAACTGAACAGCTCCAGAGTATAATTTCAATCAGCCAATACCATCCCGTTCAGGCGATCTCAGACAGGTTGTTTTGGTGCTGATCCGAGCATGACTATCATGTTTAAATATACTCGCATGTCTCCTCAAATCACTCTTTTAACTCTTGTTAAAAATGTATAACTTTTGCTCACTTTGTCAAAGTCCATGTAAACGTACCTAATCCCTTTCAAATGTTCAACACAGAAATCATATGTTAAAAAGGACTCTCTGACGTTCTTTGACCTGTCGATGCCGTGCTTGACTTTTGAAAAGACTCCACAAACATCATTGTGGCATAAAAACAAAGCCATAACATGGGATGTGACCTCTCTCCTGAGGCGCAAATCACTTTGGAGCATTTATCAAACTCCCTGTGCCAGTCCTCTACTTCCTGTGCGGATAGTGGATACAATGACACAACTAGTCACTTGAAATAGAGCTTTTATACTGTGCACAGGCTGTGTAATACATATAGTTTGTTCTCTCAGGTAATGAAATCTACTTGTTCATTTTGAAGCAGCAAGTGTCAAAAGCAAATCTGAGATACGTCAACAATGACACTGGCATCAAAGCTTTGTCTCCATGGGGATGGGTGTTTAGAAAGCCAATTGCAAAGTAGGATACACAAGATATCAAGTTTGTTCCAGTAGCCTCACAGCTAATGGTGTACAGAGAAAGAAATGACATCAGCAAAAGAAACCAGATGAAAGAGCAAGATGTTCATTATGATGCACTGAACGTCCTCGAGGGGTTTCGGACTGTACTGATGGCCTGTGTGACTGAACATTGCACTCATTACCTGGAGAGACCAAAGATGATTGGTTCTGATATTAAAAGCTGCTGGTGATCTGAAAAATTGCAAACATCTTCATGGTAAAAATATAACCATTTACCGTTAATCTAATTCGTTAAAGTACCTGAACAACATACTCAAGTAAAGTTACAAGTCACCAATTCCAAACCGACTTGAGTAAAAGTCTTAGGATTAAATGAGCATTTTGTCCTTTTTTTGGGTCGCATCTTGTGACATCATGTCCTTTTTTTGGTTTATTTACATGTCTTTGGTCCGTGTCGCATTCATATTTCATTCGAACCACACCAGAGTTAATTTGGAAGTGGACTGAGACCCTTCTTTTCAGTGGTCTCGGCTCGCTTGTTTGTTGGTGCGCACCAGGGTTTGGATGGCAGCGTTCACACTTATTCAAATGAACCGCACTAACAGGGCAATCACAGCAGGGTTAGTTTTAACCGAACCAAACATGCCAAGTGTGAAAACACCCTAAAAGTTGCTAATATATTGGATACTCAGTAAAGCTGAGTAAAAATTTTACAAAATGAGTACATTTACTCAAAATATTTTACATGACTGATACTCCAACTGACAGACCCGAGGTTGGGAAAACACATTTTATGGAATAACATAAAATAATGGAGCAAACTACAGACCCATTGTTTTAAGAAAAAAAAAAAACATATATTGGACTTGATTCAAGTTGCAGGTACAAAACACTTTCTATTCAGTAGATACGTTTATAGCTACACTTTGGGTTTGCATTCAGTTCTATGTAGTATAATTACTATTTGGATATAAATTTGACCTTCGTCCTCATGTAAATTACATTTCAGCATGACCAAGTTTGTAGTCACTATTAACGGATCATTCTGATAACCATTTTATAAGTTATGGATGTTATTAACACAAATTCTCAATGTAGTATCAAGGAAAGAAGTGGAGGATGCATAAAGAAGATAAGTGGTTTATTGTGCAGACAGATGAATGTACCTGTGGTGTGGAAGGATTGTGAACGCAGGGGCCGTACGGGTGGAACAGCATCAGGATCGACGTAAAAGTCGGCGTTCAGAGTAGGCGAGGAACCGCGGGTCACTGAACCTATACTGGCACCAGCATAATCTGAAGGACATACACACAAACAGGTTTATATCATGGTGGGTATTGTTTTATATTGAGCAAATGAAATGTTCTATACCCTAACCTTTTGAGAAAGAGTTTTATATTTTAATGAATACATTATTTAGCCCCTTTCTTAAGCCATTTTTGTGAGAATCAAATGCATTAATAGTAAGACTCAAGACTGTATACTGATATAGAGCACACTGAGCATTTTACACATGCTTTATATGATCAGTGTTTGTGTGCACGTGTGTGTATGTGGCCCGGCATGTGTGCTGTTTGTTACCTGGCAACGAGGAGGAGGAGTGCGTGCGAGCGAGGCCCTGTGTGTAGAGATTGGGCTGTGGGGAAAAACAGAGCACATGTTAGTATTAACGTCACCATCTGGCGAAGTGACAAAGTTAGGAACACATGTGTGAAAAGATAATAAGACTGTAACTTAAGCACAATTAAAGTCTCCAATCACACTGTTCCAGAGGCCTTTCTCACTAATGACTGTTGCATATTGATGACTAAGTTCTCTTATTCCAATCAGTGTGAGGAACGCACCGCGTCTTTGTGAATTGTTATCGCTAACATGATGACACCAGGAGATTGGATTTCTGAACCACAACATCTAAAGCTCACAGTAAACAATTGAACCCGAAACCAGACACAAATAAAAATAAAACTTCTTATGTGAAAACCACGGAAAATGTATTTAACATCAAGATTTAACCGTATCCTGTAACTTATTTTCCAATTTAAATAGTCCTGTAGTGTGACAACTTACTTTTATAACAGTATATAGTTTCTCAATTAATGGATGAAAAAACTGTAAAATGTATAGTAAAAATAATTATATATATATATAGTAAAAATAATAATAACAAATATTTTTTTAATAAAAAATAATAAATATTTTTAGAAATTTTTATTGAATTATAAAAACACACCTGTGAAGCAGACAGTGTGCCGACTCCGCTCAGGTAAGGCAAGTGACCGGTTTCTCTCGGACCGAGTGGTTCCAAAGGGTCTCTCCTCATCAGGGCTTCTGCTCGACGGATGATATCTCTCATGCGGTGGATGAATCCCTCTCTCTCCCCAGGTAGGATAAACTCATTATGTACCTAAAAGGAGTGCAAAGAGTCTAATAAGTTAATTGGGTTGATGTAATTTGGAGTCTTCTTGCATGCTCTGTTGAGCAGACTT